>CM038011.1:14263363-14590863 GCA_021234005.1 Nephelium lappaceum | reverse complement strand
GACTTGATTTGGATGTTAAAACTTGCTTGGAACTCACTTGATCATTCTTGTTTTCTCTATGGCCGAATTCTCTCTTTTTTTCTTCACTCTCATTTTTGCCTTTGGTTTTGTGTTTTGCTTCTTTGTTTTGGTGAGAAACACCCACACAAGTCAACATATATATATATATATATATATATTTATCTTTTCCGAAAATAACCATTATGTCTCTAAAAATTTGGTTTTCGTCCTTCAACTTTGCTTAATTCTAGTTTGACCTCAAATATAATTTATTTGTTTCATTTTAATCTCTTTTTACTTTAATGATCTCTTAAGGCTATTTACCATTGTACCTCTTATTTATTCTCCAATTGGATTCAATCAATTCTTAAAAACTCACTACATTCTTTAGGCACTTTTAGTAATAATTTAGGGTCCCAAAATGTCACTTAGGGACTATTACTAGAGAATCCATAAATAGAATTCGAAGACTTACTATATATATATATATTCATGCTTAATCTACTTTTTCATGTCACATTTAAATTTAAAATTATATGCATGCTTAAAATATTTGGGGTGTTACACTAGCAATACTAGAGAATAGGTAGAGGTCATGAATAAAGCTTAATGCACTAAAAGCAAACAAAACTTGGGAACTAACAGTTTTACCTACAGGAAAAAAGGTCATAGGATCGAAATGGGTTTATAAAGTTAAATTTAACTTGATGGTAATGTTGACAGGTTTAAAGCTAGACTTATGGCAAAATGTTACACTCAAGTATAAAACGTGGATTATTTTGCTAGTTTTTCACCAATAATAATGCTGGTTACCGTGAGAACGTTCTTGGCCATTGCAGCAGCTAAATCTTGACCCATTCACCAATTAGACATTAATAATGTTTTTCTGCTTGGGTTTTAGATGAGGAAAATCTACATGTTGCCTCCAAAAGGGTATACTAAAACTAAGACTAAAGAGATTTTGTAAACTTCAACGATCCCTTTATGGCCTCAAATAAGCCACTAGACATTGGAACCATGTGTTCACATCACAATTGCATAAATATAGGTTTCATCAGTCTGCACATGATAGTTGCTTGTTTATTAAACATTCAACATCCTTTTTTATGGCCTTGATAGTCTACTGTATGGTGTTTTATTGATAGGAACTCATGAAGCCAATATAGATGTTATCAAGAAGTTTCTTCATTCATAGTTTACTATTAACGACATTGGTTATGTTAAATATTTCTTTGGTCTTGAAATTGCAAGATCTTCTACTGGTACATACATTAATCAAAGAAAGTATGTTTAGATATCTTTAAGGATATGGGATTATTAAGTGTCAAACAAGTATCTACCCCACTTCCAAAAGGACGCAAATTCACTAACAATGAAGGTTCTTTGGTGTTTAATCCAGATAGATACAAAAGGCTAGTTAGTGGATTGCTTTATTTGGGATTCACAAAAGCTTATATCACTTATGTTGTGTAACATCTTAGTCAGTTTGTGAATTAGTCCATATCAAGCTCATTGATGCTACTACACATGTTTTTAGATACCTCAAAAGTTGTCCTTCTAAAGGTTTTTTCTATCATTCGAAATTTCGAATAATACTCTTGAAGTACAAGCCTACTTTGATGTGGATTGGGCATCTTGTCTAGATACCAGTAGGTTACTCACTAGTTATTGTTTTTTTTTTTGGGATTAGCCTTGATCTCTTGGAAGGAAAAGAAACATACCACTATTTCTAGATCTTCAGTTGAATGAAAAAATTAGGAGTATGGCTTCTACCGTTTGCGAATTGTAGTGGATATCATTTATTCTGCAAGATTTTTCTATCTCGTTCGCACTTCTTATTTCTCTTTGGTGTGACAATCAAGTAGCCTTGCATATTGTTGCCGATGCTGTAATGGAAAGTTTTTAAAAGTTTTCAAGAAGTAATTAATTAAATTTGGGCTATAAATTAAGGAGTAATTGATGGAAAATATACTTTTGTTCCTATCAATTGAGGAATGATTGAAGGGAAAAAATGGAAAAAATACATATTTATATTTTTTTCCTAATCATTACAATTAGGTTTGAGGTAATCTATATATATATATCCACTCCACTTCTCTTCCTAGAAAACCTAAATATATATATATATATATATATATGTAGATATATATCATTGAAAAATTTTCTTCTTCATTCATAGAGTTGAACCCTCAATCATTGTAAGATTAGAGATCAAGGTTGATTATCAATCAAGCAAGCTTTCTTCTCTTTCTTTCATTTTTTTTTTTTTATTACTATTAAAAGTCTACGGTATGATAGGCTCATGGTATTATGTTAATTAGGTTTTGAGGTATTTCAATACTAGATTAAAATTGTATGAAACATTTTAGAAGAATCAAGGACTGTTGAAATGTTTTGTTTTGAAACAAATCAGTTGAATTTGCAAAACTATTTAGGTTCATTATGTTGCTCAAAAAATTACGAAATTTAATAATTAGATAGACTAATATGTCTTCTATTAGCATATAAAATTTCGTGATTTTTAGGTAAAGATGGAATTTATTAAAATTCCTAGAGCATACTGTGATCAGAATTAATTTTTCAAGATAGCACTGAAGTAGGTTGGGACTTAAATTTTTTGGACATGCGATT
The DNA here is from genome assembly GCA_021234005.1 of Nephelium lappaceum. NCBI lineage: Eukaryota > Viridiplantae > Streptophyta > Magnoliopsida > Sapindales > Sapindaceae > Nephelium > Nephelium lappaceum. The sequence goes on along the minus strand of CM038011.1, from coordinate 14,588,232 downwards.
GGTGTTATTTTAGTGTCATTAAATTTCTATATGAACCAATATAAGTCCAATCTATAAGTCATTAAATTTTCAAAGGATTTTTATGAGCAGTTTATGTTTAAAATTTTGGATATTTAGAGTTGTATATTTTTAAAACCAGTGCTAGTTATGGTTTAAAAACTTGGTGAGTTTCGCCGAGTTCTCATCGGGTTCTCGCTAGTCAGCACTTCGTCGATCCGAGAACCCCTAAATTGGAGGTGTTACTCGCTGAAGGTGAGTACTCGGCCTAACTTGATCAAACTTGGCCTAACTGGGCCTAACTGGGCCCAACTCGGCTGGATTCTGCTAGTCCTCTATCACAAAATTGTGGCAAAAATCATCCCAAAAACCACCAAAAATGGGCCAAAATTCATTCATAACAAATATACAACAAATCAACAACCATAAACGAAAAACATAGCATAGTCCCACAAATAAAAGTCTAATCAAACAAGTGAAACCTTCACAGCCTCACTTATACACATTCAGCGATGGTGACGACTTTAAGGAATGAGATAACGACGGCGACAACATTTTTAAGGAAATAGCATCGATAACACTAAGTGGAAGAGAAGGAGACTTGAACTTGCAAAGAAGGAGATTTGAACGTCCGCGCAAAGGAGAGAGAAAGAGGGTCGACGATGATGAAGAGAGCTTCGGCTTCGGCTTCGGCGATGATGACAGCTTATTGGAAAGATGACGTTGACGATGATAGTGATGTTGGACTAGAATGACAACGGTGAGTCGGCGACAGTGATGTTAGAAGGAGATTTGAACGTCCGCGCAAAGGAGAGAGAAAGAGGGTCGACGATGATGAAGAGAGCTTCGGCTTCGGCTTCGGCGATGATGACAGCTTATTGGAAAGATGACGTTGACGATGATAGTGATGTTGGACTAGAATGACAACGGTGAGTCGGCGACAGTGATGTTAGAAGAGAAGAGTGATAAGAGAGGAGAAAGGGGAGAGAGAGAATATAAGGGTTTGACTTTTGAGTGGGTGTGATTTATATATATAGTGAGGATAATTTCTCTATGGCCTCTGACGATTAAATAAATTTCAGTTTATGTTTTTAAATTTTAAAGATTATAATTTTTCTCCTAAACAGTACTTTTTGAGTACTCGCCAATTACTCGCTATTCGTTGGATCACCGGTCGAGTAGCGAGTGGCGAGTTTTGGAACACTGATGCTAGTACAATCTTGACTTAGATTCAGAGGTTTCAGTCGTTAGGTTAACGGAGGCATTTAAAAATGGAAATTTTTATGATATTAATTCTGGTTATTAAGAACATATATATGCATTTTTAGGACAATTGGTTTAATATATAATTTATTAAAAATGAAGAAAGTGAACTGCCTCAGTAGAGGTAGTGTTGACAGTAATGAATTTTACTGGTATTTAGAGTTGGATTAATTTAGTAAAGTGTGGTTTATGTTAAGCTAATGTTAGTATAACGTACATTTATAAGGTAGTATGTTGAGATTCAATGTACCTTTGATTAGTTTAGAATAATTTATGAAGTTATGAATTTCTATAAATTTATATAAATGAATTTCATTATGTGATTTAAGTTGTTAAGTGAGATTGTTTCGTAAAATTATTCGCTTATTGGGATAAGCTGAAGAGATAAAAGGTTTATACATTACCTTAATATATTATGTGTTCAATTTCAAAAATACTTTGATTGGTCTTTTAAACAATCAAATAAAACTTAGGTTTTTTAATGTTATTTTTCATTATATTCTATTTAAATGATTTTGCATCCCCAAATATATGTTTTCTGTACATTGTTCAATTGTATTCAAAGTATTGTCTTCCTATTTGAAAAGTATAAAATTTTCTATCAAAAGTATTCTTCTGTATTTTAAAAGTATGATATGTACTGTAATCGTAATTGTAATGAAAATATTTTGTCTCATCTATCTGTAGTCCATTTAATTGTATTGACTTGGGCACTGAAATTACGAGTGTCATAATAGTATCAAATTTTCCAACTGAAATATTTATTGTTGTGCAACATTAAATGTATTGACCTCGCACCGGGATTACAGGTGCTAATTATATTGGCCCTGCACTGGGATTACAAGTGCTAATTATATTGGCCCCACATCGATATTACAGGTGTTACAATTGTATCGTACATCCAGGTCATCGGAATTGAGAATGATATTATGTGACATGAGCCACTTCTATTTTTATTTAAATTCGTATATGGAATATTTTTCGTTATTCTTTTACTTCGGTTTAAATATTGAATTTTTATTGTTAAATATTTTATTGGTTTTACTATATTTGCAATTATTTCAATTAACATGAAATTACAGTTTTATTTTTACTGTAAAGTTACTTCATAAAACTATAACATATCCTTATGATTATATACTATATCATAATGTATAATGTTTACCTATTGAATTAACGGTTTACCCTTCGTTTCTACTATGTCCTGGTCATGTAAACATGTATATTTATTTTAGTTTTCAATATTGTTTATTAGTTTGGTAGTTGGCTTTTAGAGTTGGTTAGAAAATTACAATAGATGGTGCCAGGTGGCATCACTAGAGATGAGAAGAAGTTGTGAGTTAGTTAATTCGTTTTTGTATACAAACACTCCTTCTGTAGTTTTCAGTTTTAGAGTTGAATGAATAACTCTATATTGATTCACTTTCTCTACAATAAACTGAGATTGTTCAGATTTGAACTTTGTAAACATACCATATTTCTAAACTACGTGGGTGGTTATGAACACCATTATAGGTTATTTCCACATAACTTAGACCATCACTACATCTTACAACTTTTTTCCTCACAGGACATCCTTGAGAAGAGCATTTATAATAGGACCTGTCAATCACATAACTACTACATAAGATAACAAATTCAATGGTAGTTTCAAAAAAAAAAAAAAAATCAATGGTCATGGCAATATTTTATGGAGACTTCGTCGTTTAATCATATGATGATGACCAATTAATTACTAATGAGCATTTCTTTCCTTCGGTTTAGTCATGAAAAATATGGTAGAAGTGTTCGTATGTCTAGCTTCGGATACTCAAGCCAAAGTTTGAAGCACAATTCCTTATATAATAATAATAATATTAACTTATGCTTATTTCGTAATTTGACTTGCCGTTGTTAGACATTTTCGGTTCGTATATTACTGAAAATTTGTAAACTTGTGTTAGTTTAGTTAAAAAAAATGGGCATATTTAACTAACTAGTGTTAAATTTAATTTGCCTGGATGAGGTTAATACAACTATATAGTGTATTTTGACTGAAAAAGACTAGATTGAATACAAAGCAGAAAACAACTCTGCCATCCACTGTTTTGAGAAGACAAATTTTGCACGATTTGGCTTGAAAATAAAGCTTTTGTGCGCCATTTTGAGTGCTTAAACAAACATCCAACAGTTTGAAATGAGAGAGTTTACCAAGTAACGAAATTGAATATATGTAGCTTACCAGACAGTCCTGAAAGCACTACTTTCTGCGGAACTGTAAAATGCATGCTTTGTGCTTCACTTTCATTTTCCTCAACCGTACTTAAAAGATGGGGTGGGACAGAGGTGCTGGCAAACAATTGGTCAGTGGCTGAAGAGGCAGTGACGGCAGCAGAAGTATCGCTGAAGGCCCCACCACCACCAGATAATGCTTGCGTTTTTTGAGATAAAGACGGTATTTCTGCAAATGACTGTCAAAGTCTTCTACAGGGAGACCATCAACACTCATAAGAAGCAGTATAGACTTGGGGACAGCATTCTTGATGCCTAAGTGAGCAACAGCGTCAACAAATTTCTTATGTAGATGTGGAGTGCTAATGAGCCTTGGTCTCCAAAGACTTCTTCCAGGTTCATCACAGGCAGCGCCAGACTCAACTGCGTTTGTCGGACAGTACATTTCTATGGACCAGCTGTTGAAGTGCCTTGTCTCCTTCAGGGCTCCATGAGTCTTTGTTTAGCTCCACTACTTTTCTTATAAGAGCTGCACGAACACAATCTTTAGTTATGATCATTGAGTTAAGAACCTCTTCTACACTAATGATCTCTGTGTTGAGTAACAGATCCAGTGACATGTATTATTACCGTTAAGAATTCTGATCCTTTTAATACATGAGTTTTTTAGGATATTATTTGAAATGACGGAATTATATGCATCAATACTGAATAGTTGACTTACCTGACGGTTCTGAAGGTACATATATCTACTTCCTGTGAACTTGGAATTTCCATGCTATGTTCTTCACTTTCACTTTTACATTTCTCGTCCTGGTTGAAAAGACATGGTGGAAGATTAACCTGAAGCTTTGGGCAATCAGCTATGGTGGTTTTTTTGAGCTCTGGAAAGGGCAAGACGCTCCGATATATGCCCCTCAAATTTGGTAGTTTGGACAGCCAAAGAATTTCCAGTTTTGAGAATGGGGTTGAATTTCTTATCAATTCTGGACATTCACTCAATTCCCCAACTTTGATTATCTCTTCCAACTTTGATATCTGAAGACGCTTGAGATTTGGAGCGAGTATGAGGCATGTCAAGTCTGGCAAATTTGGGCAATTCTCTATGAGTTCGTGATGAAGTTAAAACTATGGGAGAATTCTTGTATGGCTTGTGATTCAACAGGATCAACCTCCAGCTCCTCCAGACATTCACATTCTAAAATCTGCAATATGTTGAGATGACACTGTTTGATACGCCGTAGACACCACTCACAGGCTAGAACGGAAACCTGATGGCGGGATTAAACGCTTCTCCTCCACCTACATCTCCACCTCCACTACCTCCGTCGATAACACTGAAATTTAAATCCAACGGCAAATTTAAATCCAACGGCCAGGAACTGATTATCCAAGCCGCCCCTCCGCTAGACGACTCCACAGTACTAGTTCGGCTGCAGCTCTACTACCCTTAAGGTTCTCGGTGACACCCGCACCCACATTTAGGTTTAACGGCAAATCGATCTTCCCAGCTGGCCAAGAAACCAATGACTCGGGTAATGTCCCCCGGCGAGAGCGCCGATTGCTGTTAACTTTCTTGGGGTCATTCTCCCAAGGCAAGGGGAATTTAGTCTTCGCCTTTAGGCCACGTAATGACCGGGCGGCATAACGGCCCCAGGTGTGCTTCCTCAATCCCCTAAAAAACACATTCTCTACCGTTTTGCTGCCGTAATTGTTTGCGTCAGCTTTAGATTTTGAACCGTGTTTGTCAAGTGCCTTGTCTTCTTGGGTTTGTGCCTCGTCTTCTTCGGCTCTCAGTGTGCCCTTGATCAGATCCATTCCTTTTTTATCTGACGGTCTTGAAGGTACATCTACATTCTGTGAACTGGCAAACAAATGGTCAGTGGCTGGATCGACAGAGGCAGGGACAACAAGAGCACTACCACCATCAGAGAATCCTATTTGTTGGGTTCTCTTAGGAGAATAAAGACGGCATTCATGCAAATGACTGGCAACATCTTCTCTAGTCAGGCCATCAACACTCATGAGTTGCATTATAGTCTCGGGGATGGCATTCTCAATGCCTAAGTGAGCAACAGCGTCTACAAATCTCTTATGTAGCTGTGGACTCCAAACGAGCCTTGGTTTCTTGTGACGTCTTGCAGGTTCATCGCTAGCAGCACCAGAGTCATGCTCAGCCAAGTTTTTGGGACCGTGTTCGTGGACCTCGTCTTCTTCAAGGCTCCATGGGCCCTTGTCCCGTTTCAATGCTTTTCTTTTAAGAGCTGCACAAATACAATCTGTTAAGTCTTTTTTTTTAATAAAAATACAATCTGTTAGTATATGATCACGTAAAGCAAGTGTTTTTTAAATTAAGAATTTCTTCTATACGGATGGTTATTATGTTGAGCACAATAGATCTGGTGACATCCGTTATCTCTACTGATCTATATATTTTAAGTCAGTTTTCGAGGATATTGTTTGAAATGACAAAAATATATGCACCAATTTTCAACAGTTGGTTTACCTGACGGTTCTGAAGGCACATCTACTTCCTGCGCACTTGTAATTTCCATGCTATGTTCTTCACTTTCACTTTCACATTTCTCATCCTGGTTGACAAGACGGGGTGGAAGACTGATATGAAGCTTTGGGCAATCAGTTATGGTGGCTTTCTTGACTTTTGGAAAGGGCAAGACACTCCAATAGATGCTTCTCAAATTTGGTAGCTCTGATAGCTTGAGAATTTCCAGTTTTGAGAACGGGGTTGAATTCCCTAACAATTCTGGACATTCACTCAATTTGCCAACTTTGATTATTTCTTCCAATTCAGAGCATTGTGATATCTGAAGACGCTTCAGATTTGGAGCCAAAATAAGGCATGTCAGGTCTCGCAAATTCGGGCAGTTATCTATGAGTACTTGATAAAGGAAGTTAAAACTATGGGGGGATTCTCGTATGGCTTGTGATTCCCCAACAAAATCAACCTCCAGCTCCTCCAGACGTTCACATTCTGAAATCTGCAATGTGTTGAGGTGCTTCAAATGTGTTAGTGAAACTATGATGGACTTCGGATGGCGTAGCAGTTGAAGCCAAAGAGATTGAGTACAACTCTGTAATTCATAGGAGCTCAGTAACTTTTGTAGAGCATGCGAATTTCTCAAGGTAATGCTCAACATGCTTAAATTTTTCAAGCAAAGCAATTCCTCTATCAAAAGTTGAGCATCATTACAGGCAACACTATCTTCAGCTGATCGATTATTCAGTACACCGCATTCCCACAATCTCAATACATGTAATTTCAAAAACTTAGACATCAACCCTCTTGGAATTGTATGGAGTCTAAATGTATACTCTAAGTTCAAACATTTAAGCTTTCTCAAGACCCCTAATTGACGTGGTAAACTTTTAATACCAGTATATGACAAATCAAGATGTTGCAATGAAATCAATTTTGAAATTTCTGGAGGCAATTCTTGTAGAAAAATATTATTTGACAAATTTAAAACTTTAAGACAACGCATAAATTGGAAGAAGTCATCACCGATAGTTTTGAAAAGATTTAGATTAAGAAACAAAGTTTGGAGATGAGGAGATGTAGGAGCATCTTCTAGATCAGTAATACTATTATCAACCACTGACATTCTTATCACGTTTTTCCAATTTTCAATATCTGGTAATTCAGTCAAACTAGCCTTAGTACAAACAAAGAAATTTATCCTCCCCTTCTCAATTTCACTTATTATCCACATACACATATCATGAATCCAGCTGTGCATTTTCACATAATTGTCATCCTCCTCTTCTTCTAATAAACACACACTAAGAAGAATATTAATTATGTAGTATCCTTGACTTTGTGCTCCAAGCCTATCATCTAAAAACCCCTCCCCTATCCAACAATCTATCAAATCCCTTTTACAAATCTTATGATTTCTTGGAATTAAACAACAATACAAGAAACATGTTTTAAACAGATCATTTTGTAAGTCATCGTAACTCAATTTCAAAGGATAATAAATATCCTTTTTAAGTTGATCATCCGAACCTGAAATTGAAGACCTCAATCTTCTTAAGGCTTTAAGAACATCTCTCCATTCTTGAGGTGTCTGTTTGCCGTCCATGGCTCGAGCAATACGGACAAGTGCAAGTGGCAGACCGTAACACTCTTTGGAGATATCCATAGCAAGGCCAAGAACTTCAGGATGACTATCATGAAAAGTCTCATCTCCAATCAACGTTTTAAACAATATCCATGCTTCTTCTGCTGTTAAACACTTCACTTTAAACTGCCTGTCTGCTTCCATGAGGCTACAAATTTCAAGAGAACGAGTCGTGAAAACAATTTTCGATAAATTTTTCAAGTCCGAAAAAGGGACACCCACTTCAGTTAGATCAACTCGCTCCCATAGGCCATCCATTAGCAACATAAACTTCTTATCCTTCAAAATCTTGAAAATATCTGAAGCTTTATCTTTTAAACTCTTTTTTCTCCATGTCTTGTCAAACAAGCCTATCTTTATCCCGATCTGTTCTTGAATTTTCTCAAGTCGCAGGCCTTTAGAAACTGACACCCAAATCACAACACCAAATTTGTTCTGCAAATCAAGAAGAATATTGTTGTAGATTTGCTTTAATAGGGTAGTTTTGCCTACACCCCCCATCCCATATATCCCAACGATCCCCACCTCCCCTCTTCCTAATCCTTCTTCATATTCACCTTCATCATCATCATTATCATCGTTATCATCATCATCTTCTCCATCATCATCATCATCATCAGCATCATCATCATCTTCTTCTTCTTCTTGAAGTTGAAGACATTTACATACTTCATCAAATAATGATTCCAAGCCAACAATTGTCAACTCATCTCCTACATCTTCTGGTAACATCTCAGCATTAGCCATTTCGAGATCTCCTCCATCTTTTGGAGTAGTTACAGGTGGCACCTCATCAGCCACCAAGAAAGCAGCTCCTTCTTCAATCAAATTCATCACAGCTTGCAGCTTATCAGCACCAGATCTTCCAACTCATCATAGCTTGATGACTTCTTGTTGAAAGACCTGGAACAAAAGCCTCCAGGATGCAACTTGTCAATTTCTTCAGAGGCTTGTTGTATCAGCTCACCAACTTCAGTTTCCAGAGCTTGCACCCTTGCAAGCCACAGTTGCACTTCATTTGTTGGCAGCATCTGTTGTTGCTCTTGTTCAGCAATATTAATCCTCCTCATCACATGGTTTCTTGCTTCAACCAAACTCTCCAATTCACTCTTCAAAGCATCCACATCATCGGCACATGAGTCCCAACTAGCCATAGTTTGCGCAAGAGGAAGATCCAAAGGTTTATGAAAAGAGTTAGGATTCTGATATAGAAGACAAGAAAGAAAAAGAGTATTGGAAACTACAGCCTAGAAAGAATTCACAGCGTTTACAGTGTCAATATTTTCTAATGTAAATTAAAATAAAAGTGGTTAAATTCACCAATCTTGCCATCCAAGAATTTGATATTTACATCTATATTTTATTAAAATTTTAAATTATAAAAATATTTTAAGATGGAGTGATTGATAAAGATAATATAAATACTAGACTGTTGACCAAATTTAAGTTTAGATTGTTTATAAGTTTTTGTTGTTTGATTAACAATGCAACTAGACATCAAATATGCATTTCGGATCTATCTCCCACCGTAGGTGGTGTCTATAAAAAAGTATTGCACTGCTATGTAATATCCAGTTTGAAAAAGGATGTCAAAGTTTTGTTGAAATGAATTGGTGAAATCTCCCAAATTGATGTTAATGAAACATGAAAATGAAACCATCTTTTGTTGTGGTTCAGAGATAGAAAGTCGTTGTTTAGCTTGAAGCCTTCAGTAACCTAGATTGAAGTAGTTATATGGTAAGCAGTATCTGCAAAAGTTTTTTATAAACTCAAGTGAGACATAAAATTTATGATATGAAATCAGGATATGTCTATTGCAATTATTTACGTACATATTTGGATTTAATATAAATATATATATTATTTTTAAAATACTATGCAAAAGAAGTTAAATAGATTAACAAGTAAATGCTCAAGTGCCTAACATGAGATCCAAATTCTACATTGAAAAACATCACATGCCGTTGCTTTAACGTAAATATAAAATAACTATTATTAATCGTCACTTTCTTTGATTTTTTTTTTTTTGAAAAGCCACTTTCTTTGACTGAAGTGATTGAAAAAAATTAAAAAATAAAAAAATCATTGGTTCTCTTTGTTAATTGAACAAGAAGAGGAAATAGCATGTACGATTAAATGATATTCAAAGAGTTGGTTCATAAAAATCAACAAACATTATCCTTTTCAATTGATTAAATGATATTTAAAGAGTTGGTTCATAAAAGTCAAAAAACATTATCCTTTCCAATTGAATAATTAACATTTTGTGCTTTTTTAAAAGGCTCTTTACCCAATTATTTGTTTAAAACCCATGTTAACATATTCCAATTACGAAATTTTAAAATGTGGTTCATTGATTCACCTTCTACAAGCCAAGGAAAGAACATAAAGCCACCATCTAAAATTGTTGAGGCCAAAAAATATATATCACAAAATGGTTTCTAGGCATACGTATTTGAGGAGTTGGCTGATATTTTTTTTTTTATCTTTTTTGGCAAATTAAATATAGGATATAACCAAAAAAAAGATAATTAGCAATACCGATTTCATTTCACCTCTCAATTAATATTAAATGATGATGACTGATAAAAATCGATGTTGATTGAAATTAGATGTGAAATGTGATTTTTTTCCTATTTTCTTGTTGATTTTTTTCCTATTTTCTATCCTCTTACAAGAAAGCTGGAACACAATGGTAACAATAATGAGTAATTCTTCAGGGAGTAAGAAGATGATATTTAAAGATGTTCAAGATCTAATTCTAAGCGAAGAGATATGCAGGAGAGAATTAGAAAAAACATTAAGTTTTGCCTACAACACCGAATCTAGAGGTAGATCCAATGACAAAAACTCAAATTGAAGCAGATCAAAATCAAGACGGAGTCAGTCTAGATTTGGGAAGAAAGAGTACAACTATTGGAATTGTGGCAAGAGCGGTGTACTTGAAGAATGATTATAAAGCATTAAAGATGAACAATGGCAGAGTAAAGGAATTTGCAAATGTGGTCAAAAATAATGGAGACGCTCTAATACTGAGTGTCAATAGTCAAATTGAATCCTAGATTTTGGATTTTGGGGCATCGTTTCACTGTATCTCACATCGAGAAATCATAAAGAATTATGTCAGTGATGATTTCGAAAAGGTTCATCTGGCTGATGATGAGACCTTGAAGATTATAAGGAAATGCAATATCCAAGTGAAGTTGTCAAATCAAACTATATGGAAGTTGAAGGATTTGAGATTTATTCTTGGTCTGAAAAAGAATTTAATCTCCGTGGGTCAACTTAATCAAAAAGTTATCATACAACCTTTGTAGGTAGTGAATGGAAAATCACCGAGGGAGATATGGTTATAGCTTGTGGAAAGAAGAATGGTACTCTTTATGGTACTTCTAACATGGAGAATATCATAGCAGTTGCAGAACCAAATGACAAGTTTAAAATCTGGCACTAGACTCGGTCATATGAGCAAGAAAGGATTGAAGGTTCTTGTTTCAAATGGCAAGTTGCCTGATCTGAAGTCGATAGACATTGGTCTATGTGAGGACTGTATTTTCAGTAAACAGAAAATGGTCAATTTCTCAAATATCAACAAACCACCCAAAGCAAAGAAATTAGAATCGATTCATAAAGACATTGGGACTATCACCAGTTTCATCCATTGGAGACTTATTGTACTATGTTACTTTCATTGATAACTCTGCAAGGAAAGTATGGTTTTATTTTCTGAAAAAGAAATCTAAGGTTTGTAATCTTTTCGAAAATGGAAAGCTATGGTAGAGAACAAGACAAACTTTAAAGTAAAATGATTGAGGTCGGACAATGGAAGAAAGTATAGGGATGAGAAGCTTAAAGAGTTTTGTGCGGTCAGTGGGATTAAGTTGAAAAAAACTACTCTCAAGACAACTCAGCAGAATTATAGCAGAATGCAAGAATAGAACTCTGAATGAACCTGGCAAATATGTGAGAATACACGCAGGCTTACCCAACATGTTTTAGGTTGAAGCTATCAGCATAGCGGCTTACCTTATTAACCATGAACTTTCAATGTCTCTTAAAGAAGTATAGACCAATAAAGAGGTAAACTTTTCAGATTTGAAAGTATTCGGTTGCATTTCTTATGTTCATATGGACTCATCTGAAAGGAGTAAGCTTGACCTGAAGTCCAAGAAATGTGTTTTTGTTGGTTATGACATTGATGAGTTTGACTATCGATTTTGGAATTTTGAAATTCAAAAAATCATCAGAAGCAAGGATATTATTTTCAATGAGAAGGCAATGTACAAGGATAGATTATTTGTAGAATCTACCAACACAAAAGTTGAAATTGAAAAGAAGTTTGTTGAGTTTGGGGAGAACTTTGAGAAGGAAGTGCAATTAGTGGACCTACAGAGTCCTAGAAATGAAGTCTCTTAAGGAGAACCACACACTCCTATAGTAGAAGTGAAGTGTTCCTCTAGAACTCCTAAACCAATATAATGCTATTCACCTTATTTGCATTATTTACTGTTGACTAACAATGGAGAATCGGAGTGTTATGATGAACAATTCAGGTTAAAGATTCGATCAAATAGGAGTTTGCCATGAAAGATGAGATGGACTCACTAATGTCCAATCAACATGGGAACTGACTAAACTACTAGAAATGAAGAAAGCTTTACATAACAAATGGGTTTTCAGGATCAAAGAAGAGCATGATGGAAGCAAGCGTTACAAAGCTAAGCTAGTGGTTAAAGGATTTCAACAAAAAGCAGGCATAGAATACACTGAGACTTTCTCTTCGATAGTGAAACTGATGACGATCAGGTTGGTGCTAAAGATGGTAGATGCAGAGAATTTGTATCTTGAGTAGTTAGATGTAAAGACAACATTCCTTCATGGTGATTTGAAGTGAAGGAAAAGATTTATATGAAGCAACCAAAAGGCTTCATGGTAGTAGGCAAAGAAAGCATGTGTGCAAGTTGAAGAAGAGTTTGTATGGTTTGAAAGAGGCTCTAAGCTAGTGGTATAAGAGTTCGATAGCTTCGTGAATAACAATGGTTTCACAATATGTCAAGCAGATCATTACTGTTATATTAAGTGGTTTGATAATAACTTTATCATCTTACTTTTGTATATATGATATGCTTATTACAGGTTCTGATATGCAAGAGATAAAAAATTTAAAGTGAGAATTGTCAAACTAGTTTGCAATGAAAAATCTTGGCGTAGCGAAGCAGATTCTTAGAATGAGGATTACAAGAGACAAGACAGCAGGAACTTTGATGCTATCAAAAGCAGAGTATGTCAACAAAGTATTCTCTAGATTCAACATGTAGAATGCTAAATCAGTGAGCACTCATTTAGGTGCCTATTTCAAACTTTCTAAGGATAATTCATCGAAGACTAAGAAAGAACGAGAACACATGAGGAAGGTACCTTATGCCTCAGCCATTGGAAGTTTGATGTATGCCATGGTTTATACCAGACTAGATATTTCATAAGTATAGGAGTGATGAGCAAGTACATGAACAATCCTGGCAAGAGGCACTAAGAAGCGGTTAAATGGATCCTAAGATATTGGCAAAGTACCATGAAAATGGCACTATGTTTTAAAAGTGGAGATATGAAGCTAGATGGCTTTGTTGATGTTGACCTAGCATGAGATGTTGACCATAGAAAGAGTATTATGGGATATGTGTATACCTTGGGAGGAACTGTGGTGAGTTGGGTGTTTCAACTACAGAAAGTTGTAGCTCTCTCCATTATCGAGGCAAAATATTGCAGTTACAGAAGCCATTAAAGAGATTATTTGGCTTCAAGATTTCTTGGAAAAACTGAGAAAGAAATAGAAGGATAATGTTCTTTATTCTGACAGTTAGACTGCATCCATTTAGCAAAGAATGTGTCTTTCCATGCTAGAATGAAGTATATTCAGATAAAGTATCATTTCATTCAATCTCTTTTGGATGACAAAGCTCTAAGGCTTGAGAAGATTCGTGCAAATGAAAACCTTGTAGATATGCCAACGAAGATGGTGACGAATGACAAATTGAAGCTATCTTCAGCTTCAATTGGCTTGCAAGCATAGAAAAAGAGAGATGAGCTGCTGGATTGACCTTGTGAAGACATGACTGAAGTAAGTCTTCAAGTGGGAGATTTTTAGATTCCTAAAATTAAAGAAATTGATGCATCGAAGAATAAGGAAACTCAATAATTCTCTATTTTTTTAAAATTGAGAAATAAGAAAACTCAGTTTTGGCAGAGGAGAATTTCGAAGACGAATATAAAGCAGTTGATACATGATTAAAAAAGGAAGCACATTTAATGAGGAGGAGCCTAGAGATGCGTATATTAAGGCCTATCCTCTCATTGTTTCATTCATCCCAAAATAAGAGAAAAAAGAATCGTGTAACTCTTTAAGTGAAAAGTGAGGTTCTCTTGAGTGTTAGAGAATTGTTATTCTCTTCGGTGTTATTGGAATCTGGGTTATGAGATTTTGAGCATTTGTAACACATGTTATTTTTTTCCCTATAGTGAAGATTTGCAGCAGCTCCGTGGACGTAGCCTATTTTAAGTGACCATGTAAATTTGTGTATTGTTTTTATCAGTTTTATTTTGTTATTATTTCGCATTGTTTTATCGCTTCATTAATTTAGTGTTTTGAAGGTTTATTTCCTATTGCACTCTCCATGGAAGTTTTGAGGTTGCCCGATTTATGTTCACCTCTCAATTAATATTGGAAATGCTAACCTACAAGATTCAATGTTGATTGAAATCAGACATAAAGTGTGGTTCTTTCTAATTTTCTCATTGATTTATTTGTTTCTTTGTAAAATAAACTAAGATTCCATTTTTTAAGGTCAAGTTGCCATTTCCGTGTCAGTTTGAAGCCTACTTGGTTTGAAATGATCTCTCAATTAACATATATGATGCTAATTGACAAGAATCTACTTGATTGAAATCAAGCCAGAAATATGGTTTTCAAATTTTCTCTTTAATTTATATTGTTTCTTTATAAAATGAACTGATATCCCATTCTTCAAGGTCAATTTGCAAACACCATGAATGTTTTGAGCTCGCTCGATTAAGTTAACCTCTCAACTAAGTTTTGGTAGACCATCAAGCCATACCATGTTTTTGTGTTAGTTTATACCCATAATATTATATATTTCAAACATTTAATGATTTATGAACTTCCGCAACCTACAAGGTTAAAATACTTGGGTTTTATTCTTAAAAAAAAAAGATACTTGGTTTACTTACTTTTTTTAAATTAAAATTTATGAATATTTATAAAAGAAAAAATATTTTATAAAAAGGTTTACTATACAGGCCGAAAAACTCTTGGACTGAACTCAGCCGCACGGTAACTTAACAAAGTCTAATCCATAGTCGGGTTTTCAAAAGAGTGGTGGTATTTCCAACCCTCTAAAATTGTATGTATACCCCGAAATATAGTTATTTTAAAATTCCAATACTGTCCAATGTAATTGAGGGGAATTGGTTCGATTGTTGGAGCAGTTGCCCATGACCTGGGGATTTTTACAGCTCCACAGCTGTATTGGATGGTTCGTGCTAGAAATAAGGGATTGAAAGCGTCGGAATCTTATTACTTTGAACAGCTTTTGAGCTCCTTCCGGTTAGTTTCAGCTAGAGATGTAATTAAATGTTGAGTTCTTTTTGAAATTATATTGTCATTAAATGTCTTCGCTCAAGGTCTTTGCATGACTCGTTAGGTGCTTAATGGACTTGATCCCAAATGAAAGTAAAATCAGTGAGATTGAGGACAAGCTGATTGTGGATGGGGCTAATGGTGTTGGTGGAGGAAAAACTTGAAGTTATTAAGAAACTGTTGCGTGGTTTGGTTTATTGAGGGTCATACTCTGGAAAACGAGGAGGCATACTCAATGGAGTTGGTGCTAATTTTGTGCAGAAGGAGAAGGTTGTTCCACATGGATTTGGTTCTAATCACACAAATCTTCCATAGTTTTCTGTGTTGGAACTGCATAACACCAAGCTACAGGCTGTCTGAATCAGTTGTATCCAATATCAACAAATTCTCCAACAATCTTCTTCCAAGGTAGCACTCTTATGACCTATAATTCATTTTTAACATGTTTTGGTTATGTTTAGTTGATGGGAATTAGGTTGGAGGATTTATAATGGTCAAAAAGGGGCAGATGTTGTGGTTGATGTTTCTGTTAGTGAAAAAGTGACAAAAGTGTAGGGGATTTGAAGTTTGTAAGAAGAAATTATGTTGATGAATGATAATGATGGTAATGGAGATTAGAAAGAAGAGAATGATATATTAGTAATTTGGTAAGATATGATTATAAACTTTAATATTTTTAAAAAAATTAAGCGGCTGAACATACGTAAAGGGTGCACACACAGTACTTTTGGGGTGCCCATATCGCTACTCTTTTCAAAATTTAGATTTGTACCAATTTTGGTCTATCACGAAACGGGCTAGGGCCAGTCTGGACCCGGACTGAACTTGGATTGGGGCAAACTAGACCTGCCCCTTCGACATCTTTAGTTCATTTACGAAAGAGTGGCGATATGTACCCCCCCCCCCCTTTACTAAAACTGTACTTACACCCCTAATTATTTATTTTTAACAATTTTAATATTACCTTTGAATTAAATTTTAAAAATTTTGATCAAAATATATTATAGTATTACATTTAATTAATTACTTTTCACCGGCAAAAAAAGAACCATTTTTTTTTAAATTTGAACCCTGGGAGAAGATTTTTACAGCCGAGACTCTAGCCATGCTAGAAATTGAAGAAAAGTTGATGATTGTAGACAACTGGAGATGAGATCTGTAATGTACAACAGAACACTAGATTGCAGGAACTTCTTGCCTCATCAAAATAAGCAAGCGATGGAGACTGAAGCTAAACTGGAATAAAACAGTTGAAAATAAGAAACTGACTAATCAAGTGGAGGCAAATTGACAACTTCAGATGCTCTAATTGATGAGCTCAGGAGTGAAAACCGAACTCATAGCCAGTCCAAGTTTTTAATTGTTAGATAAAGGGTTAATATTTTAATTGAAGAATAGATAAAATAAAGGGAATTTAGTGAAATGTGGGGTAGACGTACTAGATAAGATCTATTAAAATATTTAAATGGGGTGTTCTACACAGAAGGGGTGAACATACAGATTTTTAGGGGTGCAAATATCACCTCTGCAAATCAAAATTTCGAAAACCCAAATATGGATCCGGCTTTGTTAAGTACTGTGCGGGCTGAGTTCGGACCGAGGATGAAAAAGCCAGCCGATATAGTAAACCTTTCTTTTAAAACTTCCTTTTTTTTTTTTAATAAATATTCAAAAATTTAAATTTAAAAAAGACAAAATAATAAAACCAAGTATTTTAACCTCATAAGTTTGTGGAAGTTCATAAATCATTAAATGTTTGAAATATATAGTATTATAGGTATAAACTAATGTAAAAACATGGTATGGCTTGATGGTCTAGTGTCCCAAGATCAAATCCAAGCACAAAATGTAATGGGCTTTAAAATTTTGAACTAGACCGGCCTGACTCAACCCCTTTGATGCCTCCAAAATTGCATCGTATTACACCTTTCTTGTAGGTAGCAGTAGGCAAAAAAACCCGAGACGGTTGCAGCTTGGACTTAGTTGAATCCAAATGACTCGAAAATGTCGGTTTCAATTTAACTTCAGGTCGAGTCGGTTTTAAAGGTGAAAAATCGAATATTTTAGGTTTCGGGGTCGATTTTGGGTAGATAAAAATCGACCCGACCCAAAACCAATTTAAAATTTTTTTTTTTAAATTAACCCTATCATTCGCATTTCACACAACCCTAGCCATCACCAGGTTCTCTCCTCAATTTCTCTATGTTTTCTCTCTCAACTTTACTAGTTCTCTCAACTTCTTCTTGCTGATTTGCCTCTTCTATTCCTCGTTTTTTTGTCCTCTTCCTTCTCCGATTAACCTCCTCGTTATTTCCAATTCATCGCTCCTCTTTTCTGATTCACCTCCTCCATCGATTCTCTCAACTTCTCTTCTAATCTACATCTCACTACCACCAATGAGGAGTTGGTTGACAAGGAAGTGAGGGGTGTGAAAAGATTAAGGATTTTTGTACCGAGTTTGACTAGCAAGGACAATAAGAATATTGTCTACTCTCAATCTCTCATGTTGATTTCATGCTATGTACATGTAAATGGGGTGTGATTTTGATAAGTTTTTCTCAGGTCAGTGAATATCAAATTTTGTGGGTAGTTGTTAGCTTACATTATTTTTTTTTTTTTTAGTCACAGAATTAGGCTCAAAGAATAAAGAACATATCACTTTGATTGGGGTTTTGTTTTTTCTTTTTCTATTTATAATTTCTTTTTTTTTTTTTTTGTTTCTTATTTGTATATCACTAGTAGATGTACTAGGTTATTTATTTATTTATTTATGTTTGCTTTTTGATTAGTTTTGATGATGATTCATGTTTGTTTATTTATATATTTATGTTTGTTTATCATTGATGAACTGTAATTTTGGTTTCGGTGATAAATTGGTAACTGAATTTTTAATTTTGGTTTCAGTTTGTATTGGTGAAGAACTGGTGAGAAATCGACGGAAACCAATCTAATCAAACCAACCCGACCCTAGTCGGTTCAGGTTGGTTTACATCCATAAATTAGGTCGGGTTGTTCTACGATTTGAAAAACCAAAAATAGTCAATTTGGGTCTGTTTTTATCCAAAACCGAACTCGGACTCGTCCCGCCCCTACTTGACCGTGCCCACCCTTACTTGTAGGACTATCGTGTAATGTACTTAAAAGTAGCCTTGTTGAAGACTTGGCATACAGATGTAGTGCTTTCACTCCCTCTGACATCGTCCATTCAAATTGCACACAATAATAACAAATTGCTCATGAAGTTTACCCTAAGACAACATTATGTAGAAGGTTTGTAATGATGCACCCAACATGTCATTCGTTTGCTAAAATTGTAATTTAATTAATTACCTTACAAATGTTGTCTCCACCATTCATTTTTGCCACAATTGAGTGCATGCATACAGGAACAAAAGTCTTTTAATTATATATACTTGAAAGTGGGAAGAGTTTTATCTGAAGGATGCATCTCTTGGAATCTTCCCAAGTCGAGAAAGACTGTCTTCATCTACAACAAGTTCTTCCACCTGTGCTCAAATTGCTAAAATCTGGTCGAGCAAAAAACAAAGAGAAGGTTGGAATTTAATAAACAATATCATATTAGCAGGACCATATATTTGTGTCAGAATAATCTCCCATGTATCAAGTGTTGGTGGCATTGTACTTAGAAGCTTTGCAAGATTACTTGCTTTAGAGAATCTCATGGTATCAATGAGTTCAGTATTTTCATCAGCTACTAGCTCTTGGTAAGGCTTATGGTTTTATTTTGGAAGTTAACTGTTTCAAATGATCTTCTATATAGCTATATATATAGTTTGGATAATGAAGTCATGAATAACAGAGACTGGTGCCAAGAAGTTGTTAGGTGAAGAAATATGAGCAACAACATAAACACTTACGAAGAAATTTGGAGTGAAGAGGTTTAACTAATTTCCTAAACAGAAGACCTCGACAACTTAATCGAAGTGATTTTTATCCAATTTCAGAAAGTGGAGACTTCATTTGATTCAAGATGTTGTGATGTATTCTTAACAAACCAAGTCAGGATCACAATTCCGATTACAAGACATGGAAGGCCTCTTACCACTTACAGGCATTTTCCTTGCTTTTTTGGTTTAGAAGTCTCCAATTTTCACATTTGAAGATTAGTCTTTGGATGATAGATCTTGTGATTATACATTAGCAACATCGATACATGCAAGCTTCGTCTCAATAAAATGTTAGTCTCAGTTACTAGATCAATACAGGCATGGAGTTTTCGACACAGATGAATAGAATTTGAATCCGATACAGGTCCCAAGTAAGTTCATACAAGTCTTGCGTCTTATTACCTTGGACCCTTGCTTAGCAATGGAGTCGAGGACTGTTATAGCTTCATGAGACATTTGTTTTTGCAGAGATGGTTTAAGTGAGAGTTTGGGTATATGGGGTTGGGTTTTTTGGTAAAGTGAGGTGTGGATTTGTTGATAAAGAATGATTCAAAATAATGGGTCCACATTTGTGTCAATAAGTCCTAGTACTTAGGACGTTTGTTTATTGTTTTATATCTCTTTGTAAATGAGGATATCAGCCTAAGTTCGAGATTTTTTCTACTTTAGTGGAAAAGAGAAAATAGTTCATGTGCCTGCTTTATCTCTATGTAGTTAAGATAGTGGAATAAAGTTGGTTTCTTTTGTAAGCCTATATAATAGGCCATGTTGAAGTTACTACTTTGTTTTCTCTTTCTTTTTGCTATTTCCTCTGTTCCTTATTAGTTTCTAAAGCAAACTTTGTGCTCTTCCCAACAAATTTGGTATCAAAGCTATAAAGTGTCTTAGTGAGTATCTCAGTTTTGGTGAGTGTCTCAGTTGAGCGCTAAAAGCGTTGAGTTGAGAGAGACAATGGTATTCAATTGAAGTACCATGAGCGTTTCTCAACCTCTCATTCCCATTTTCAAATGAGAGTGCTATGAGTTCTGGAGTATCAAAATGAGGACTCTATTAAGATCTTAAGACCTTTAGGATTTGGTAGAGGGGGGCTATAATGACATGGATGTTGATAAAGGTCGATTGATGGAGAAAAAAAAAAAAAAAAAAAGGATTCAAAAGCCTTGCTCATTCTTCAACAAGCAGTTCATGACATGATTTTTTTCAAGAATCGCAACAACCAACACTTCAAAGGAAGCATGGGAAACATTACAAAAAGAATTCCACTGCTTTTCAAAGGTAATAGCAATGCAACTTCAGACTCTCTAAAATGAGTTTGAAGCTTTGTTTATGAAGGGTAATGAATGTTGCAAGATTTTTTGTTTAGACTAATTTCAATAGTTAGTCAAATGAAATCTTATGGAGAAAAAATTATTGATGCAACTGTAGTTCTTAAAGTTTCTAACTCCAAATATGATTATATAGTGACTGCAATTGAGGAGACTAAGGATCTGTCTGTTTTTCTATTTGATGAACTAATGGTTCTTTGCAAGCTCATAAGTCAAGGCTCAATAGATTATCTAAGAAGAATGAAGAAAAGGCATTTCAAGCTTCTCAAGTGAAGGGGGAGATGGACAAAAAGGAAGACTTTATTAGAAGAGGACGTGGAAGAGGAGGCTCTCATGGTAGAGGATGTGGTAGAGGTAAAGGAGGAGGTTATTCTTATGGACAAGAGAGGTAGTTCGTTGGGGATAAAAAATGGAACAAGAGCTCTATTAAATGCTACAACTGCAAAAAGTTTGGGCATGTAAAGGCAAATTGTAGGCAAGGCTCACAAGCAAACTACGTGGAAGAGGAAAATAAGGAGAGTAAGTTATTTTTGGTTCATACTCATTGTAATGAAGTTGCAAATGATGTTTGGTGTTTGGATAGTGGATGTTCGAATCACATGACTGACAATAGATCATTGTTTAAAGAGCTTAATGAGCCACAAAAGATACAAGTTAGACTTGGAGATAACTAGCAGATTCAAGTTGAAGGTGATGGGCGTTTTTGGTATTATACTTTACTACATAAAAACTCGTGCAACTACACATGATCTCTATGTAATATAGTGGCGAATTAAGGTCGATCCCACAAAGACGTTTCAAACTAGAACTAAGTAACGAAATTAATCTACACAACTTTATCTAGACAATAATTAATTAAATTGTTTTAAAAAGTAAAGATTGCAAATTAATTAACAAACAAAATATAATTTAATTTCAGCAACCACTTAATCAAATTCTAGGGAATTCAACTTCACCTAACATATCACTACTCTCATGTCATTTTCCTTAAACAAAATATATTGATTTCTCATAGTACTTGATTGGGTATACTATTGTATCCATGAGCCTCTTCCTATGGTCCCACAAGTATGTTCGCATTAAACACTCAGTTATATTTCTTTGCTGGATGGTTAATGCAAACTCATTACAATCAAATATCCACACACAATCACACTTGACAATTAGATGGATTTCTATTCTAATCAACAAATGCCATTTTACCAAGTTCTAAGCATTAATATCTCTTTCAAGTATACTAACACCATAAGATCTATCAATTAACTAAGCCTAAAATCAATCAATATCATTAAGCATTAATAAAATAGAATACTTAATCAAGAAATCATTAATTAAAGTATAAAAAATCATCCATGAGAATATATCTATGTTAGTTTACATTGAAATCTCTAGATCTATACTTAGTTCATCATCTTTTCAATACCAATCAATACAAATAAATAAGAAACATCAAACATCAAGAATAATATAACAAAAAGAGAAGAAATCATCATAAAACATAGGCTTAAATCGGCTCTACTATAGTGTTATTGCTCCCTTGTTGCACTTGTAAACACCTTCCAATGATGCTTGAATATTTATACTTGAAGAAACAATGGATTATATTATGGAATTTTGAAAGAAAAATAGAAAAGAATGGCTTGAAAAATGAGTTCTCTAGCCACTGCCCTCCTCCTAAAGTCTCAACGTGATGAATTTATGGGTGGCATGAATTAGGGCTGAGTTTCCTTCTCAAATCAGGTCTCATGCATTATCGCTAATGACAATTGCACCTTGCATCTTGCGATCTCGGGTCGCGACAATGTTGACCTTTAGACACTAAATTGGTCATAATTTTTCCTATAAAACTACGATTCACGAACCATCAGAAGCTATGTATACTAAACATCTGATGCTTAATTTGATAGGTTATAGCTTACGTAACTCGAACCATGCACCTCGTAAGAGCTCAAACAAGACAACCTATCTTCCAACCTTTAAAAAAAAAAAAAATACCATTTCAACTCCAATTCATCTTGAAAGTTAAACTAGCGAGACCCTCAACCGTCTTATCTTGAATTTACCTTGAAAACACTTTAATGATAATAAAATACTTTAATTTACTTGTCATAACCTTTCATGACTCACTTATACAAAACACTAACAAAAACACATCAAAACAACTGCAATTACTCAAGTATTAATTACAAAAGTGAGATCTAAGAGCATAAAATCACGATATATTTTATCATGATCGGAAGACAGATGCACGATTGCTATGAAAACTAGCCATGATAAAGTAAAATTACTTTACAATGTTTTCTTTGTTCCTAATCTGCACTACAACAAAATAGGTCAACTATGCCTAGCAATGTCCGATATAGTTGACTATCCATACCGAGCGTAGCACCTGGTATGAGTGCTACTAGTATATTTAATGGCAGTATCCATACTAAACACACACCTAGTATGGATATTAGTAATCATACCGAGCTATACCAGGTATGGATAACATATGCAAGTGGATCAACCACGTGGATATTTTCATCCATACCGGGCATGGACCGGTATGGATATTTTTATCCATACTCGACTGCGGCTCGGTATGGATACCTTTATCCGAACTGGGTTATGGACTAAAATGGTACCGTTATCCATACCAGGCCACCCGGTATAGGTACTTTGATCCATATTGGGCTCTGCTCAGTATGGAAAACATTTTAATATTAAAAAAATATTTTTTTGGACAAAAAATATATAATTTAATATTAAAAGAAAAACAACAACATACATCAAAGAACCATTAATCAAATTTCAGCATACATCTAAAATGCATTTATATATTACACATATATATATTACCTAAAGTTAAAGTATATCAATCACCTAAAGTTAACGTACATTATCTAAAGTCACCCTACATCATGATATATAGATTATAATATATTAGTACATAATCCTAAGATATAATATATTTTATTGGATAAACAATAAATGAGTCTAATGCATTTTGTAAAGTTGGCAGCTCGGTGGTAGCGTGCGATAGCAGAACACTTACCATTATTTTCTTCACACAAACTCGCCAATAATCTAGATCAAGCTCACGGTGATTAACTTTAGCATTGGGGTCCTTGGAGTCAATTTTCACTTCCACCACCACTATTCCTGTACTTATCCAGTCTAATAACTCTTAGTGGTTTCTACTCGATCCACCACTTTGGCTTCTAGAACCCCTGACATAAGGACTACATATGCACAAAAATTTAAATCATTACTCTTATCTAAAAATTTAAATAATTACATCTATTTATGAAATTAAGTTGAAACAATATAAATTTCATGATTATTTACATTCGTAGAAGGTTCAGCAAATCCAACATTTTTACTACCTCTCATCAGATTTGAGCCACTTGAATATTATGTCTACAAAAAAAAAAATAGCATGTTGTGAGGAAACATGGATACCGAAAATATATATATATATATTAAGTACCCATGTTTTACAACACATAGATAACAAACCCAATATATAAAACAATACATATAAACTCAATCAATTTTACAAAAATTTTGATAGAATTTCCCCTGCTTTTTGAACTTGAAAAAAAATTATTTCCACTGCAATTTAAACACTATAGTAATTTCACAACCGATCCAACCAAAATAGAGACTTCGTCTCTTCATAAATATATACGAAAACAATATATATATATACATATATATAAACACATATATAGCAAAAAATATGAAAAGATGATTATACTCACTTGAATATTGTGTCTACAAAAAAAAAAAAAATAGCACGTTGTGAGAAACCATGGAAATGTAGCAAAAAAAATATAAAGTACCAAAAATTGGAAGTAAACAAATTCTAAAAGTTTTGAGTTGTTTACGGACTATATGGGGGGAATACATGCCAGTACTTGAGCTTGATCTACTTTCAGCAAATGAGTCATGTGCAAATTTTGTAAATTAGCAATTGCCTACTTCATGGTCGCCATCTCACTATCAACATGTTGTTGGTATTATGCAAAGTTTTGTCTACCAACCACAGATGCATGTACAATTGATGGTGTCACCTCATGACCTAGTCCTCGAACTCACCCTTGATGCTCCTTACCTAAAAACTTGAGAGACAACATCGACTCCAATTAAAGGTTGGAATTCTTGATATAGTTTCCCCAATTGTGCCTATATATGATGTCAGGTGATATTAACATTAAAAAAATTAAACACATGTAATACAATCAACATAGTAATTTACCAAATCAATATAACATATGATTTTTCAGCAACGTTCTCATTCACCGCGGTCCAATATTTATGCATGTGACTGCCTATCCATGTTTCAACTCTATCGATTTCGGGATATTTATTTTTAGCTACTTTTTGACTCTTTATTTTCAACTCTATTGATATTCACAAAAACAAAAATATATATTTTTGTGTTTAACTATAAAGTTCTTAGAGAAAAACGCATTTAAGAAACAACAATATATTTTTTGGAGCTTAAGAAATGATACAAATAAATGACAACTAACAATACTCTAATTGAAATTGCAAACTTTAATTCTTACCAAATCTTCTCGTAGTCGTGTCATTCCTTTATAACTTGATGTATGTGGGTATAATTCTTCTTTAACAACTCAAAATAATGCTTACTAGAAACCTAAAATATTGTAAAATTAAATCAAAATCCATTGAAGGTTAACATGTCAACTTCAGAATAGTAATGCATAATTACCTCAAATTCTATAGACAATCAATGATTGACAAATGCATTCCAATCCTGCTCACTAACGTTAGGTGGTTTTAGCATGTTGTATCTTCGTTGTGCATCAGGACTAGAAGGAACCTCTCTAATTTGCCTTCTTACTGTGCCTTATAGTTATTTTAATGTTTGAGCTTTCATTGTATCATTAACACCAAATCGTAGTTGTAGTTGTATGTATTGTAAAAATAAATATGTGACATTGATATTATAAATAAATGAAACCAATATCGCAATACAAACATGCCTTTACATTCTCCCACACGGTATCTTTTAATGCTCATGGTATCTTATCCTGGCTAGTATAGGTTATAAGTATCATCTGAGCTGTAATGGCTTCATAACTTGAACTATAAATCACTTAATTCTATTCAACTAGTTGTCCTATCTCATTAATTTTTATCCCCATGGCTTTGACCTTGGACATTTTTTCATAATCTAAACGATTTAGACCTCTTCCTTTTCTTTTCTTTTTTCCACTCGAACCACTTAAAGACTGACTAGTTGATGTTCCTTCAGCCAATATCTGAAAATGTTATAGAAATTACATATATTAGTAGCAAACACATGGATAATAAACTCAATATATAAAACAATACACTTAAACTCAATCAATTTTACGAAAATTTTGATAGAGTTTCCCTTGTTTTTCGAACTCGCTAAAAATTTAGTTCACCTACAATTTAAACAGTAAAGTAATTTCCCTACAGATCCCACCACTTCAGAGACTCTGTCTCTTCGCAAATATATATATATATACACACACATTGCAAAAATATGAAAATATGATTACACTCATTAACGCTAGATATTTACAACCAATTACTCACAATCTATCCAAGCATAATCATTACTTTCATCACAATAGAGTCAAATTTAAATGCATCTAATGGGATAGTTGTCATATAAGCACGTTTATCAAACTTTTCTAAATCATGAAAACCTCTTAGAGGTGCTTTTAGGACAACATACCAATTAGATACATCATTTTCCTTAGAGTAAAACACTTGTGTTGCTTATGAGGCTAAAATGAAAGGATCTTGATAAGGGTATTTTTAGTGATGATTTAGGCCTCCAAATCTTTATATTTGTCGTTATTCTTAAGTTTTTTTTTTTTTTAAATGTGTTTTTTAGGGAATAAGTCTCTAAATGGTGTATACACTTAATTAGAAAGGATTCGATGTGAAATCAAGTCAAAGAAGTGTTGAGTTTGGGTCTTGTGAAAAAAAAGGCATAATCATGGATTTTCAAACATAAAAGATAAGTTGATTTGTGAGAGCTTGTGTGGAGTCATCAATTTCAGTTATATGAGCTACAACTTATCAAATTACAGCTACGGATGCCTAGTTGTCGTAGCAACTGATAGTTTATGAATCAGAGGTCCATAGAGAAAGATATGATCAATTTACTAAGCATAGGTAAGATGTGGCACGCCCCCTTATACGCCTAGCCACTGCCTGTGTGCCAATAAGCACACCCTACTACCATAAGCGCACTCCTTGGCACGCTTAAGCCCATCTAAGCACCTAAGGGAGCACCATGCATTGCCAAAAAAGTGTCCCGTAGTGCACCTAAGCCTACTAGGCACCCCAATGAGCACTAGACTTGAAAAAAAAAGGTAATTTTGCAACCTTCCAACCTAATTTTTGTGTCTTAACTCTCAAGTCTATAAATAAACCCAAACCAAACCCTTTTCACTAGTTTTTGAGAGGCTGAGAATTGGGCTCTCATGCCCCTTCTCTCACCCTTGATTCTCACCTCACACATCTCTATTTCACCTTTAAAACTTCACCTACCAACATCTTACACCCATACTTTTGAGAGAAAGCTTTGCATGAGTGAAAAAGATTATGTAAGGGTTCAAACTTGGGGGAGAGGAGCTTCATGGATTCAAACTTGAGAGAGGGAGATTCATGGTTTGTTTTATCAACTTCTGTTTTGCATTTGTAATTTTTCCATTGTATGTAGTCATACTTTATGTTGTGTTGGAATGATGATGGATTTTGATAATTAATATTAATGAAGTTGATTGTTATTGCTTGAGGATGTTTTATATGTTGAGTAAGGATTTTAGACCTTAATACTTGTATGTGATTGGCCATTATGTGCATGATTTGAGGTCGTGTGTTGAGACCGAAAGGAATAGCACACAAAGTATTCGATAAAATGCCTACTTTAGGCTAGGAAAGAAAAATAGGCCACTCGTGTGACAGCCGGGTCACCATAAGTGCTCGAGTGACAGTTAAGTATCTCAAGGGAAACACCACTAGCTTGTGTAGTTTTCTTACTACTATCTTTTGTGCAATATTGTTTCCCATTCACAACATAGCTTGAATAATAACATGTGACCTGTATACTTGGTCTTAGTGCAAGCAATTTTAGAGTTATAGGCATATCCAAGCTATTTGGTTGATCAAAGACCTGTTTTGGGCCGTTATAATTTAGATTATCAATGACAAAAAGCTAAGGTAAAGACATCATATTATTGAACTTATAAGATAGTGAACTAACCTTACCTCTGAACCATGTTGCAAATGAAGCAGTATGTGTCTTTTGTAACAAAGTAGGTTTACTTAAAAATTGAGATCTAATTATTGAAGCTCTTTCAGGTGCATGTTAATAAAATTCTTATATAAATAAAAACAACATGACCAAATAAATACAATGTTAAGTTGAATTTTTATTAATATTTAAACTATGTTCATCTTAATTTTAAACTACTTACTTAATGTATGGTTCCACTAATGCACTATTCAATAGTATATATATATATATATATGCAATCCGTAGCATGTCAACAGAAATCATTTTTAATGCAGATGTAAGATGTCCTTCCATTACATTTTGAAACACAATATCTTCATTTCTATTATGTTTCTTACCAATATCTACTGCTTTTGGTACATACTTACTACAAAATTATATGCATTCATTGGCTAAATAACATTCTGCCACGCATCCCTTTGGTCGTGCACGATTTCTTACACATCCTTTTGACGCGTTCATAAATCTATAAAATGAATATATAAAGGTAAATGAAATGTGTGTATATCATTAATCTTGATTCATATATGAAGAATAGTGTAAGAATAACTTTTCAAAGGGATATATCCAATGATATTGAACTGGTCCACATAAGCGAGTTTCTCTCGTTAGATGAATCGTAAGATGTACCATTATGTCAAATAAAGAATGAGAGAAATAGCGTTCGAGCATGCACATAGTAATTGCACCTTCATCTTCAAATGAATCTAATGTAGCTTTATCTAACACTTTTTGTGGCAAATTTCATTAAAAAATGAACACAATCGAAATATGGCAATTCTAGGCCCTTTAAGTAGGAGACCCCGTATTGCCATCAATAACAAATATTGCATCAATACATAATAGTCATAAGACTTTAGCCTAACTATCTTACATTCATTTAACGAAATGCAATTACAGATGTTTGAACAATAACCGTCTACGTTCTTTAAATTTAACAACATCTTACAAAATTGTTGTTTTTCTACCTTGATAGAGTGTGTGTGTGTAAGCTCTCGTTTACATTTTAGTTTTTCCTGTGTGTACAAAACCATTAGAGACCCTAGGGGACTCGTTAGGATAGCAAAGTAAAATAAAAATAATTCAAGACCCTATAAGACTCGATTGGAGCCAAAACCGTATGGAGGGGTCAACTAATAATATTCATGAAAACTTTAAAGATTTAAAACAAATCCGAACGAATTAGTAGCACCCTAAATAACTCTAAAACCAATTAAACTTCATCATTAGGATTCAAATGGGTGCCATCGGAATTCAAAAATTCGGATCGTCACGTAAACGAAAAGTAATTTGAGAGAAATCGTGTAATATTAAAAAGAATGAAATAAAGGCTAAAAGAAAACACAATAAATCAAGTTGTGGTCATGACTTGATTTAACAAAGATTGAGGATTCCAAATGAGTTTGTTAGGGGGGTTTAAGAGTAAAAAAACCAAGGATATATATATATATAAATCACTAAAGGACAAAAGAAAGAAATGAAACAAAGAAAAAAAAAAGAGAGAGGAGAAGGTGGAATCGAGCAAAAGAAGAACTACAGACCGAGACTGCTGTCGGTGCCCATCCGGTCTCCTCCAAGACAAAAAAAAATAGCCCTTTTCTTCAAGCTTCAAGCCCCTTAGCATCAGCTTTCTTCTTCAAGCTTCATGCTGGAGTTAATGTAAAGACGAAGTCGTCAAATTGCAGCATGATCATATCGCTTCCCACGAGAGAATCTATGACAGTAGATAAAGTATACCTGGAAAGTAAAATTGGTATAGCAGGTTAAGAGTTCGAGGCAGACTTGATCTTACTAGATATTCACGATTTCGATGTTATCCTAAGCATGGATTGGCTGTTGAAGCATAGGGCTACAGTGGATTGCTATAGGAAGGAAGTGTTGTTCAGCAGATCAGGGGAGTTAGATGTGATTTTTAGTGGTGTAAGGAAGACATTCCCCACGAGCCTGATCAGTGTGTTGAAGGCAAACAAGATGTTAAGAAAAGAGTGTTACGGTTACTTGGTCTATGCACTGGAGCCGGAAAGTACAGATATGAAGTTAAAAGAGGTTCTAGTGGTTAGAGAGTATCCAGACGTCTTCCCAGAGGACCTTTCAAGGCTACCATCCGACAAAGAGATAAAGTTTGAGATAGACCTAGCACCGAGGACGGAAGCCATATGCAAGATGAAATACACGTTCATTGTCGTTGTTTCAACAAGCTCTCATTGCCTTCATAGGTGAAAACAGCTTGAACTCCCTTTAACCTATGAACCTATCTCCTCTCTCTGCAGCCAAACATCTTGTTATTCTAACAAGTACTTACTCCAGACTCTCTAGCCTCACTAGCCTAAATCTAGCATACAAAAACTAAGAGAACAAACCTCTCTAAGTGTTACAAAGAACATCACCCAATCTCTCAACGAATATGTATTGTTTTTTGTATCTCTCACCCACACAAACAACTAATTAGAGTCGAGAAACTCTAAGTCACCAATACATTCAGTTTGTTAGATGTTCTCTTTCACGATCTGCACTCAAAATTGCATATACAAATACTGCAAGCACTCTCAAACTATCCTCTCATGTATTGCATGGCATGCCTCTCTATCAGACCTAACTAGACTTCATTCTCTATCTCCTTTATATATTTGAATGTTCCACACCTTTTCTATCAAGGAAATAACTTAAAAGTTAATTCTGAAAAGCAATCAACATAGAATAAAATCTGCATTAATGAGAATCAAACTAAAGAAAGAAACTTTCCTATTTTGTCTCCATTGATCAAATCTTTTGATTCCCATTGTTCTTGCACGCCCATTTATGGAAATATAAGAGATAAATAAAGTTCTCTATAAGACAAAAGATTAGTTGATAGATAAAATACTTAAAAACTAAATAAAGGAATAAACCATCTATATTTTTCACATGAATATAGTGCCATAACCCCTAATAGAAAAAAAAAAAAAATCCTTGAAATTATATTAAAATTAGGTGTAAATATTTTTATGCATTTTTAAGATATAAACTTAATAAACTTATTTTCTTCAAAAATATAATAAAATAATATTTTAATCCAATTTAATTAACTTTTAAAAATAATCCAATTTAAGTTATTATATTTTAAAATTAAAAATTAAAAATTAGATTGGATTTCACTAGTATGGGTGCACGGCCATGCTGAAACAGTGGTGCGATCGCATACCAACACTAGAGTAACTACCCGGCCACACTCACATCTCGATGATTGCGTAGTTGCTCCAATGTTGGTGCGTGGCCACACCTTTGTTGGAGCACGACTGCTCACCCATGCTCAATGCAAGGCTTGCGCCGGTATAGGCGTGCAGCCGTGCTAAAACAGTGGTGTAGCCAGGAACCAACATTGGAGTAAGTACGCGACCACACCCAGATGTGAGCGCAGTCGTGCACCCATAACCAGTGGAAGGCTTGCATTTACAATTTATGAAAATTTGAAATTTTAGAATTTATTGATTAGATATGTGTGAAACTAAAATTATTAAGTATAAAAAAAAAATTAAAAAGAAGAACTAATTTAAAATAAAATAAAGCGATATTTATTAATTTAGAACATAAGAACGGTAGTTAAGATTTTGATGACACAAAGATATTGTTAGTTTGATTGTACAGAAGAAAATGAATGGCAAAAAGGAACTTTAATATTGGTTGCTAAAAGACAAAGGAATTTGAAACAAAATAATAGTACATTGGAGAATTGGTTTATCAAAATGTCATAGCTCAAATCATTTGACTAGTAATCTCAAGGCAGAAGAAGTAGCTAAATAGGAATAGAGAAGCAAATTTTCATACCTATAAACAGTTGCAAGCTAATCAAAGGTCACTGTCCACTACATAAATTATACTGAAAAAATAATCTCTCTCACAAGTTTTAGAGCTCCATGACCTCGAGCAACAGTCTTTTATACTTTAAAAAGAGAAAAATTAAAAATTACCCAAATTCCGGAAAAAAAAAAAAAAAAATCGTTTTTAGCCCATTCCAAGAAAAAATTTGTTTTTAGCTCCTCAAACAAACTTATTACATCCAATATCCTTTATTAACCAAAATATTCTTAAGCGTAATGGAAGAACCTCTCGTCAAGTGTGACGGGAGAGCCTTTTGTCATGTCCAAGCGTGACAAGAGAACCCATTGTCACGCTTAACACAAGCGTGATGGGAGAGTCTTCCGTCATGCCCAAGCATGCAAGAGGCTGTGCTGCCACAGTATTTTTAAAATTTTACGAAGAGGGGTATTTTGGAAATCACGAGGCTTTAGGTGTAATTTATTTGTTTGAGATGTCAAAAACAAATTTTATTTTGTAAGGGGTTTGTAAGGGGATAAAAACGATTTTTGGTTTTGAAATGGAGGTTGTTTTTTAAAATTTCCATTGTTATTAAAATATACCCCATTTTATAAAATATTGGACAAAATGCAAGCCATAATGTCATAAATGGCCAAAATCCACCTCGTTGCATAAAATGTTGTTATAAATCTTCTCTTAGTTTCATAAATTGTCAAAATATATCCTAACACTTTCATTATTCTACAAAACCTATTGTACCAATAAAAAATTTCTTAAACCTCATAAGGGTAAATATGTAAATACAAAAGTAAATCCTAAAAAAAAAAAAAAAATCTCTGAAATTATATTAAAATTAAGTATTAATACATTTATGTGTTTTTAAGAAAAAAGTTTTCAAGTGTTTTTTATGTGTTTTTTTAGTGTTTTTCAAGGAATAAGTCTCTAATGGTATGTACACTTAATTGGAAACGATTTGATGCGAAATCAATCAAAAAGGTGTTGGGTTTGGGTTTTGTAAAAAAAAAAATGGCATAATCGTAGATTTTCATACTTAAAAGATGGGTTGATTTGTGAGAATTCGTGCGGAGCCACCGATTTAAGTTATATGAGCTGCAACCTATAAAATTAAAGCTACGAATGCCTAGTTTCTAAGTAATTGACAATTTGTGAATTAAAGGTTTGTAGAGAAAGATATAACTATTTTAGTGAGCAAAGGTCAGAGTTGGCACGCCCCGGCACCTCCCTCAGCAATAAGCGTGCCTCTATCATCCAAGCGTGTCTAGCAGCGTGCTTCTTTGTCCAACAAAACTCCTTTGCCCTTCTAGCACACTTCCATGCATGCTTCCTCACCACTAAGTGCACCACTAAAGGCCAAACTGTTAAGATCATGCAAGACACTTTCAATAAGTGTATACACAATCTTTCACCATCATTTTCGTGCTTAACTTCTTTAGCATATAAAAGGGCCTTGAATCGTGAAATTAGAGAGTTTTTAGAGGGAAGAGCAACCTTTAGGGCTTTAACAACATTGGTTCACCAATCCCAAGCTTGAGGAGCAAAATATACTCAATCTTTGCATTATTCAACAAGAAAAATGAGCTAGAGAGCAACTTGCGAGAGAATGGGAGGCCACTTTTGGAAACAAAGAGAGCTTCTCACAAACTCCATAAGATTTGCTCACTCTCTCTTGCTATTTAATTGCTAAGATGTTGTTGTTGATGTATTGTATAATGGTTTTCCTCTTGTAATTATGAACTAATTTATTTGGCTAGGGTTATAATGTAACCCAACTTTGTAGTTCAACCTTATATATAATATCTAAGCTTGCTTCTTCATTTTAATCTTTTGCTTTAATTGTGTTTAATGCTCCAAAATTAATTAATCACTAATTACGAGATTTAGTAACCACATTCAACTTGGAAAAGAAATGTATGTGTTTAGACCTTAATTAAAGATTAAAGTAACATGAGTAGTATGGGATAGAAATATACTTATGTTGCTTATGCAATCGTGATTGAGTAATTTACGGTTAATGAACTCGACTTAGTTGATCCACATAGGAATATAGTAGGTTAGGTGAGTTTAAGCATGCCCACTAGACTATCGGAAGAAGCGTGTGGCTAGATTAGGCATTACTCGATTGGGGATTATATGGAGATAGAGTGAAAACGATGACGATTAGGTTAAGTCAATTAGTTGGGTGAAGTTATAATCTTAGAGCTCCTACCACATTAGTTTAGATCTTTATTACTAGGTGTCGATTTTAGTTTTAGATTTAACATATTTAATTATATTTTTCATTAGTTTGAATAGGGTTAGATTTGATACAAGTTTAGTACTTGACAAGTTGACCCAATCCTCATGGGAATGATATATTACTCATCATTATAGTAATTGTGGACTATGTATAATTGCATGGGATTCTTTTGTATGTGTCTTGTGAATTCGGCACATGCTCAGAAATTAGCCATCACAAATATAGTTCTATTAGTCTTATTCAAGAAACGTAATGGTTGGATGTATCTGTGCCCATCAACTATAAAAAAAAATAATAATAATAAGATGCATGAGATAATGTCAATTAATATTTACCATTTAGGCATTCACGTATGTGAAATATATACCATGTCACTCCTTAGAGAAGATTTAATTACTCTTCATAACAATTCATTACAATCAATCACGTGTCTATCTATGCACATGTTATGGATCGGATTCAATACTTGAAAAGGGAAAATGGACCAATCAAATTCTATATTTAACCGCCGATGATGCATTGTATGCATAAGAAACTTGATAGCATAAATCACTAAAGCAAGAATAAAAGTGTAATAGTTGCCTTGATCCAAATTTGTGCAACCAGTCACCAATACCAGACATCTAGTGTTGACGCTCACAAACATCACACTGAAAAATGTATTACATGGATACCTTGTAGGTCAAAAGTTGTGTTTGAGTTAGGACTAGGTTTGAGCCACCCTTGATTTGAGATGCAAAGGCAATGTTAATTGGTTTAGGATTCAAAATGGCCCTATAGCAATCTGATGATCAATGTATTCTTCAAGGTCTGAAAAAGAGGGTGTTTGCCTAGTGAATCGATCGCTTTGATGATGATAAATTCTTGAAAATATTGGTGTTTGTCTAGTGATTAGATAGGGTTTAGGAAGAGTATCTTGAACAACTATGAGTGATGTTGTTTGGAGCAAGCAATCGATCCATAGTTAAGGTTGGTGAAAGAAATCGAGTAATTTTCACTATCTTAATTTGAAAATCTAACGATGTCGCTTGAAGGAAGAGTCAGTCCTATTTGCTGCAACACACATTCTATTGACTTCAATTATTCTTCCACCAAACCCTTGTGGCTAAAACCCATTGATTGATTGTCAAACTTGGTCAAACCCGTAAAAAGTCAATAAAAAAATTTTCATTAATCAAAATACAATCATATAACCAAAAAACATCATCAAACCTATCTCATACAATCTCAAAAACCACTTTAGTTCAATCATATAATTATAATATACTAGATCCTTTAAAAATGCTGATAGCGTAACTGCTATTTTTTCAATAATTCCACCCTGTAATGCACAAAAATAACAATACTTCAAAAGTCTATCATATCTCACACCTCAAAATCTTAATCTTATTCTCTCTCATAAAACATCATCACCAAAATCAATAATTCCCATAAATTTTCCTTCATAAATTATTTCTTAAAACTAACTTTATTTTATATTTAAAAAATAAATAAATTAAATGAAAAGAATTAACAAGGCATCTTGGTATATTCCAAACCACAAAACCACACATTTGAAACCACATCTCCCACTATTGAATTACCCCCTCTTTGTAACTCTTATCAATCAAACACCATAAAAACCCCAAAAACTTTCCATTTCCTCCATAAAATAAAACACCACCGGCATGTTTGTCGCAAGGCTCTAGCTTAGGTTAGTCCAATCCACCACCATCATCAATGAAGCGAATAGCTCTTCTTCACTCTCTCTCTTGCTCGTCGCTCACCTGCAATAGATTCTATGTCCGCTCCTCTCACAAACTCTCTAAATCTTCGTTCTCTTGCTCCTCTCCAGCATTGATTTCACTTGCTGCTTTTAGATAAAACCACCACCATCTGATTAGAAACCTCACCATACGCTCCGTTGCCCCGTCAAATTACAACTACCTTTATCTTCTTCTTCTCTAACGCAGATTTTTGAAAAATAAAAAATAAAAAAAGGGCTCGATTTGAGTTGTCTAATTTGGCCAAGTTAGACAGAGTTGGGCCGAGCGAGTACTAATTAGAGGTGAGTAGAACCCTCGATTTAGGGGTTCTTGAATTCGTGGAATGCCGATCCGAGAGTACTCAATGAGAACTCAGCGGAGTTCTACAGTAGTGGTCACTCACTTCATAAACCTTACAAAAAAAAAAAAAAAAATCCAACCTATTTGCATTGGTTACTTCATATATGAGGTATAATTAATTTGATAGAAAATTAACATACAAAGTTTGAATATGGCTTACCTCAAATACTTTTCGATAAATTATTGATCCGATAAAATCAAAATTTCTCGACGATCATCTTCCTCTTTTGATACCGTTCCTTCTTATCTTAGTGCACTAGTTCTTGAACCTTGTTCTCCATCAACAACAATAAATATCATATTGATATTTGTACAATAAGCGCTTGTGAAATATTTGCAAGGAATGGGCCCTAGTGCTATTTATAAGGAGAATCTAGATTCAATTGAATGTAAAAATTTTATATTAAAAAATATATTCATATCCCGCAATATCTGCGGTAAAATTCGTTGTGAAATCTACAGCACAATCTGTCACACCAGACATATTTAGAAACTAAGTAAATATGGGAGGTAAAACTTAGTGTAGTATTAATGATAGAAGATAATGACAATTCTTTTTTTCAACTGACCCTAAGACCATCTTCAATATTCTCATAGATTAACAAAAAAACTATATGCTATATAGAATACATAAACATTGAGTATCTATAAACTTCTTTAATGTAATTATCACTTATCAATGTCGAGATGATGTGATAAAAAAATAATAATAATAAGTAAATAAACATTGTCAACACGGGTGGACCCATCTTAAGCTTAGAGGGGGTATGTGTCTTCCATGAAATTTTTTGAAAATCAATTAAGTTTGTTATATTGGTTGTTAAATATTTTAATGTATAAATATATTATTATATAATATTTGAAGGAAGCTTCATCAAAGTTTTCAAGCAGTGCTGTTGGAACGAACGTTGCCTTCGATGCTCCTTGTGAAAATGTTCGATCCCCAACCAACCCAAAGAGTTTTCTCTTTTTATATATAAAATATAAATATTCTGTTATATATATTTTAAAGCAAACTTCTTCATTGTTTGTAAGTGGCATTCCTGGTGAAAACTATGACTTCATTTCCCCTTTGATCGGGTTCGATCGCCCACCGACACATATATAGATTTTTTTTTATTAAAATGTACCGTGTATATGTTATATATATCTTCTTTTTCTCTTTATCACCATAGTTCAATCCCTCACCATTACACATCATTTTTATTCTTCTTTTCTTTGTTTTTTCTTTTTCTCAACACGGTTTGATCTTCTACCATAACACATAATTTTTTTTTTTTAAATGCACAGTGTATGGTTCAATCTCTTATCATAACACATAGTAATTTTTTTTTTTTCAAATAAAAAAGTATCGTACACTATGAATTATTTTTCTTTTACATAAATTATTTTCATGATAAAATTCACAAGTAAAAAAACTCATATGAATCATAATTGTTTTTAACTTTAAGTTTTTATTTTATTTTATTTTATTATAAGGTGCCCCCCTTAAAATAAATTTCTAAGTCCGCCACTGATTGTCAACTTGACCATCTATTTTCAAATCAATAAGTCAGTAACTATTTAATTCTAATTTTCAAATCTAATAAAAAAAAATGAAAGCATTAAATTGAAATACATTTAAGCATTGAAGAACAATTTTTAAATTTGATAAAAACCATGACAATAATCATGGAGGATAACAAGATAATGAGACAATTGAAGGTAATCAGGTTGGTTCTTGAAGGCAATTGGGCTTTATTGGAGACCTATTGGAGCAATTGGACATTAATTAATGGCAGCATTTAACTATCAACATGGGCTATCTTTTATTGGGCTTTAATCAATTTTAGTTTAATTAAGAGTGGAGATATTTCCACCCCTCCAAAATTGTATGTACACCCCAGATCACTAATTTTTTTTTATTTAAATTCCAATATTACTCTTAAATAACACTATTAAAAAAAAAAAAAATTAAAGACCAGTTTGAGTCTAATGGGAAAGAGAGGTCCCTAGTAACTGATGCGCCTATGACATTGGGTTTGGAAGCTTCTCAAGTGGAGAGAATTGGAGAGAAGAAGTCCATCACTGTAAATAGATCAAATTGTGCAAAATGTTTGGAGAATGAAGGTGTGGGTCTGAATATCACCACTTCTGTTTAGAAAGATTCTGGAGATGAGTAACTC
This sequence comes from Nephelium lappaceum, assembly GCA_021234005.1. NCBI lineage: Eukaryota > Viridiplantae > Streptophyta > Magnoliopsida > Sapindales > Sapindaceae > Nephelium > Nephelium lappaceum. Next base: position 14,550,116 of record CM038011.1, on the reverse strand, counting down.
CGCAGAACTATAAGCGAACTCCAGTCGAAGCTAGAAGATGCTAATGCAGAGCCAGTTTCGAAATAGAAAAAGGCCGAGAAACTTGTTGTGGAAAATCACAGACTTAAATATCATGTTAAACATATCGTCCAAGTAGTGGAGGTGACTGATCTCAAGTTGTAGAGTATACAATCGGACTGAGTGAAAATCTTGAAGGGGAGAACTTGTGGTATTTGATGATAGGATGATATAGACTACTCTATAGTTAGAGAATATTGATATGAATGCTCGTATTTCGTGCGTGGTGGAAGCCATGTATGTATAAAGAACATGGTCCCTGTAGTTGAACATGGTTGGCATTTGTTCAGTGGCAAATGCATGAAAACAAGAATCCCCTTTGCTGAGGGGACCGGTGATGATGCATATGTAATTGGATTTTATGCTCAGCATTTAGTGAATGAACTTTGTTTATCAGAAAAATTTAAAAAAAAAAAATGAGAATACAATGAATGAACTTTCTTTACTTTATTATAGTGTTATTTGTGGGCAATATTGGAATTAAAAAAAAAATTAGTGATATGGGGTTTAAATACAATTTTGAAGGGGTAGAAACGTCGCCACTTTTTATTTAATTGTATGATAGCTTTTAATTAAAGTTTTTTGGGTTGAGACATTTATAATTAATTTAAACTTGTGAATGTCTTTAGATAACCTCAACTGTTAGCGAACTAAGGTTTCATATTAGGGTTTTAATTCTTTGCTTATAAAAAAGTTTGTAACCGTAAGCAAACATAATAATCATGATGAAGCCGAATATGTTTAATTGAAAAAGAGAATTTTTTCCTTTGTTCTTAATGAACATGTGATTTTATCAAATTAATTCTTGTGGGATCAAAACATGACTTATCTCTCAATTTTTTCTCTCATTCTTGAGAGTTGCGTCAATATCTTATTTTGATAATTTTAGTTCTTGATTGAGTTCCAATTATTGGGTCAAAGTTCTTTATAACTTTAGTTCTTAATTGATATATAATCAACGGGTCAAAATTTCTTTGCTATAAATCTGTTTTAATTCTTTCTTTCGGTTATGATTAATTGATAGTGGATGTCATATCGAAATATACGGTCTTAGGTCTATCGGTCTAATCCCTTTACTACCACAAATTCTCATAAAAATTTTATTTATTTTAGTTTCAACACAATTGTCGCATCGCAAGCTCTTCGAGCAGGATCTTTGATTTCCTTTCTTGAAATTGATTTCGAAAAATCCCTCGATTCCATTCTTTTCTTTTCAAAACCTAAAATTAAACACAAAAATACTAAACAAAATAAAAGTACTAATTCTACTAAAAAAACATAACATAATTAATAGGTAATTTGGGAATAAAATTGTGAAAATTAACGATCCAACACTCATGGTCAAAAGTATTCATAAAGAAGTTATGCGGAAATTAGAAGAATCCACTACAAGATACAAAGCAACAACTGACAAACATCGACGATTGAATACTTTCAATATAGGAGATCCGGTTATGATTCATCTATGCAAAGGGAGATTGTTAACAGGAGAACATGAAAAACTCAATCCCAAAAGGATTGGTCCGTTCCAAATTCACAGAAGATCAATGATAATGCCTATACAATAGATCTTCTAGAAGCTTTTAATATCTCTAAAATCTGCAATATCCAAAATCTATATGAGTACAAAGAATAGAACTCCCACCTTCTTCCTTTTGAAAACTCAAGGGTGAATTCTTCTAAAAAGGGAGGGATTTGATGCAGGAGCATTTCTCTCATACCCTTACTCTACAAAACCAGTTACAAAAGCAAACATTCCTATCCTTAATCAAATACCCCTACTCTACAAAGCCAGTCGTAGAAGTAACCATTCCCACTCATAATCAAATACCCCTACTCTACAAAACCACCCTACTCTACAATTCCCATCCGTAATCAAACCTAGTTTAAGAAGTAATCAACTACTGTAATGATTTTTTATATTTTTTTATATTTTTTGTAACTGTATAAATAGACTTCTAAATTCTAATTTGAAACAATTCAATTATCTATAAAAAATTACAATGTTTGTAAACTTCAATTTGAAGTTTGTTCATCTCTAAAAGCCCTAGCTAGAACTATATCTAATCCATTGCCAGATAATTTTTAAAATAAGTTTGTCTTGCTTGGAAACTATCCCGCATTATGATATTTGAGAGTTAACTCTAATAATTGTCAAAAGAGCAAATACCTCATATACCCCTAATTTAATAAACTTAGAATTAAAGAAATTAAAAATAACAAAATGAAATCGGATTCCTGCCTTCCAAATCCATTAAAAAGTAGAAATGAGAAAACTTGGACTGCACCGTGGGCCAAATCAAATAAAAACATAGACCAAAAAATCAAATAATGTAGCTCCAAAGATGGATCTTTGCTGCCATTGAGGATGGTGCTATGGATGTAGAGCTAGCAGAGACCAAGGCTGTGTATTGTTCTGGCAGCAGGTACAATCCTACTCCTTCATGTTGACTCTGATTTTTTGAATGCTGTCAAGCTATGTAATGGTGAACCTTTGTCAAAATGTGAGATTGATAACATCATTCCTATAAGTTGCAATCTGCTGATGGAGTCATGTCCCTTCCACGCTAAAACCTATTAGAGAAGTTGCATGCCTCCTTCCCAAAGACCCAGTGGAGGAGGCATCGATTGCATTACATGATCTTCCTTACTCAACATAAACTATTCATAATCCTAAATATATGCTTGCAATTTACAGTGTATAAAAAAAATTAAATAATCAAGGATCATATTTTCATTTCTTTAAATTTGTAAAAACAAAATTGTGTGTATATACAATTTAAATTGATTTATTAAAAAGTAAATGACACGAAATAACATAAAATAGTTGAGCACTTCTTTGACTAGCACTAAAGAACTGAGTTGAGTTTTATTAGTAGCTACCTAGACAAAAAGACACTAATACCCTTCATTTTACTAATTATATGTGTTCTGCACCCTAATTGTATGTGTTCCACACCCTAACTATGTGTTCCACGTCTTCATTGTTTGTGTTCCACGCCCTAACTATGTGTTCCACATCTTAATTGTTTGTGTTCCACGCCCTAACTGTTTTGTGTGTTCCACGCCCTATTTTTGTATGTTCTACACCCCAATTGTTGTGTGTTTAGTGCCCTAATTGGGCGTGTTCGTTTCAATGGAAAAAGAAAACATGCAAAAAATTTGAACTTTATTGCATTTCCTGTTTCTGCGGTTTTTTTAAGATTTTAAAATAATAATAATTTTATCATTAAATTTTATGAACAGTGAAATTGTGTTATTAAAACTCATTTTATTTATTTATTTATTTTTTGTGCTAGTGAAACAAGCCTCCAGTTTTTTAATATTATGAAAAAAAAAACACTTTATTATTATTATCTATAAAATTTTCACCTCAATGCACACTTAAATTATGTAAGTGAGTGCATTACACACAAATATAAACAAGAATTAATTTAAATTAATTTAATTACACATAATATTTCTACTCTGTAATTTGTTAAACTATAGTTTCTAAATAATTACATAAAAACTTTATTATAATTATTTAGAATACTATTTTCAATTATTAGTACCAGATGTATTTTCTTATCTTAATATATATATATAATCAATTTCTGTTTCCAAATGAAAACTAAAACACAAAACAGTACCAAAGAGGTCCTAAATGTGCCCGAACATTCAATTTTAGTACTCAAACCTCCCAAATTTTCTGGTTAAAAGCTCCACATCTGGTTTTGTAAAATAAATACTGGGTTCTAATTAATTTTAATAGTTAGCGAAACAGTTCTTGAATATCTCAAAATTTTTTCAATGGACATAATTCTATTTGGAATCCCAAAATTGAGAAAAATTACTTAAACCTCTAGCTTCACAGGCTATATTGTAATTTGAAAGTACTATTATTACAAAAGATTATAAAAAAAATTAAAAAGTTCCAAGATACTTTTCATTACACATTCACATAGGCAACCAACCAAACAAGTTTTAACCACCATCTTAAGAGATATTATCAAAATATCTTGTGAAAATAAAACTAATGTAAGATCACTTATTTTTTAAATTGAAAATGGGGTTAAGTAATATTTCCAGACAAGAGTGAAGCCCTTTGAAGGCTGATGGAACCCTATCCGGAACCACGCTTAACAAGGCTGCGCCAGCAGCTGCTCACCCAATAATAGGGCCAATACTCGATTATCAATAGCGCAACTAAAGGCACGAACACACCCATCCAAACCTATTGAGTCACCATCAATTTGAAAACATGTAAGTACTATAATCAAATTACAGAAATCCAATATAAATTTATGTGACATATGTTTATCTAAATACAAGTGAATAATTTAAGGAAGGATTTTTAGAAATATTTAAAGAAAATATAATCGAATTTCATAAATATGATTAAGGCTTTTGTCCTTACAAGGAGTATGATGCCTGAGCATTTGTCGGTGTAAATTGCACCATTTGCCAGATCAAGGAAAATAATCCTCACGAACAGTATCGCCAAAAGCTGCATGCCAATTAGCAGCAAAAAAAATATATATAATTAGCTTGTTAATCAGATACTAATAAGTAGTAACATAAACTTCTAAACTACCAAAATTCTGAAAGAAACCTTTGAAATTTGTAAATAAGAAAAATACATATAATTTAAAAATAACTAAATTAATTTGTACATAAAAATATTTTTTGAGAGTTGAAGGATATGATACCAGTATATTAGAGAGGAGCATCAGTATTTTAACCTGAAACACACACACAAAAGAAGCAAATATAAATAACATTATTTATCTATAAGTTACAGTATCCTAATTTTAACAAAAATCAGATCTTGAAGTTTCACGCAAGATATTACCTTCTGTTAAAATGAATTTTCATCAAAATTTAGACTTATATAACTTGCGTATATAATTGCACAAGAAGTTGGAACCAATACCATAATAACTCTTCGGCCCAAATCCTAATCGTTAACTTCATTTGGATCAGGATGAACCAGCGGTATTGCCACCGTCCTAATATATACGCGTAGGTGGCAGCATTAACAAGTTCTCTCCAGTCGTGGACCAATACCGTTGGAAGACCTAAATATATTGCTGCAAGTATTGCAATACAAAATTGCCACTGCCTCAGGGCGGGAAAAAAATACAATTATATAAGTAGAAAAAAAAAATCTGAAAAACCCCCTAAAATGGAAAAAATATCATTGAACCCCATTTTGTACATAAAAAGTGGTGATTTCATGTTAGTTTCATTTTCAGTGGGTATTTTGATAATATCCCTTATAAGTGTTGGAATTATATTCAAGTTAAATGTAATAATCAACCAAGAAATATATTGAAAATGATGGCTACAAATTTTTCTTCAAAGTAGATGTGTCGAATGAGTCTAGCCGCTAGGGAGAGATGAAAGACTTGCCTAAAACTATTTGAGGAACTTTGATAGCCATGGGCAGAAGGTGGCAGCACTGGTGGGGCAGTGTAATTGGGCTGGTAGGTCTGGTATCAAGGCTTATGAGGGAATATCATTTTTGTAAAACTCAACGAGTAGGTTAGACTACTCGTTAAGAACTTGGTCAGTAGGGTTTTGCCGGCCTAAAAATCCCTAAATTGGGGGTTCTAGTTGCCTTTGATGAGTAGTCATCGAGTTGGGCCGAGTAGGACAACTCGGCTTTAGGCCTAGGCAATGAGCGAAGGAGAGTTGGCGTTGAATGTGGTGGAGTTGGAAATAGAGGTAGCTACAAATGTAATGGAGTGGAAACAGAGCGAAAAGAAAGTGACAGAAGGTGGAAAGGGTTAAAGAAAGCCTGTTTTGATGCCACTGATGCCACAGCCTCGCAGCAAAGCTCACCGTCATGTCCCACGTCCGTTCCTAACCTTTCATCTAGGTTGGAGGTAAGGGTCTACATGGCCGACTTTGATGATGGAGACCTGATCTTTATCGCCTTGGATCTGGTCTCCATGTTTGGAGACCAAATTTGGGTTGTTTTTCTCTTTGTATTTGTTTGTATTTCTTAAAGTTCTTTTTTTTTCCTCTTTGATTCGAGCCAAAGGAAACCACACAATATATGTGTAAGATGAAACATGTTTTGATGGGGGAAGTGATTGATTTTATTTCTTAAAGTTGATCCTTATTGATCTCATCAAAAAATATTAATTTTTAAGAATCATATTTTTATTTTTAGTTTTTAAATTTTATTTTAAAAGAATAAATAAAAATATGGTCAAAGTACAATTTTGCCCCCCGAACACTTAATGTCAATAGATTTGGAGTAACAGTGGGTGGGTAATTTGTAATAAAATTATAAAATTTACTTTGCTTGCAAATATTTCTAAATTGATTAGCTATATATGATGTTGGTTATGTTTGAGATTGAAACAAAAGCTGGAGGTCCTAAATAGTTGAGATATGATACACTTTTGAAATATTCCTATTTTTGTACATTAGAGGGTGGAATTATTGAAAAACTTGAAGTGTTGTTATTTTCGTACATTACAAGGTGGAATTATTAAAAAAAATAGCAGTTATGCTGCTAAAATTTTTAAGGCATCAAGTTTATTATAACTTTATGATTGCATGAATTAGGTTTTATGATGTTTTATAGTCATATGATTGTATTTTGACCCTATGAATTTTTATTATTATTATTTTTTTACTAGTTTGATGAAGTTTGACACCAACAACAAAATCCAGTACTCGTCAAGTAGCCAAGTACTCATCTGGTCGTATATTGACTAGCGACTAGCAAATTTCAAAACACTAGGGAATATACAACATATATAAGCTTCATGTGGGTAGTATTCTTTGCTAATTACGAAAGTAGATGTCTGAGCCATAAAAGTAATAATTAATCTCGATAGTTTCCAATAGATTTCTGATTTATTTGGGGTTAATTTAAAAAATGAATGTCATTATCTTTTATCATTAATACTACACGAAGTTTTAGCTCCCACATTTACTTGGTTTCTAAATATGTGTGATGTGACAGATTGTGTTGTAGATTTCGCGGCGGATATTGCAGGATATGAATATACTTTCTATAAGAAAATTCATTAAGCTCCATTGAATCTAAATTCTCGTTATATATGAATAGCACGAAGGCCCATTTCTTACAAATATTTCACAAGCGCTTATATATTTTATAAGTATTGATATGATATTTTAATTAAATATCGTAATTATAGTTATTGAAGGAGAACACGGTTGAGGAACTAGTGCACTAAGATCAGAAGGAACATAATCAAAAGAGGGAGATGATCATCGAGAAATGTCGATTCCATCGGATCAATAATTTACTAGAAAGTATTTGAGGTGAGATATTCAAACTTTGTATTTTAATTTTCTTTCAAATTAACTATACATCATATATATGAAGGAACCAATGCAAATAGATTGGATTTTATTTTGCTTTTTGTAAGAATTATGAAGTGAGTGACATCGGAATATTATCTATGACAATGACAACATGCGAAGTTAGATCATTTAAGACATACATTTCATTAATAATCTTTCTGGTTTTGTCTCTTGATTTGTGGGAATGATATTCTATCAGGAACCCAGTGGCTATTTCTAGTGCTTGTATAATCATGGATACTTTTCAAAGCAGTCACCTAGATGCTACAGGTTTTGGCCAACGAGGGTTTAGTGGAAGAATGATTGAAGTCAATAGAACGTGCGTTGCAGAAAACATTCATCATCAGATTGCTACAAGGGCCATTTTGAATCCTAAACCCATTAATGCCGTCTTTGCATCTCAAGTCAAGGGTGGCTCAAACCCTAGTCTTAAACTCAAACACAACTTTTGACCCACAAGGTATCCATGTAATACTATTTTTTTTTTTTTTTGGCAAAGCCATGTAATACATTTCCGGTGTGCTGTTTGTGAGCTTCAACATTAGATGTCGGGTATTGGTGACTGGTTGCACCAATCTAGATATATGATCGAGACAGCTATTACACTTTTATTCTTGCTCTAGTGATTTAGGCTATCAAGTTTCTTATAGATGGAATGCATCATTGGTGGTTAAATATAAAAATTGACCGGTTCATTCCCTTTTCAAGTGTTAACTTAGATCCATAATTTGTTCATATATAGACTCATGATTGCTTGTAATGAATTGTTATGAACAGTAATTAAATCTTACTTCTAAGGAGTGACATATTATATATTTCGCTTACAAGAATGCCTAAATGGTAATAATTAATTGAGATTATCTCATACATATTTATTTATTTTTTATTTTTTATTTTTTAAGTTGAAGGGTAGAGATACGTCCAACCATTACGTTTCTTGAATAAGAATAGTAGAACTACTTGGGTTTCTATTTGGGAGTTAGGATTTTTTTTATTATTATTATTTTCTTGTTTTCAATTTTTTTTTTTTTTTATTTGGGCTAAGTTGGCCAAGTTCTACAACACCAGTCACTCACTTCATAAATCTTACAAAGAAAATCCTATCTATTTGCATTGGTTCGTTCATATATAAGGTACAGTTAATTTGATAGAAAATTAAAGGGTTAATTGCAATAACTTACCCTGAGATTTTTAATAAAAGCTTAATATTCAACTAATTGGATTAATTGCTGCAGTCACCCATATAAACAGTTAAAATCCATCCATTTTGACAAATTACTAAGATCGGACATTAAAAAGTCAAAAATACCCTTTCAATTTATTTTGTAAGTCTTAATAACCTTTTGTTATTAAAATAATCAATTTTAAATAACAAAATAATAATTAAATAATAATAAACTTATAATAAAAATACACCATTCAACTTCAACATCAACTTCTTCAGAATCATCACCTCCGATCTGCTTCTTCATCTTCTTCGAACACCAAATCATCAACAACAACCATCATCAACTTCTTCTCTCTTCTCATCAACAAAACCCAAAGGTCATAAAAAAAACCCACCATTAACAGATTCATTGCCATCATCAACAAAACCCACATCATCACCGGCAACCAAATGATGATATCCCCCATCAATTTCATCAACAAACCCAGACGCCTCATCAACTTCATCATCAAAACCCACCATCACCACCAGCAATGCAACCATCTTCGAACGAATCCAAACGCTTCTCTCTCTCTCAGCCTTCTTCTCCTTTCTCATGAGCAAAACCCAAAGATCATCAAAAAAATCCACCAACAACAGATTCATCGTCATCATCAACAAAACCCACATCATCACTAACAACCGAATGATGATATCAACCATCAATTTCATCAACAAAACCCAGACGCCTCATCAACTTCATCAACAAAACCCACCGTCACCACCAGCAACCCAACCATCTTCGAACGAACCCAGATGCCTCTCTCTCTCTCTCAGCATCCCAACCTCCACCCAACAACCCAACCGTAGCCATAACCACCCAGCAACCCGGCCTCAACCCATCAACCCAACCATAACCACCAACAACCTCAACCCAACAACCCAACCCAGAAAAGTCTTTCTCTCTCGATTTCAGCTTCGAAGTTTGTTTACACTCTTCATCTGGTTGATCTTCGACCAGACATTTGTCGACAGTGGTGGAGACGACGAGGATGGGTATCCACTGCCGACGACGGATGTCGACGGTGGAGACCTGTAGCTTAATCGCCATAGTAGGCGATGGAAAAAGGAATTTCCAAAGATGGATCTGGTTTGTGTTACAGATCCATCTTTGGTTTGTGTTTTTTATTTTTCATTTTTGGTTTTTAATTGTTTTCTTTTAAGCTTTAATTGTTCTCATCTAAAAAAAATTACTAGAATTATTATTTCATGATTTAAAATATATTACAATAACCATTTTACCCCAATTCCTTAGTCAACTGTTATATTTAACCGAGGTTGACTAACGGAATTGGGGCTTGCTGTAATTAAAAGGATTTGTTGAATATTAAGCCATATTCAAAAACGTTAAGGTAAGTTATTGCAATTAACCCAAAATTAAATACAAAGTTTGAATATATCTCACCTCAAATACTTTCTGGTAAATTATTGATCCAATAATATCGCTACTTGCACAATATATAAGTGTTTGTGAAATATTTGTAAGGAATGGGCCCTAGTGCTATTCATAAGGAGAATCTTTATTCAATTGAGTGTAAAGAATTTTATAATAGGAAATATATTCAAATCCTCAATATCTGCAGTAAAATTCACAGTGAAATCTACAGCACTATCTGTCACCACACACATATTTTGGAAACTAAATAAATGCGGGAGGTAAAACTTAGTGTAGTATTAATGATAGAAGATAATGACAATTCATTTTTTTAATTGACCCTAAAAGTATCTCCAATATTTTCATAGATTGTGAAAAAATTACATGTCATATAAAATAAATAGACATTGAATTAAAATAAATTTATCCAATTCAATTATCACTCATCAATATCAAACTGAGATTGTAGAAAAAATAAAATAAAAATAACATTTTCAACATAACCATATATTTTTAGAGATTCTATTAGAGCATCTCCAATACTTTCATGGATCGTGTTTTGAAAAAAAAAAAATATCATGTCGTCAATGTTAAAGGATTTACTTACTACATGATATAAATATCATCTGATAGACAAACAAATTAAAAAATTATTCTCTAATGCTTTCATGTATTTCTATTTAATACCTCCACGTATTCCATTTAATGTTTCCATATTTTCCATTTAATGCTTCCATATTTTCTATTTAAAGCTTTCACTTTTTTTTTTAACTTTTAATTAGATTTAAAAATTAAAATTAAATAATTATTGATTTATTGACATAATTGTCTAACACATTCTCTTAAAATAAATAATCATATTGACAATATATATATATATATATATATATATATTTTGCCGCCTCAGTTTGACATTGATGAGTGATAATTACGTTAGATATATTTATTTTAATTCAATGTTTATTCATCCTATGTGACATATAATTTTTTCATAATTCATTAGAGTATTAGAAATGCTCTTAGATTACCATCTTAGCATGTCAATAATTATTTAATTCTAATTTTCAAATCTAATTAAGAATTAAAAAAAAAAAAGATGGAAGTATTAAATGAAAATATATTGAAACATTAGAGAATAATTTTTAAATTTAATGGAAACCAAGATAGCAGTCATGGACAACAATGAGATAATTGGGCAACAAGACAATTGAAGGCAATTGAGACTGATTCTTGAAGGCAATTGAGCTTCATTGGAGACTTATTGGAGCAGTTGGTCTTTAATTAGTGGCAGCACTTAATTATCAATATGGGCTACGTTTTATTGGGCTTTAATCAATTTTAGTTTATTTAATTTTATGTTAGCTTTTGATTAAAGTTATTTGGGCTGAGATATTTACAATTAATTTAAGTACATGAGTGTGTTTAGTTAAGTCCAACTGTTAAGAGGCTAGGGTTTCATAGTAGAGTTTTATTTCTTTGTCTATGAAAAAGGTATATAATCCTAAGCAAACATAATATTAATGATGGAGCCAAATTTGTTTAACTAAAAGAGAGAATTTTCTCTTTTTTTTCTTCATTAATATGTGATCTTATCAAGTTACTTCTTGTGGCAATCAGATCACGACTTATCTCCAATTTTCTCATCTCATTCTTGGGAGCGGTGCCAATATATTTTTTTGATAATTTTAGTTCTTGATTGATTTTTAATCATTGGGTGAAAGGTATTTATAATTTTGGTTCTTGATTGATATATAATCAATGAATCAAAATTCATTTGTTATAAATTTGTTTTAATTCTTTCTTAGGACTGTAATTCAATATTGACTGTGGAGGCCATATTGATGTATATAGTGTTCGCATGAGTTAGTATCAAAGCTTTGACCAATATTTTAGGTTTGATATCAAAGCTTTGACTAATTATTTTAGGTTTGATTTATCTTTTTTTTTTTAAAAAAAAAATTATGGTGTGAAATTAAAGGCAGATGAATTATGCGAAAAAAATAAAAGGAAAAAATAAATTAGATAACCAAACTTAAAATAATACCCAAAATTCTTATACAGTTATACCAAATGATGTGAACACCATATATATATATATATATATATCAATATGACATCCACAATCACTATTGAATCACAACCCTAAGAAAGAATTAAAACATATTTATAACAAAATAATTTTGATCCTTTGATTATATGTCCATCAAGAACCAAATTTATAAAGAACTTTGACCTAATGATTAGAACTCAATTAATAACTAAAATTATCAAAATACATATATATATATATTGATATTACTTCTAAGAACGAGATGAGAATGTGGAAGATAAATCAATACATTATACACATAAACACATACATACATACATACATACATATATATAATTAATTTAAATTAATTTAATTACACTTAATATTTCTACTTTGTAATTTGTTAAACTATAGTTTCTAAATAATTACATTAAAACTTTATTATAACTATTTAGAATATTGTTTTCAATTATTAGTACCAGGCATATTTTCATGTCTTGAAAAAAAAAAAAAAAAAAAAAAACAATTTCTGTTTCCAACTGAAAACTAAAACACAAAACAGTACGAAAGAGGTCCTAAATCTGCCCCGAACATTCAGTTTTAGTACTCAAACCCTCCAATTTTTATGGTTTAAAATTCCACATCTGGTTTTGTTTAAACAAATACAGGGTTCTAATTTTAATATTTAGTGAAACAGTTCTTGAATGTCACAAATTTCTTGTAATGGACATAATTCTATTTGGAATCCCAAAATTGAGAAAAATTACTTAAACCTCTAGCTTCACAGGCTATATTGTAATTTGAAAGTACTATTATTACAAAAGATTATAAAACAAATTAAAAAGTTATAAGATACATTTCATTACACATTCGCATAGGCAACTAGCCAAACAAGGTTTAACTACCACATTAAGGGATATTATTAAAACACCCTCTGAAAATGAAATTAATATGAAATCATCTATTTTTTATATTAAAAGATGGGGTTCAGTAATATTTGTGGACAAGAGCGAAACCTTTAGCCTTTTGAAGGCTAATAGGACCCTATCCGGAACCACGCCTACCGAGGCTGCTCCAGCAGCTGCTTACCCAATAATAGGGCCAATACTCAAATATCAATAGCGCAACTAAAGGGACGAACACACCCATCCAAACCTATTGAGTCACCATCAATTTGAAAACATGTAAGTACTATAATCAAATTACAAAATCCAATATAAACTTATGTGACATATGTTTGTCTAAATACAATAGAATCATTTGCGGAAGGATTTTTAGAAATATTTAAAGAAAATATAATCGAATTTCATAAATATGAATATATGATTAAGTCTTTTGTCCTTACAAGGAGTATGATGCCTGAGCATTTATCGGTGAAAATTGCAGTATTTGCCAGATCAAGAAAAAGAATCCTCACGAACAGTATCGCCAAAAGCTGCGTGCCAATTAGCAGCAGAAAAATAATATAATTAGTTTGTTAATCAGATACTAAAAAGTAGTAACATAAACTTGTAAGCTACAGAAATTCTGAAAGAAACCTTTGAAATTTGTAAATAAGTAAAATACATATAATTTCAAAAAATAAATAAATATTAATTTGTACATGATCAAAACATGTTTTGAGAGTAGAAGGATATGATACCAGTAGATTAGAGAGCAGCATCACTATTTTAACCTGAAACACACACAAAAGAAGCAAATATAAATAACATTATTTATCCATAGGTTACAGTATCCAAATTTTAACAAAAATCAGATCTTGAAGTTTCGTGCCAGATATAATCTCCTATTAAAATGAATTTTTCATCAAAATTTAGACTTATATAACTTGCATATATAATTGCATAAGAATTGTTGGAACCAATACCATAATAATTCTTCGGTTCAAATCCCAATTGTTATTCTCAACTTCATTTGGATCAGAACGAACCAGCGGCACCGCCACTGACCTAATACGTATAGGTGGCAGCACTAACAAGTTCTCCGGTCGCGGACCAACACCGTTGAAAGACAAAAATATATCGCTGCAAGTATCGCAATACAAAATCTCCATTGCCTCAGGGCCAAAAAAAATATAATGTTCTAAGTAGGCATAAAATCTGAAATATCCCTTAAAATGTAAAATAATATCTTAAACCTAATTTTTGCACATCAAAAATTGATGATTTCATATTAATTTTATTTTCATGGAGTATTTTAATAATATCTCTTATAAGTATTGAAATTATATTAAATTTAATGTAATAATCAACCAAGAACTATATTGAAAATGATGGCTACAAATTTTTCTTCAAAGTAGATGTTCAAAAGGGTCCAGCAGCTAGGGAGAGATCAAAGACTTGCCTAAAACTGTTTGAGGAAGTTTGATAGCCACGGGCAGAGGGTGGCGGCACTGGTGGGGCAGTGTAATCCGGCTGGTAGGCCTAGGATATAGAAGCATAGTAAGAGCAATGTAATTAGGGTGTTAGTAATTACTTACTGATGAATAACATATCTAAAGTAGATAGAGACCGTTTTCTAATCTGAATTCTTTTGAATTTTAATTTTTAATAATCTCGTGATAATTGTAGTCAATAATTTTATTATAATTAATTTTAGATTTATATCGTGTTCTTTATTGTATTCCATTTTTTTATAGTAAAATAGAGATTTATATTTATTCAGGTATGATAGTTCGAATTAATAGAAGATCCTTATTTTTAAAATAACAGGCTCGATGTATATCTATATATACCTGTTGGCAGATTTCACAAGTTGTGCTCGCTTTTGCATAGATCCACCTCTGCACACACTTCCTGTGGGCAAACTACGGAGGAAACTATTTAATTAGCCTTAAAAGTGTAATCGTCAGTTTAGCTAGAACTGTAAATATGGTGTATATATATAAAGAGTATATATAGCAATAAGTTGACAAACACATGCAAAATTGTCACACAGATGAGGAAGAGAGATGAATTCTTTAAAGGGAAAACTTTATTTTAGTATTTGAAGTTTTGGAAAATATTGAGTTTTTAAAGTTGTTTTGAAAATAATTATTTTCATCTCTAATTTTTCCAAAACTCTTCAAAAAAATCTAAACTGTCAATCAATTGATAGTCAACACTAACAAAATATGTAAAAAAATATTTTTACCTTTGATAGTTGTTAATAACACTTAAATTACCGGATTATCTTAATAAAATAATGAATTTATAAATTAAATTGTCTAAAATGTCCGTGAACTTAAATTGTTAAATTACAGTTTAAATTATTTAAAGTCATAATTGACCGTCAGTTAATTAATAGTTTAGACTTTTTTATAGAGTTTTGAAAAAATTAAGAATAAAATGAACTGTTTTAAAAAAAAAATTGAAAGTCTGATATTTTTTAAAATCTTAGGGACTACATAAAGTTTTTTCTTCTTTAAAAATCAGAGAAGGACAATGCTGACTAAGTCAAGAAACAAATAAAGGTGATTTTTATTATTCTTATTATTATTATTTTTTGAGCAAATCTAGACAAGGATTGTATGCCTTTACAGAAGATTCAAAATCTTTTGACTATATGCGAGATGGAGCTTTATATACCTAATCATTGAAGATAATTAAATGGGAAATCACTAACCGAAAATAAAACAATGATGAAGAGATTTTTAAATATATGTAATTGTGTGTTTGGTGGCTTGTTTTCCTTAACTATCAATAAAATTGACAAACAGAAAAAGGTTAAGCAAGGTAGTGTTCATATATTACGTAATATGACAATTGAGTCAATGTAATTGCTAGATATTTTAGGAATATCATTTAAATACTCCTAAAAATAAAATTAACGCGAAACCATCATTTTTTATTAACAAAATTGGTGTTTAGTTCTATTTTTTCAATTTTAGAGGGTTTTTAGATTTTTTTCAATATTTTTTATTAACTTTTTTTTTAGAAAAAAAAAAAAAAAAAACAAGAAGAAGAAGAAGAAGAAAGAAGCTGGCTACCGATAAAATCAAAAGTTAAAGAAGGTGAACATGACGCCTACAAGCTACTAGGACACATAATATTTATACCTTGAGAGTGCCTTTGCAGTCACAAGGTGACTCCATTTCTCCAACGAAGTCCAATTCATGGCAGATTCGACATTCAGTCAAATGGAACCTAGATTCCTCAACCGCAGTTCCAGAATAGTCTCGATTTAGATCGATATTTCGTTCTCCACTTGACAACAATGGTGTTGTAATATTAGTCATATCAGCCATTAGTTTACTTAAAAGCCTGCAAACAATTTAAAAAAAAAAAAAAAATCATCAAGGAAACCATCTAAAACAACAATGCATGTTCAATAGCACCAACATCTCTAGCAAAATCAGCAAAAACATAATCATATTAAAAACACCCTTGAAAACATATGATCTCTAGAACAGAAGCAAAAGAAAAACTTCATAAAATTAAATCAACTCAGCAAATTAACAGCGCCAAAATGAAGCAAAAATTAAACAGGAGAGAGAATAGACCTATATGTTGTCTTTCTTCAACCTGGTTACAAACAAAATCTAAAATCATACTAGAAAAAAAAAAATCAGCAAATAAATCTATGAAAAAAAAAAAAAGCTAAACAAGAAGAGAAGAGAGAATAGTTACTTCAACCTGCTTTGAGAGTGCTTTAATTTGTTGTGTGTGTTTGCTTGTCATATATTTCTTCTTAGTTTTTTTTTTTTTTTCAAAGATGGTATTGTAACCGAAACTGAGTATTGCTTTGCAGCCTCCCTTCACGTGTGAAGCCTTATTGTGAGATTGGGACGCGTAAAAAGTGTTTTGCGACACATAAATACTGTTTTGGCTCTACTTTCTTTTTAGCTAATGGGGGTTTTCAACTCCTGTAACCGTTACATTTTTCATGTGATGCGTTTACGCTACATTCCAGACTCATCTTTAGCAATTTGCCTCTTTTTAAGCTATGTACATGGAATACAACCCAAGACTGGCCATTGGGTGGTTTTGTATGAATGTGCTTTTGTCAAAAAGCATCTTTTCTAGCAAAAAGCAACTTTTTGTTTAAGAACTCTATGAAATGTTCTTGTAAAAGAACATCTGTTTATGCATGTATGTCCACTTCTAATTTAATAGTGTCACCTCTTCTTTTGCTTCTATGAGATGGGATTCAAATTCCTATCATATGATCTTACTAACTTGTGTGACAGATTTTTTCTTGATATTGTAGAAATAGAGGCCTCTTAATTGTAAGAGTGTAATTATCTAAGCCCATTTTATATGAAACATTTCTCCTCGATTTGGGATTAAATATTAGGACCACATATATATAATATTTGATTTCAGTAAGTTTTAATAACTTTCTAATAAATTTGATGTTAGATCTCTAAAAAATAAAATTATTTCAGAGTTTTCATATATACAAATATATATATATTTAAAGATTATGACTGATTGTTAAAAAAATACTAATAATATTAATAATAAGGAAAAAAATCTTTTGAATTCTACACATCGTTAAAAGTGCTCATGTGTAAATTTGTTTTTTAAAAATCAACAAAATCTATCATCAACTTGTAAAACCCAAAATGTTTTTATTAAAAGCATTTCTTTTAGTTGTATCTACAAAATTTTCAAAATAAATAAATAATAAAGATCAATAGGCAAAGATTTCATACTTGAATTCGCCACAACAAACAAAATTTTAATTTGAATAAACCAACATAATTCCCTGAGGGGACATTCTTGTCTAATGGTTGTGGAATTCCTTTGAATGTGTGTTTCCTCTGTATTGAATAATCTACACACACCAATTTATTTAGTTATGATCAACATGATGTGATCTCTCTTTTTGATATATAAAATATTTCAACATTCAACACACAGATCCATCATCCTAACCAGATTTAGATTTGTTATCACTATAACCACTATGTTATTCCACATCCAGTTGAATAGTATTCATTGTGTAGATGGTTTCACATGAGTCCATTCAATCAACATATTAAATTTAGAGCTCCTTCCTGCTCCATATGAAATAGATAAGGCACTCCACTGGCTTGAAAATTTAACATGTTACAATTATTACTATAATAAAACACCCAATTTCGTTACTGAACAGACTAAACATTTTAATGCTTACTTGATTTTGATCAACTATACCTCATGTATTAAAATCAAGTATACAATAGCATTATGGACTCATGCTTCATGATAACATTCTGTGCTAGAGATATATTTAAATTATATCTTACAGCTTTTGGGGCACCAAATCTAACTTAAATATGTAATGGAGGCTCTAGTCTTCTTATCACACAATTTGGGGTAGGCTCTAGTCTCCCTCACAGCCACAAATAGTGGGAGGCTCTATCCTCCTTCATCATAACAATTTAGTGGAGTCTTCACTCTCTTTTGGAGGAGATTAATAATACCATTACTAATTTTAATATTCTTAATAAATGATTAAGCTATGCTTCATTTCGCTAATTTCAACAGCTAACAATTTACTATAGGGAAATTTAGCGTGTTTTTGTGAAAGTTGACTCTGTGGTCAAAGACCAGTTCTTGGGTGCACTTCGTGCAATTAAGACCGGTCCTTGGGTGCACTTTGTGTAATTTTGAAAATTTTTATTGTCATAATTTATGCTTCTTTGTTCGATATTCACTATTCGTAATTTCAAATATATGCCTGTATCTAAATAAGTACATAATAATAATAATAATAATAATAATAATAATAATAAAAAACCACCCAATATCGGTTGATTAAATTTTCATTTCTTCAATTTTATGATATATATATATAAATATATATGACACATTCTAACATACATATAGAGTATGGATACATTTGATAAAAAAAAATGAGTGATTGAATTCTCAAATTGCTGATTATAATTAATTATATGTTTACTTTTTTTATTACAAGGAAACATGTGTGATTATAATTATATTGTCAATCACATTTATGGATTGTAATTAGATATATTTAGTTATAATTAGATGTAATAAATATATAATAAATTAGAATCAACAATTTTAGAATGCAATCACTTAGGTAAATAGAGATACATACAACCATCTATACTAGAAAACTTTATATTATTTATTTGTTTTCTTTTATGGCTTCAATATTTTTTTTAGTGAAAATAAAAGTAAATGGGCCCAATAGACGGGCCCGGCCCAGGCCCATGACTTCCCCCAAAAAATCTGATCCATTTTCAAATTCCCGCCAAAGCCACACTTTACCAAAAACTTTCAAAACAGAGAAGAGAGAGAGAGAGTCGTTTTATTGAAGCAACTGAGTCGACTCGGACGAACCAAAAATGGTGATGGAATCGGAGAACGGCTCCGGAAGACGAGCAGCGAGGCTCTTCATCAAAGAGATGGTCATGCGAAACTTCAAATCCTACGCCGGCGAACAGCGCGTCGGTCACTTCCACAAGGTCACCACTCTCTCTCTCTCTCTCTCGGTTCTGTTTGGCTTCCGAGAAAATTTTAAAAACGAAGCTATGAATTCAGTACCTGAATGTGTAGGAACCAAGAAAAACGTAGACTTTTTCTGTTTTTTTTTTAACCTTTTTGTTTAATTTTTTTTTTTTTTTATTATTTTTTAAGTTTTTGGTTGTGTAATTGAAGTTTAGGGTTCGGTTTGGTTGCTTGAAAAACGAAAAAAATTGAAAAATTGACGATCTTGTTATTTTGTTTACTTGTTAGAGTTTTTCCGCGGTGGTTGGACCGAATGGAAGTGGGAAAAGTAATGTTATCGATGCAATACTTTTTGTATTTGGAAAGCGAGCAAAGCAGGTGTGTACTGTACATTTCAGTTGTGGTAGATTGTGTTTTTGAATTGGTTTATATGTTTTTGGATTTTTGATCTTCTAGATGTAGTATAAGCTATTAATGTTTATAAATCGTTGTGTTATTATAAATTTGTAGATGCGACTCAACAAAGTTTCGGAGCTTATTCATAATTCTACGAATCATCAGAACTTGGATAGTGCAGGTGTTTCTGTTCACTTTCAGGAGATTGTTGATCTGGTAAAAGTTTTAGTCTTGCTTATGAGGAATTGTTGTTGTTTTTTTATGATGCCGTTTTAATTCTCTTGCTCTTAAATCGGTATTATATTTGATTGACTTTGTAATGAAAACAGGACGATGGAACATATGAAGCTGTTCCTGGAAGTGATTTTGTAATTTCCCGTGTTGCATTCCATGATAATTCCTCTAAACATTATATAAATGACCAGGCGAGTAATTTTACTGAAGTTACTAGTAAATTGAAAGGGAAAGGGGTCGATCTGGACAACAACCATTTTCTGATTCTTCAGGTTCAGTGTTGTTAAACAACAATTTCCATTTCTGAGTAAATGTTTTATTTTTATGTGTCTTAGATTTCTGATTGTTAGTTGTCAACAGGGTGAAGTTGAGCAGATTTCATTGATGAAGCCGAAAGCTCAAGGGCCACATGATGAAGGTTTTCTTGAATACCTTGAGGGCATAATCGGAACTAACTAATATATTGAGAAAATTGATGAAGCTCATAAGGAGTGAGTATATTTCCTGCATGCTAATTAAATAAAAATTTTACCTTGTAGATTTTCTTATCCTTGCTTCAGTTCCTTTTTACTTGAGAGCATCAAGAATGCCTATTACTTGTATGAGTGTAAAGGGAGACTCCGTTTTTGTTTGTCGTGAAAACAATTCTATTATCAGAAACTCAAATGCAGAAAAACTTGTAAAATGGGTAGTTGATTGGGGGAAATTCAGGAACTACCTTTCAGAATGTTTGAAATGAAATAGTGGACTCTAAAATTTTCAGCATTGTTCTGCTGCTGGCTGCCATACTGAAAGAATGTAATTTTGTGTCTAACCCCTGTGTATATTGTTCTTATTGATCTTAT
Source organism: Nephelium lappaceum (assembly GCA_021234005.1). Lineage (NCBI taxonomy): Eukaryota > Viridiplantae > Streptophyta > Magnoliopsida > Sapindales > Sapindaceae > Nephelium > Nephelium lappaceum. The sequence continues at coordinate 14,529,256 of CM038011.1, read as the reverse complement.
AGGCTTGAATCTCTCAATGAGAAACGATCTGGTGTGGTTCAAATGGTTAAGTTAGCAGAGAAAGAAAGAGATAGCTTGGAGGTTTGTATGTGTTCTTGTCTACTGTTACATCATTCTGCTCATACTCAACAATCTCTTAATGTATTTCTATGCAATAGGATGTAAAGAATGAAGCAGAAGCCTACATGCTGAAAGAGTTGTCACTATTGAAATGGCAAGAGAAAGCTACAAAATTGGCTTGTGAAGATACTGATGAGAAGATGGTTGACTTACAGGAGAAGGTGTCGAAATTAGAAGAAACTTTGAAGATTGAAAGGTAATACTGGTCGTTCTATTGGTAGGTTACATGATCATTTAACACAAGACGCCACATGCCTTGAAGATTTTGAAATTATGTTCCAGGGAGAAGATCCAAGATCACAATAAATCACTGAAGGAGCTGGAGTCTGCACAAAAAATATTTAAAGAGACAAGAGGTTGGCATTGCATTAGTTTAGCTGTCTGAATAATTGTTTGAAATTATTCTTAGTGTACAGCTGACATCAGATTATCCTTTTTTATTTGAAAGAAAATTTGAGTGTATGCAATCTTATGCAATATGGTTGGCTGTATATATCATGGCTGCTTTAAATATTCTCATCAGATTTCATTGAGTTTATTTGAATAATAGCTAATTGATTGTTGCTGTTGAACTTAGGAACTTGATAATGATCTAAGAGTTTGTAAGGAAGATTTTAAAGAGTTTGAAAGGCAGGATATTAAATACCGGGAAGATTTGAAGCATACAAAGCTGAAGATCAAGAAACTAGAAGATAAGCTTGAGAAGGTAATGAAAAGACATGGGTTATGGAAGTTATGTGTATAACATCTGACTTTACCTTGTGCTTGCAGGATTCCTCAAAGATTGATAATCTAATGAAGGAGTGTGAGGACTCAACAAATATGATCCCCAAACTTGAAGACAGTATTCCTAAATTTCAAAAGCTTCTGTTAGATGAGGAGAAAGTCCTGGAGGAGATTAAAGAGAATTCTAAAGGTGATTTTTCTCTTTTTGTTTCCTGTTGCTGTATACATGCTTTCGTTGTTCGTGAAATTTTTGATTTCTTCATTGTAGATACACTAAACACTATTAAATTCTGGTAACTTGTATGTGATATTGTTTGTAAATGTACATAATTTTATGCTACTTGTAAACTTTTGTATGCATATCTTGAAAAAAAAAATAGTTCTTCTGAAAGACATTTAACTCCTATTGCATTAATCTGCAATTTTTTCTGACATTCTGATTTCTGTGTGAAGTTTTCTCGAATTAAATGTTATGTATGTTACTTTATAGCTGAAACCTTTACTTGATTGGTTGTTTTAATACAGTGCGGCAAGAGCAGCAGTGATAATAAATTTTAGTCCACATGATATATTTCATCTAGGTGATTTTTTTTTTATTTGATGTTTGAATTATCACCTTTTTTTTGTGTTCTGGTTCTTATGACATTAATTAGTATTGGGAATATTTGAATTAAGAAGTTCAATTTTATTTTTAGTCTATAAGAAAATATTGAGTGCATTTTCCTTTGGATTGTAGCTCCGCCATTAAAGGTTACTTTATGTGTTATGAGTAGTGGCTTTAAGGCTTTTCATTCATGAGTTTTGAAGTATTGGTTGTATGCTTCAATCAACAAATGAAAATATCTATTTTACTGATATATTTTGTTTCTCAAAAATGGTTATGTTGTGTCATGTGTGATATAATGTTGTCCTTTTGCTATGTTCTTTGCACTCTGTTAGAGTCAGCATAACATGACTTACAAAGGAGCTTTAATGTATAAAAATTAAAAAAACTTCTTAAAACATTTTCCTATGGCATGCTAATGTGGTGACACTTTGTATTTATGCAGTTATTTTCTAAAATTATGTTTTGATTCAATGGGAGAACTTTTAGAATGTGAAACATGGTTGCTGTATATCATAACTGCATTGGTATGTCAACATGAGTAGTATATGTTTTCATAAGGTCATAATGGAGATTGGAGAGCTAAACATTGAAGCTATGCTGTGTAGGAGTAGGACTTGTCTCACAGTGTGCTCTATCCCTTGATTTATGAGTTTCATGACAACAGATTTTGTAATTTCTATTATTGTCTTATAAAGATAGAGTAGACAATTATATTACATTAGTAATGGTTAATTTAGTTAAGCAAATATTACCTGAATATATATTTTTATTTAGTTTGTGTCAAATGAGTTATTAAATATTTCGTTTTTGTATTTGTCTATGAAGTGTTTTATTTTTAGCAGAACGGTATTTACTATATGCTTGATTTGAGCAAGGAATTCCGTACTGGCCAATGTTTTGGAAATGACTGCATTCTTTGTGCTGAAATCAGTAATTGTTCTTTTCTCTTTACCCTTCTTTGATTCCGTTTGAAGTTGGTTTGCATTTACAAATATAGGTTATTTAGATGTTTTAGAGGTCAATTGTTTTATTGGCGAAGTGGATATGCTGATAATAAAATATGTTTGAATTTAAAGCAGATAGAAGCAACATCCATTTAGGTCTGAATATGCCATATCCCTGGGTTTTTCCTCACTCGCTATGAGATAAAGGCAATGAGCTCGAGACTAAAATTCTTTTGTGTTTTTCATGTAAATGTTTCTTCTAGTTATTAGGAGTTGGAGAACCAATAAATACAAAATTGATCCATATTTATGTTGCTGATTCCTCGTAGATATGTACCTTTGCATTCAATTTGCCAAAATGTTGCTTTCATTTTTATTGATTGATGATCAGTTGAAACCGAGAAGTATCGTTCTGAACTTGCAACTGTTCGTGCCGAGTTAGAACCTTGGGAAAAAGAACCGATTTTGCACAAGGGAAAACTTGATGTTGCATGCACGGAGAGAAAGCTTTTGAATGAAAAGGTGTGGTTGATATTTTTTTTCTTTTTGACTGTTTAATGGATATTTAACAAGTGGCGACAACTATAGTGAAAAACTATTTCGAGTATGTAGTGGAATTGAAAACCTATTTCGAGTATGTAGTGGAATTTTAATTATCATATGTTTCCTCCTTTTCGCAACCTAGGAAGTCATATTACCACTACCACTCTTTTATATCTTAAGTCTGTAGGTTTTTCTCATGTTATAGAAGCCAAGATTCTCTTGCAATATCTGATTTTCTTATTTCTGATTGTCAGTTTTCACTAAATTACCCAGAAAAAGATGCTCTTTTTGGTCGGAAGTCATGCTTTTTTTTTCATCTGATTCAATTGCTCTGCAAAGTTGTTGAATATCCTGTAAACAGTCCTGAAACTACCCAAATCTAGAAATGAAATTGTTTCACTAACGTATTTGTCAATCAGTATCTTTTTGATTCTGTTTTGACACTTTGTAAGGTTTCCATCTCTTCTAAGAAAACATGGTCTTGTTCCAACTCAAAGGAAAAATTAGTCTGTTTTTTCTGGCCAAAATAATTTGTGGAGTTAGATGTGTTATATCTAGATCAAGTTACTAAAGTACAAGGTGGAGGATGATGACGAATGGTTTGCTAAGTGTCCTTGCCGATTATTTCAGCATGAAGCTGGCCGTAATGCTTTTGAAGATGCTCAAAAGAAAATGGAAGACATATTGAGAAGAATCAACATTAAGACTGCAGACGTAGCAAATATGCAGAGTGATTTAGAAAAGAACAAAGTTGAAGCACTGGAGGCTCGGAAAGTGGAACAAGTTAGCATTTTTACGATGACTATTTGAACATCATTTTTTCTTTTTAATCTATTTTTTTTTCTTGTGGTAGAATATGACAACTGACAAGAATACCTACACCTTTTGTAGGAGTCCATTAAAGAACAAGAAGCACTGATTCCTCTTGAACAAGCTGCAAGACAGAAAGTTGCTGAACTTAAGTCTGTAATGGATTCTGAGAAGAGTCAGGGATCTGTTTTAAAAGCAATTTTGCAGGCTAAGGAGTCCAATCAAATTGAAGGAATATTTGGCCGAATGGGTGATTTAGGTGCCATTGATGGTGAGTGTTTGCCTGATGGTGCTGGTGTATTTATCTTCATTTACTTTACCATCTTTTCAAGCTTTAGAAATAATACTTGAAATTTTATGTGCAAGGTCAAATCGAATTTGCATAGATCAGTTATTGAGATCAGTTAATTGCTTATGCATTTGGATTTCTCATAATTTTTTATCCAGCTTTTACAGGATAATATGAATTTGTTAAAACAAAGTTGAGATTTGTCCATGCCTTCATGTGCTAGGGCACTTTGTAACCATGATCTAAATTTTTACTCTTTTTATTTGATTTTAAAATGAATGTAATGCTTAATGGCTCAACAATATTGTTCATCTCTTGCTTCTACAAGATTCTGATATTCGATATCATATTCTTGTTAATTTTACAGTGTTTATAAAGTGGCACTTATTCTTTATGTTATTTTGTCTTCGCAGCAAAATATGATGTTGCTATATCAACAGCATGCCCGGGACTTGACTATATTGTTGTGGAAACAACCGGTGCAGCACAGGCATGCGTTGAGCTGCTCTGGAGGGAGAAACTTGGTGTGGCAACATTCATGATATTGGTATTAACTGATTCGGATAGGACCCTTTTGTACTCAGTTTAAGGTTTTATTATTCTGTAGCTCCTAGATGAGCTTGCTAACCTGGCTTTGTTATCATTCAAGAGTAAACAATTTGATTTTGGGCTACAAACTATTTGGGAGCAATAGTTGGCTGATTTTATTCTCATAAGTTTGCCAATTGTTCTGCCCTTATTTTTTAAATTTAGTCATCTCTGAGATTGCCTCGACTTAAGTCTACTTGGTGAACTTTGAATTATTTTGTTAATCAAAGAGTAATAGTGAAAAACCAATTTGAAAGTTTCTGCTATAAATAAGCTATTCTATCAAAACTTGTCTTTGTGTGGCTGACGCCGCTGACCTTGACATATATGTGGAACACAAGATCAAAACAAAGCTAGTGATTTTTTAAATTCACAAATAAATATTTACCATCTTTGACTTAAGTGTTTTAGTAGATGAAAATGCATGTTTGACATTGCTTAATTTCTTATACTATGCAATTTAGTATGCACATGTAACGGGAATATAGATTGAAGACCAATACATTTTAGATATGTGGAACAAAAGGTTAAAAAACAATGTTAATGGTCATTTTAATTCACAAATTAAATATTTCAGCCTCTTTGATTTAAGTGATTCAGTGAAGTATTTTACATGTTTGGCGTTCCTTGATTTCTTATAGTATGAAATCCAGTACATGTAAATGTAATAGAAGCTGATGAACTTATGGCTTCACTTTTGTTTGTTTTCCTGCAAGAGAAACAAGTTGATCTTTTGCCAAAATTGAAAGAGAAAGTAAGCACTCCAGAAGGAGCCCCACGTCTCTTTGACTTAATTAAAGTTCAGGACGAAAGAATGAAACTTGCTTTTTATGCAGCAATGGGAAATACTTTGGTAGCAAAGGATCTTGACCAGGTGGGATTCTGTTTTCACACTCAAATACACATTGCTCTAAATTGAGTGTGTGATGCACGTGATGCCATTACCTTACAATCTCCAAATTAAATTCAGTTGGAGATTTGGTATGGAGTTTGAGAAATTTGTTGGCATATGGGAGTTTAATAGAGAAGTATGAGGTGTTTTTTGGGTAATAGAGAAGGACAATAGATCTTAATGTAAACCCTCTATTTTTATATTGTACGGATTTATTAGGAATAGTCCCTAAGTATTGATTAGAGACTCTAAATGATTTATGAAACGTTTAAGGTTATAGAAAACCCATAGGGATTGATTTAAAGTCAATTGGAGATTTAACGGGAAGTTAAAATAGTAAATGAAATCGAAAAATTTTTAAGAAAATAAGGTCGCTAAATGGTTTTGCTCGCCGCTGTAGGCGCTGAATCCCTAAGTATTGATTAGAGACCCTAAATGTCGTCTCTAAATATTTCGAAAAATTTTTAAGGAAATAATGCGGAGAGCTCGCCGCTGTCTTCCGGTCGCCTGCAGTCGCGCTTGCAAAACCCATCCGATTCTTCCCCATTTCAACTGCATCTGAGCTTGTTTTTAGCTTGAAACCAGCTCTCCACACTCGTGCGAATAGACAACAGATCGGCGACAGAAACCGACGCCGATCGACGGAGAAAACAGCAGCAAGTTACGGCGAAGTCGAGAGGGAAAGAGAGAGAGGAAGAGAGGAGAAGAAAGAGGAAGAAAAATCAGTCCAATTTCAGCCCAGATCTATCACCAAACCAGTCCAAAAACCACCCCAAAATCAGTCTCAAAGCGAAGTAAACGCGAAAGAAAAATGGGTGAGTTATTTAAGTTTGAAATTGATGATTTCGTTGGTATCTAAGTTGATTCGAAATGAGTTTCGTTATGATTTGTTTGTTGGTTGTTTTTGAATGAAAATGAGTTGAAAAATAAGTGGATTTAAGCATATTGGAAGTTTAGAAAACCAAAAAGTTAGAGAGAAACTAAAACATGCGCTAAACTAGTTTAAAGGGCAATTTTGTAAATTGGCCCATATGGCGTCCGTTGAGAGTTTAGATGACCCTAATGAGTTTAATTAGGCGTATTGGGATTAATAAAAGTCGAAGATTAAATTAAGAAACCAAAAATGGAGAGTTACGCCTAAAAAGGGTCACTTAGGGGCGATTATGTAATTTTTATTATTTCGAGTTTTCAGAAGTTGACGCAAACGTAAATTTATGTATATATGTGTTGTGTAGGTGAAGAGCATCCGACTGGATCACGAGAGGGCTTTTGAAGCTCATCCGAGTTAAGCCCAAGCTTAAGGTGAGTGCACTTTTAAAGAGTTTTCTAAAGTGATTTATACTTTTACATTGATAAACTAGATTTTTTGCTTTTGCATTGTATAAGTTCTTGTAGTTAAATACATGTAATGTATTTGTAAAGTAAACGAGTCCAAGGACTCAAGTTTAAAGCTTTCAAGTTAAAGCTTTTGTGCTTGTGTACCAAGTATAAAGATTTGTAAGGCATAGCATTAGAGAAAAATAAAGTTTTCAAAGGCCATAAGTACCCACTAGTTTATCGAGTTCAAACCCGTACGGTATATCTCACTTAGTAAGGCAAGGGTTGGGGGAATCGAGTTACTAACTGTGTGGTTAAAGTTATGAGTGAGTGTGTCGCCCCTACTTTGTGGGATATGGTCTCGTATTACGGTTAGCGATGCAGCATTCCGCACGTAGTTGCTGAGAGGTCTTAGAGAGTTGTTTGCGGTGGATGTCAGATACATCGCCTTGTGACCTACCACACCTGCGGCCTTAGTTAAGTCGCCGTGTGGTCAAGAGATTAGGGTTACGAATGGTGTTTTTATAAAGTTCAGTTATTTTTAAGCATGTTCAGATTTCTGCTTTACAAGTTTATTATAAATTGTTTATATTAATGCTATGCAATTGAATGAGATTTAAGCTTTAAATGTTTTAAGAAATAGAAACTTTTATTAAAGTTTTTTAAGGAGGAAATTTTTGAAAAGTAAAGTTAAGTTTATAAACTATTACACTCACTGAGCATTATAGCTCACTCTTCAAATTGTTTATAAAAACCTCCTCAGGTACTCATGTGGGTGAAGACTAGTGAAGCTTTCCTCCTTCGCATTCAAGTGGGCGCAAGTGTTGACATTTGCTTCTTGAAAAATGTAATATGCATATTTTGGGTTTTTGTATATTGCATATATTTTGTACATTTTGCATAAAAAGAGTGATATCTTTTGAGTTGTGTAAAAGTGCATCATTTTGTGTTTGAAAAATCAAGCTTACTAGATTTAAAAGTACATATTTATATTTTGTCTTTGAATGTTTCAAAGGTTTGTGTTTATGTTGATAAACTGATTGTGAGAAGTTGGGTTGGATTGTGATTATAGTTTGAAGTGTTCAAAATTGATTTTCAGGTTTTTGGTTTATCCAAATTGCAGCTGTTATGCTGCCGGTTTTTAGTTTTAAAAATGACCAAATAAATAGTATCAAACCAACCCAAACCATTTCAACTTTAGATTTAAAAGATTTAGTTTCCGATAAAGTTAAGTTTTCAGTTCAGAGGGTTTGTTCCTCGAATGCCTTTTTCCATTAAGATGGGCTTAGAGGGATTCGTTGGGGTGCCCAGACGTACCCTTCGGATAGGAGCCTAGTGGTGATCCGGATTGGGGCGTTTCACTTAATGACTCTATTTTGTTTAGTAGAGGTCAGTTTTATAATCCAAATTGGAATGTTTATGGAATTAGGTTCCTCTATGTTATTGTGATAAATGGATGTGTACACCCACATACACATTCACGTATATGTGCATGCACAGACAAGAGAAGTTTGCTGTACACACACTCTTACTCATTTATGGCTTGATGACTCTTGGTTGATTTGGATCACTTGCCTTGAATGACTCAATTAGAACTAGACAAGTCAATTTGTCAACTAGAATTTCTTTTGTTCCTTCTGATTTTTGGATTTGCGTCAATTCTTCTTTGGTTGGACTAACATGGCTAACAGCATTCTTATTATTTCTGTTTATGTTTTTCATTGATTACAACCTTTTTAAAAGATATACCTGACTAAAAGAATGTGTGGACATAGCACATATCATTGAAATTCTATTGAAGCACAGTTGGATTTGGCTAGTCAATATAACTGTGTTTCTTCTCTAATCCAGGCAACACGTATTGCTTACGGTGGAAACAGAGATTTTCGTCGAGTAGTAACACTTGATGGTGTACTTTTTGAAAAATCTGGTACTATGAGTGGTGGGGGAAGTAAGCCACGAGGTGGTAAGATGGGGACGTCTATTCGATCTGCTAGTGTGTCTGCTGAAACTATTACCAGTGCTGAGAAGGAACTCTCTGCTATGGTTAATACATTAAACAGCATTCGTCAACGAATTGCTGATGCAGTGAAGCGTTACCAAGCCACAGAAAATGTAATAAAGCAGTTGGAGATGGAATTAGCTAAAAGCCAGAAAGAGGTACTAAGTTTTTTTATTGTATTGGATCTTTTGTATTGTTATGTATTAAGTGGAAATTGATGCAATGTTATTTTTCCATCAAACAGATTGAAAGTTTAAAATCAGAACACGGCTATCTTGAGAAACAACTTGATCCCTTGGAGGCTGCTTCACAGCCAAAGAGAGATGAAATAGATAGGCTTAAGGAGCTCAAAAAAATCATTTCTGCAGAAGAAAAAGAAATTGATGAACTTACACAGGGCTATAAAATGCTGCAAGAGAAGGTGGGTATGGGCAGTTGCAGAATCAAATACATGGAGAACTCTATCAGTATTAGCTTCATTAATTTGTTTCCTTGATGTCTCTTTTGTATGTATTTTGTGATATATTGTGTCATGTTTAGGCTGTGGAGCTTCAGAGTAAAATAGAAAATGCTGGGGGTGAAAAATTGAAAGCACAGAAGTTGAAGGTCGATAGGATTCAGTCTGTAAGTTATGTACCACTTTGAACACTTCAAATTAGCATCATGTGGTGCCTTTGTTAATTCATGCTACCTGCTCAGGATATTGACAAAAATAGCACTGAGATCAACCGTCACAAAGTTCAAATAGAGACAGGACTAAAAATGATAAAGAAGTTGACAAAGGGGATTGAGGACTCAAAGAAAGAGAAAGAACGACTTATTGAAGAGAAGGAAAAAATGCTAAATGTTTTTAAAGAAATAGAAAAGAAGGCATTTACTGTTCAAGAGAATTACAACAATACACAGAAGGTTTGGTGTTCTCTTTCTCTTCATGCCCCTCAAGGTGAATTTGATGTTTTATTTGTTTTGTTATAGATATGCATTGTTTTTGGTCTGTACTGCAGTTGTTTGATCAACACAAAGAGGTGCTGGATAAAGCAAAAGATGAATATGAAAAAGTGAAGAAAACTGTGGATGGGTTGCGAGCATCAGAGGTACAATTTGAATAGATAAATGAATAATTGTTTGATTCGTTATCTATAGCATCATATTAACATGTTATCTATAGCACAGGTTGATGCTGACTACAGATTACAAGACATGAAAAAACTATACAAGGAGCTGGAAATGAAGGGGAAGGGTTATAGGCAGCGACTTGATGATTTGCAAGTTGCTCTTATGAAGCATTGGAACAGTAAGTGTTTATATTGGAAATTCTTTAGAATCAGGATATACATATGACTTTAAATCATGCTTATGTTGTATGTTATTTATTGCAGAATTCAGAAAGATCTAGTGGACCCTGAAAAGCTGCAAGTGACCCTTACTGATGAGACTTTAACTGAATCATGTGACTTGAAAAGGGCCCTTGAAATGGTGGCGTTACTGGAAGCACAACTGAAAGAGATGAATCCAAATCTTGATTCAATCTCAGAGTATAAATTTCTCTTGTTTATTATGTGCTCAATGTGATTTTTACTCTGCTGTGTACTTTTACTGAAACTATTTTGTTGTTATAGTTATCAACAGAAGGTGGCATTGTATAATGAACGTGTTGAGCATCTTACCACAGTAACTCAACAGCGTGACGACATAAAGAAACAGTACAATGAATTAAGAAAGAGAAGGCATGGATTTCCTTGCTTGCTACATGCACCTTTTCCCTCTCCAATTTTCTCATTCCAAATTAGTCTTGTCTGTCTCAACTGAAGTTTGTTATGATATCACATTAGGTTGGAAGAATTTATGTCTGGATTTAATGCAATATCATTAAAGTTGAAGGAAATGTATCAGGTTTGTGAACTTGTGCCAGTTGCTGGAAATTTTGAGAACTCCACTTTGATTTTTTGCTTGAATCTTTCTTGCTCATTTGTACGCAATTATTTAGCTATGCTCATGGTTTATGCAGCCTGACTTGACATTCAGGTTTAGTTCATATCTGTTATCTAAATTCTCTGAACTAACTCTTCTCTCTTTTATGCAATGAGCTTGCAGATGACCACACTGGGAGGGGATGCAGAACTTGAGCTAGTGGACTCTTTGGATCCTTTCTCTGAGGGTGTTGTTTTTAGTGTCAGACCGCCTAAGAAGAGCTGGAAGAATATTGCAAACCTATCTGGTGGTGAAAAGGTTATCTGTGAAATAGTTTTCTTTATTCATTGATTTATTTGTTTTTACTTTCTATTTTTTATGAGAGTGAAGTATACCCCTTCAGTATATAAGAACTTTTTTGTTGGCATGTTTGGTTATTTGACATTGGTATTATTATAACCTTTTCCAGACTCTCAGCTCATTAGCTCTTGTTTTTGCACTTCATCACTGCAAGCCTACACCACTTTATGTAATAGCTGAAATTGATGCTGCTCTAGGTACTTTTGCAGAGTGATGAACTTCATTTTTTTTGTTTCTTCAAATTATCTTTATCTTTTTTTTTTTTTAATTTTCCTTACTTTGATGGTTCATATGGTGTGCCAGATTTCAAGAATGTCTCTATTGTGGGCCATTACGTGAAGGACCGGACAAAAGATGCTCAGTTTATAATTATAAGGTAGGTTGGATGCTCTCTGTGGATTATTATTAAGTTGGAAACAATATACCTGCTCAAGCTGTTTTCTGTTTTATGTTTTATACACCTGCAGTCTACAGAACAACATGTTTTAGTTGGCAGATCAGCTTGTGGGAATCTATAAAACTGATAATTGCACAAAGAGCATTACCATCAGTCCAGGGAGTTTTGTGGTGTGCGAAAATGCTGCTTGATGCATATGTAAATTTCTTCGGATTTGAAATTGAGAATGGTAACTTACCATAAGCTCGATTTCAAACACTTGAAGCTTAGAATCATTCCTCACATTTTAACCTGATAGTTTTGATATATATAACATCAATATACTGTTTTGATATTTGAATGTTGTAAAATATTTAAACGTCCAGAGCGTTAAATATAAATGCGAGTTCACATTATTTTCCTTTGGTTGGATGGTGGTTCTTTGCTGTGTTCGTGGCCTTTCAAGTTACTTGCACTGGATATTGCTTTGATTGCCTTAAATTCGTACCAGTTCATGCATCAGGTCATGAACCAGACAATTTTCATAGATTTGGTGATAGTACTTTTATACATCATATTTGGCGATACCACTTTTGGACATCATACTTGATAGTGCCTATGTAGGTATTACATACATGAAACTGACGATTTCCTGTGCTTGCTAGCATCACAAACTTGAAAATTTTCAGCTGGACGTGACTCATGGAAGTGAAATCCAACACAGGCCTGGTGAGAATCACCCCTTCTTCTTTTACATTTACTCTTACGGCAAATCAAGAGGGTCTTTATCAGGAACCTGGCTGTCATTGCTCTTCGTCTGTCGGAATTTGAATGACAACGAAGGCGGAGACATGAGATGAACGGGCTTTTCAGTCTCCCGGATAAAATTGTAAGACCATGCTCCCATTAATGTTCCCGTTACTGGTCCGACCAAATACACCCAAATCCCTTTATAGTATGAACTAGCAATTGCTGGTCCTATTGTCCTTGCTGGGTTCATAGATCCACCTGATACTGGTCTGAGTTTCACTACATTGACTTGTTAGTTTCTTAGGTACATTAATTTGACAATGTGATGTGTTTTTGGTATCTTTAAAATTATAAAGGCAGCTGTGTTGTCAACATTACTTACCCTGCCAAGATAGATGTGATGCAAACAGCAGAACCAACTGCAATACCTGCTAGCTCTCCTACCTGCAAAATTTTAAATAGTTTAATGTATTCTTCTATGGAAAATATATATATATCTACAAAAAAGTTGAATGAGTACGAGAAAGTGATGTTTACAGCTTTGGTGTCGGTGGCAACTGCAGAAGTAATAAACATCATGGAAAAAGTAACAACAATTTCCATGACGAGGGCTTGGACGTCTGTTCCAGCAGGTGAAGTGGTTCCAACACGTTCAATTGGATGCAATAGTACACGCAGTGTGAGTGCTGCAGAAATTGCTCCTGCTAATTGACCTGCTGCATAAATCGGGACCTGGAAGAATATATGGATGCTTGGTCTTTAATTAAGTTAATTTAATTTTAAAAATTATAATATGGAAATATTGTTTCTATTGATGCATTTATAAGAGGATTTGACATATGAAATCCATCCTTTTAAAACTGATATTAGAAACAACCCAAAGATGTTCAATTCGTATGTTTTTGGTTCTGAAAGTGAAAATATAGTTTTCAAAAAATTATATTTAAGATGTTAATAACAATTCATTGTTGCCTTTAGTTTTTAGAACATGCATCAAAGTAACACTACTATTTTTCCTGCGAAGTAATTATTTTACTATTTTTTTATGCAATGTAAAACATATCCTTCTTGTTTTTGGTTTTAAGAAAACATTTTCGTATTTGAATATAACATTCCGGGGAACTTGATTTTCTTCAAATTAGTTTTACAAAACTGTCATTTTAAAAAGGAAATATTTCACTTTAAACTGAACACATATATATATGTTCAGTTATCCCTTTCATGGGCTATTTTCATTTCTCATATAATAATAATAATAATATCTCTCTTAAATTATTTTCATTTATAATATATATTTCCTGGTCAGCTCTATAAATAACGTCTAATAATAAGCGCATGCATATATATATATATATATATGTACACGGCTTTTTTAATCGGTATACTTAATTTTAAAAAATAAAGATCAATTAATCAAATTTATTATTTACATTCTTTTTACTAAAACAAATTTTTTCTCATATTTTATTTAAATATAAATGATGAATTTGATTGGTTGATCGTTACTTTTTAAAATTAGGTATACTTGATTATAAAAAGCCTACTATATATATGAATAATTCTATCATCAGTACCTCCTAACTTTTTTTAGGATGAACCAATCAAATTCATCTATTGCATTTTTTTTTCTAAAATAAATTCTATTTCATATTTAATTCAAATACAATTAATAAATTTGATTGGTTCATCCTAATTTTTTATCCTAATTTTTTAAAGTTAGAGATATTGATGGTAGTATTATTCTATATATATATATATATATATATATATCCTTGTCAGCTCTGTCAATAACAATCTTATAATAAACATGTGCATATTGTTCTTTCGTTATTAGACTTATTAGATGACAAATTGATGTTCATCATGTGGCTGGATGTGAATTTAAATTCCTAAATATCTCCAGAAAGATTCCCATACTATATCGCTGCTTTCAGTTATTTATTTATTTATTTTATTTTGTTAATTCCAGTGAAAAATTTTTGTGGCTCAATCGAGATGCGGTTCCAAAAGACAAGGCTCAGACCATGCCACTTCATGGACTGGTCACTGGTGTGATCCGAGTGGGTCCAGGGCTCGACCTCACACCACTGAAGTCATGTGCTCCCAGGGCCAGGTGCGCATGACACGACATTGTCCCTCGATGAAACCTAATTCTATGCCAAAAAATATTTGGATTTTTATCTTTGGATCTTATTTAATTTCGAACCTGACGTGGGGATATCAGGAAATTACTATAGTGCACCATACCTGTTTCCAGGGAAAATGTCGAATAGCTGCAAATGCTACGGTGACAGCAGGGTTCATGTGTGCACCAGAGATGTGACCAACTGCATAGATCATGACAGTCACTATAAGTCCTCCAGCAACTGAGGCTCCTAGTTTGGCAACTTTGTGCTCATCGCTTGCACTCAGAGCTGCTGAGCCACATGTCACAAACACCAGCAAGTAGGTTGCTATTACCTCGGCTACTACCTGTTACTCATGTTTTTTCATACAAACCAATGTTAGTGAACAACCTAGGTATGACCGCCAGCATCTTTATTTTCTTATTAAATTCTAGTCCTAAGACGGTGACTAAATACTCGGAAAAAAATGAAAAATTAGACATTCGTACTAGAGAAGAACTTTCTTATACTCTTATTAGATTCTGGTGTTTGTTTCCTTAGAAACCATATTCTGACATGCATATGCTTTTAGGTTTAACATGAAAGATGGAGCAAGTTTTATGGACCTTTCTTTTTTTTTGAAGAGAAATCAAGCCTGGAGAAGAAAACGAGCAAAATATGGATATTATACCTTTCTGAGAAAACCAGGAGGATAGAGATCTTCAAAAGATTTCCCGACAAAAGACAGTTGCTTCTGGTAGGATGATAGTCGGCTTTCTACTGAGACAAACTCATTTTGTCTCTCAATTTGGCTATTGAGATTTTGTTCAAGATTTGTTGCCATTTCTCTAGAGAGAATGGACAAAAGAAGCTTGAAAGAAAACGAAGGAAATTGTTCAAGAAAAATTAATGCCTCTATTGCTTGAACTCATACCTATTTATAGTACAAAATTCCGGACTTTAATATTTAGTCAGAGGAATTATCAGGTGCTGATGAGTCCACAAAATTTTTATCCAGTGCCATTAACTGAAAACGACTAGTATATATATCTTGCATGACCTAAGTCTATTAAGTCATAAATGTAGAAATTCCCACTTACTAATGAATCTAATTGTATTTCTTACTACTACTTGTAGTTTGGGTTAAAAAAAAATTAATGGTTTAAAAGAGAGCATTAGATACTTTGATCCATAGGACTTTTAATAATTGGTTTAGGGTGGTCCACGGTTGATAAAGAATTTTTTCATTTTTATTTACTAGAATGTGACCTGAATAGTTGATATGTTATGCCTATAAATAGTACCTGAGTTGGAAGCCCAAATAGGCCCCAAAAAGGCCTAATAGGCTCATAAACCTAAGAAGTTCAAGACAAAAGTCTAGACAATATAAAGTCAATCTAGATTAGATCTCCACTGGCCATCATCTCCATCCATAGCCATCTAGTTTCAAATAACCACCAGAGCCTCTATTCCACAACAACCACCCATGTGCATCTCTAGTACCACATTATTACAAATCTAATTTAATTAAAGAGTTTAATTTATTAAGATTAGTAAACCAATTTGAAATATAGTTTTAATGCGATTAAAATAGATATATTTCGAATAATTGGTATTCGTAATATGATTAGATTTTTAGAGTTTAAATCAGGTAAATCACATTATCACTAATCTAACTAATTTTAAAGAGCTTAATATATTTAGATTAGTAAAGCCATTTAGAAATAAGTTTTAATGTGATTAAAAATAAAATATTTCATAATTGGCTTATAATGTGAATTAGATTTTAAGTGTTAAAATTAAGTAATCTTACATTAAATCTAATCATTATAATTAAAGAGCTTAGATTATCAAGATTAGATCATTCATGATAAATTAGATTTTCAAGAGTAAAAAATTTGGCAATTTATTATATGTTAATAAGATGATGATTCTAGCAACACTTTAATTCCTAGTAACTTAGGAGTCGTTTGTTTTTTACACTTAACACTTAATGGTACTGAATTAGATCAATTAAATGATTCTTGTTTGTTTTTTTAAGTGGTCAAATCACTTAAAACCATTCAAAAACCACTGAAAATAAAAAGTTATATTTTTTGACTTTTCACTTAATACCAAATCACTTGATGATTTTATAAATTTATTGTTCTAATTTTATCCTCCCAAAAATAACAAATTTCCAAGTTTGTTCTAGTTTAAATTATAAAAATTTCTTTTAATATTTTAACAAACATATTTCCAAATTTAACCTAATTTTACATTATACATATTCATTTTAATAACATTTATTTCAATATTATTTTTATTTAAATATATAACAATAGTAATTCAACTTAATACCATTTTATTTATTTTTATTTAATTTACTTTACTATAATAATTTATTTATGTATATATAATTTTTTTTTTTTAAAATCACTTTACTATAATAATTAATCATATTTTAATTATGAATAAAAATATTATTAATATATACATAAAAGTGTTTTAATATTTGCTAAATAATTTATTATAATTGTTTGTATTATATTAAATAAAGTTACATAATAACTAATATTAAAAGGATATAAATGTCAAATTACTAATTTTCAGATAATTTTAACTTTAAAAAACAAACAAAATTACTATACATTCGGATGTAAAGGAAAAAAAAAACAAACATATCATTCAGATTTCAAGTTTCAGTTACTATTCAGTCTTCAGTCTTCAGTAGTATTGTTCATTCTTCAGATAAAAAAACAAACGACCTCTTAGATTATACATTTTAACCGTTAATAATCTAAAATGATGACTAAGAATACTATGTAGAAAACCCCAATCCAAAAATAATGAGTGACAGAGGGATATATAACAATATATTATGTGGTCTCCATCAATAGTTCAATGTCGTGAGATTTAAATAGTGCCTAGAGATGACTTTGTTTTCGTGCACCTAAGGGTGGTATCCATTTAGGTCAATATCAAGGTTGACTTCCCATCAGGTAAAATTTCTAGATAAATTTTGGGATTGACCTACCTTAAGAACAATTCTTAAATTAAGTCTGAGGGATCTAAAATGATAAGTTACACTTATAAAGAAATTAATTAATTGCTAAATTAATTACTTGACTAAAATAAGCTACAGTTTGTAATATTATTTGATTGAGATATTACTTTTTAAGGTATTTTTGATTTATTATTCGTTTACCATGCATCACATTTAATTTTATGCCAAAACTTACGATATTGTATGAATGCAATTTGAATAAAATATTTTATTATTATTTGATTTAGCAATGTTGTCTTCTTTAATGTCTACACTTGCCAATAATTAATTACACAGGGAAAACTATGTTAAGTAACTTCATCACGTCTGAAGTCTTATTGTGAGATTGGGACGCGTAAAAAGTGTTTTGTGGCACATAAATACTGTTTTGGCTCTACTTTCTTTTTAGCTAATGAGGGTTTTCAGCACTTGTAACAATCACATTTTTCAAGTGATGCGTTTATGCTCCATTCCAGACTCATCTTTAGCAATTTGCCTCTTTTTAAGCTATGTACATGGAATACAACCCAAGACTGGCCATTGGGTGGTTTCGTATGAATGTGCTTTTGTCAAAAAGCATCTTTTCTAGCAACATGCAACTTTTTGTTTAAGAACTCTATGAAATGTTCTCGTAAAAGAACATCTGTTTATGCATATATGTCCACTACTAATTTAATAGTGTCACCACTTCTTTCACTTTTATGAGGTGGGATTCAAATTCCATCGTATCATGATCATATTAGGTTGTGTGAGGGATTTCTTCTTGATATTGTAGAAATAGAGACCTCTTAATTGTGAGAGTGTAATTATCCGAGCCCATTTTATATGAAACATTTCTCCTCGGTTTGGGATTAAATATTAGGACCACATATATATAATATTTGATTTCAATAGGTTTTAATAACCTTCTAATAAATTTGATGTTAGATCTCTAAAAAATAAAATTATTTCAGAGTTTTCATATATACAAGTATATATATTTAAAGATTATGATTGATTGTTAAAAAATACTAATAATAACAATAATAAGGAAAAAAAAAAAATTTTGAATTCTACACATCGTTAAAAGTGCTCATGTGTAAATTTGTTTTTAAATAATCAACAAAAACCATGATCAACTTGTAAAACCCAAAATGTTTTTATTAAAAGCATTTCTTTTAGTTGTATCTAAAAAATTTTCAAAATAAATAAATAATAAAGATCAATAGGCAAAGATTTCATACTTGAATTCGCCACAACAAACAAAATTTTAATTTATATAAACCAACATAATTCCCTAAGGGGACATTCTTGTCTAATGGTTGCGGGAATTCCTTCCGATGAGTGTTTCCTCTATATTGAATAATCTATACACACCAATCTATTTAGTTATGATCAACATGATGTGATCTCTCTTTTCGATATATAAAATATTTCAACATTCAACACACAGATCCATCATCCTATCCAAATTTAGATTTGTTATCACTATAACCGCCATGTTACTCCACATCCACTTAGAACAGTATTTATTGTATAGATGGTTTCACATGAATCCATTCAATCAACATATTAAATTTAGAGCCTCTTCCTGCTCTATATGACATAGATAAGCCACTCCACTGGCTTGAAAATTTAACATGTTACAATTATTACTATAATAAAACACCCAATTTCATTATTGAACAGACTAAACATTTTAATGCTTACTTGATTTTGATCTAACTATACCTCATATATTAAAATCAAGTGTACAATAGCATTATGGACTCATGCTTCATGATAACATTCTATGCTAGAGATATATTTAAATTATATCTTACAGCTTTTGGGGCACCAAATCTAACTTAAATATGTAATGGAGGCTCTAGTCTTCTTATCAGCACAAATTGGAGTAGGCTCTAGTCTCCCTCACAGCCACAAATAGTGGGAGGCTCTATCCTCCTTCATCATCACAATATAGTGGAGTCTTCACTCTCTTTTGGAGGAGATTAATAATACCATTACTAATTTTAATATTCTTAATAAATGATTAAGCTATGCTTCATTTCGCTAATTTCAACAGTTAACAATTTACTGTAGGGAAATTTAGTGTGTTTTTTATGAAAGTTGACTTTGTGGTCAAAGACCAGTCCTTGGGTGCACTTTGTGTAATTTTTAAAATTTTTATTGTCATAATTTATGCTTCTTTGTTCGATATTCACTATTCATAATTTCAAATATGCGCCGGTATCTAAGTAAGTACATAATAATAATAAAAAACCACCCAATATCGGTTAATCAAATTTTCATTTCTTCAATTTTATGATATATATATATATATATAAATATATATGACGCATTCTAACATGCATCTGAAGTATGAATATATTTGATAAAAAAAATGAGTGATTGAATTCTCAAATTGCTGATTATAATTAATTATATATTTACTGTATTTGATTACAAATAAATATATCTGATTATAATTATATTATCAATCACATTTACGAATTGTAATTAGATATATTTAATTATAATTAGATATAATAAATATATAATAAATTAGAATCAACAATTTTATAATGCAATCACTTTTCTTTTTGGTTAAGTGTATGCATATCATAAGTGTACTATAAAAATATGCTCTTTTAGAGTATAGATTACTTTAGAGTGGTGATATCTATACCCCTCTAAAATTATTAGTACACTCAAAATTAGGATTTTGCTCAAAATTTCAACATTATCATGAAATAAAATCATAAAATAAATGAATTAAGATATTAGAAATGCACCCAACGTATCATATAAATAAAATAATTAATATTAAGGAAGTATAAAATATTTTTTAATCATAATATATTAACTAATTATTAATTAAAATTACATACTGATTGTTCTACTTAAATTACTAAATAATAATTATACAATATTTTAAAAATAAAAAACCGTTTAATTTAATTTAACATATGTTAAAATACAAATTAAATTGACCATAACAATATATAAAAACCGTTTTTTTTATGGCTTCAATATATATTTTTTTTTACTGAAAATGAAAGTAAATGGGCCCAATAGACGGGCCGGCCCAGGCCCATGGCTCCCCCCAAAAAATGTTATCAATTTTTAAATTCCCACCAAACCACACTCTGTCAACAACTTTCAAAACAGAGCAGAGAAGAGAGAGAGAGACAGAGAGAGTCGTTTTATTGGAGCAGCTGAGTCGACTCGGACGAACCAAAAATGGTGATGGAATCGGAGAACGGCTCCGGAAGACGAGCAGCGAGGCTCTTCATCAAAGAGATGGTCATGCGAAACTTCAAATCCTACGCCGGCGAACAGCGCGTCGGTCCCTTTCACAAGGTCACTACTCTCTCTCTCTTTCTTTTTCTCGGTTCTGTTTGGCTTCCGAGAAAATTTTAAAAACGAAGTTATGAATTCAGTACCTGAATGTGTAGGAACCAAGAAAAACGTAGACTTTTTTCTTTTTTTTTTTACTTTTTTTTTTTTTTTAAAGTTTTTGGTTGTGTAATTGAAGTTTAGGGTTCGGTTTGGTTGCTTGAAAAACGAAAAAAATTGAAAAATTGACGATCTTGTTATTTTGTTTACTTGTTAGAGTTTTTCCGCGGTGGTTGGACCGAACGGAAGTGGGAAAAGTAATGTGATTGATGCAATGCTTTTTGTATTTGGAAAGCGAGCAAAGCAGGTGTGTACTGTACATTTTAGTTGTGGTAGATTGTGTTTTTGAATTGGTTTATATGTTTTTGGATTTTTGATCTTCTAGATGTAGTATAAGCTATTAATGTTTATAAATCGTTGTGTTATTATGAATTTGTAGATGCGACTCAACAAAGTTTCGGAGCTTATTCATAATTCCACGAATCATCAGAACTTGGATAGTGCTGGTGTTTCTGTTCACTTTCAGGAGATTGTTGATCTGGTAAAAGTTTTAGTCTTGCCGATAAGGAATTGTTGTTGTTTTTTTATGATGCTGTTTTAATTCTCTTGGTCTTAAATCGGTATTATATTTGATTGACTTTGTGATGAAAACAGGACGATGGAACATATGAAGCTGTTCCAGGAAGTGATTTTGTAATTTCCCGTGTTGCATTCCGTGATAATTCCTCTAAATATTATATAAATGATCGGGCGAGTAATTTTACTGAAGTTACTAGTAAATTGAAAGGGAAAGGGGTCGATCTGGACAACAACCGTTTTCTGATTCTTCAGGTTCAGTGTTGTTAAACAACAATTTCCAGTTCTGAGTAAATGTTTTATTTTTATGTGTTTTAGATTTCTGATTGTTAGTTGTCAACAGGGTGAAGTTGAGCAGATTTCATTGATGAAGCCGAAAGCTCAAGGGCCACATGATGAAGGTTTTCTTGAATACCTTGAGGACATAATTGGAACTAACAAATATATTGAGAAAATTGATGAAGCTCATAAGGAGTGAGTATATTTCCTGCATGCTCATTAAATAAAAACTTTACCTTGTAGATTTTCTTATCCCTGCTTCCTTTCCTTTTTACTTGAGAGCATCAAGAATGCCTATTACTTGTATGAGTGTTAAGGGAGGCTCGGTTTTTGTTTGTTGTGAAAACAATTCTATTATCAGAAACTCAAATGCGGAAAACCTTGTAAAATGGGTAGTTGATTGGGGGAAATTCAGGAACTACCGTTAAGAATGTTTGAAATGAATAGTGGACTCTATAATTTTCAGCATTGTTCTGCTGCTGGCTGCCATACTGAAAGAATGTAATTTTGTGTCTAACCCCTGTGTATATTGTTCTCATTGATCTTATAGGCTTGAATCTCTCAATGAGAAACGATCTGGTGTGGTTCAAATGGTTAAGTTAGCAGAGAAAGAAAGAGATAGCTTGGAGGTTTGTATGTGTTCTTGTCAACTGTTACATCATTCTGCTCATACTCAACAATCTCTTAACATATTTCTATGCAATAGGATGTAAAGAATGAAGCAGAAGCCTACATGCTGAAAGAGTTGTCACTATTGAAATGGCAAGAGAAAGCTACAAAATTGGCTTGTGAAGATACTGATGAGAAGATGGTTGACTTACAAGCGAAGGTGTCGAAATTAGAAGAAACTTTGAAGAATGAAAGGTAATACTGGCCGTTCTATTGGTAGGTTACATGATCATTTAACACAAGAAACCACATGCCTTGAAGATTTTGAAATTATGTTCCAGGGAGAAGATCCAAGATCACAATAAATCACTGAAGGAGCTGGAGTCTGTGCACAAAAAATATTTAAAAAGACAAGAGGTTGGCATTGCATGAGTCTAGCTGTCTGAATAATTGTTTGAAATTGTTCTTAGTGTACAGCTGACATTAGATTATCTTTTTCTTTCTTTTTTTTTTTTTTTTGAAAGAAAATTTGAGTGCATGCAATCATATGCAATATGATTGGCTGTATATATCATGGCTGCTTTAAATATTCTCACCAGATTTCATTGAGTTTATTTGAATAATAGCTAATTGATTGTTGCTGTTGAACTTAGGAACTTGATAATGATCTAAGAGTTTGTAAGGAAGAGTTTAAAGAGTTTGAAAGGCAGGATATTAAATACCGGGAAGATTTGAAGCATACAAAGCTGAAGATCAAGAAACTAGAAGATAAGCTTGAGAAGGTAGTGAAAAGACATGGGTTATGGAAATTATATGTGTATAACATCTGGCTTTACCTCGTGCTTGCAGGATTCGTCAAAGATTGATAATCTAACGAAGGAGTGTGAGGTCTCAACAAATATGATCCCCAAACTTGAAGACAGTATTCCTAAATTTCAAAAGCTTCTGTTAGATGAGGAGAAAGTCCTGGAGGAGATTAAAGAGAATTCTAAAGGTGATTTTTCTCTATTTGTTTCCTGTAGCTGTATACATGCTTTCGTTGTTCGTGAAATTTTTGATTTCTTCATTGTAGATACACTAAACACTATTAAGTTCTGGTAACTTGTATGTGATATTGTTTGTAAATATACATAATTTTATGCTACTTGTAAACTTTTGTATGCATATCTTGAAAAAAAAATGGTTCTTCTGAAAGACATTTAACTCCTATTGCATTAATCTGCAATTTTTTCTGGCATTCTGATTTCTATGTGAAGTTTGCTCAAATCAAATTTTATGTATGCTATTTTACAACTGAAAACTTTACTTGATTGGTTGTTTTAATATAGTGCGGCAAGAGCGGCAGTCATAATAAATTTTAGTCCACATGATATATTTCATCTAGGTGAATTTCTTTATTTGGTGTTTGAATGATCACTTTTTTATTTTTTTTGTTCTGGTTCTTATGACATTAATTAGTATTGGGAATATTTGAATTAAGAAGTTCAATTTTATTTTTACTCTATAAGAAAATATTGAGTGCAGCTCCACCATTAAAGGTTTCTTTGTGTTATGACTAGTGGCTTTAAGGCTTTTCATTCATGAGTTTTGAAGTATTGGTTGTATGCTTCAAATGAAAAATGAAAATATCTATTTTACTAATATATTTTGTTTCTCAAAAATGTTTATGTTGTGTGATATAGTGTTGTCCTTTTGCTATGTTCTTTGCACTTTGTTTGAGTAAGCATAACACGACTTACAAAGGAGCCTTAATGTATAAAAATTTAAAAAACTTCTTAAAACATTTTTCTATGGCATGCTAATGTGGTGACACTTTGTATTTATGCAATTATTTTCTAAAATTATTTTTTGATTGAATGGGAGAGCTTTTAGAATGTGAAACACGGTTGGTGTATATCATAACAGCATTGGTATGTCAACATGAGTAGTATATGTTTTTGTAAGGTCATGATGGAGATTGGAGAGCTAAGCATTGAAGCTATGCTGTGTAGGAGTAGGACTTGTCTCACAGTGTGCTCTATCCCTTGATTTATTAGTTTATGACAATGGATTTTGTAATTTCTCTTATTGTCTTATAAAGATAGAGTAGAGAATTGTGTTACATTAGTAATGGTTAATTTGGTTAAGCAAATATTACCTGAATATATATTTTTATTTAGTTTGTGTCAAATGAGTTATTGAATATTTCGTTTTTATATTTGTCTATGAAGTGTTTTATTTTTAGCAGAATGGTATTTACTATATGCTTGATTTGAGCAAGGAATTCCGTACTGGCCAATGTTTTGGAAATGACTGCATTCTTTGCGCTGAAATCAATAATTTGTCTTTTCTCTTTACCCTTCTTTGATTCCGTTTGAAGTTGGTTTGCATTTACAAATATAGGTTATTTAGATGTTTTAGAGGTCAGTTGTTTTATTGGCGAAGTGGATATGCTGATAATTAAATATGTTTGAATTTAAAGCAGATAGAAGCAACATCCATTTAGGTCTGAATATGGCATATCCCTAGGCTTTTCCTCACTATGAGATAAAGGCAATGAGCTCGAGACTAAAATTCTTTTTGTGTTTTTCATGTAACTGTTCCTTCTAGTTATTAGGAGTTGGAGAACCAATAAATACAAAATTGATCCATATTTATGTTGCTGATTCCTTGTAGATGTGTACCTTAGCATTCAATTTGCTAAAATGTTCCTTTCATTTTTATTGATTGATAATCAGTTGAAACCGAGAAGTATCGTTCTGAACTTGCAACTGTTCGTGCCGAGTTAGAACCTTGGGAAAAAGAACTGATTTTGCACAAGGGAAAACTTGATGTTGCATGCACGGAGAGCAAGCTTTTGAATGAAAAGGTGTGGTTGATATATTTTTTTGACTGTTTAATGGATATTTAACAAGTAACAACAATTGTAGTGAAAAAGTATTTCGAGTATGTAGTGGAATTTTAATTATCATATGTTTCCTCCTTTTCGCAACCTAGGAAGTCATATTGCCACTACCATTCTTTCATATCTTAAGTCTGTAGGTTTTTCTTATATTATAGAAGTAAGATTCTCTTCGAATATCTGATTTTCTTTTTTCTGATTGTCAGTTTTCACTAAATTACCCAGAAAAAGATGCTCTTTTTGGTCGGAAGTCATGCTTTTTTTTTTTTCATCTGATTCAATTGCTTTGCCAAGTAGTTGAATATCCTATAGACAGTCCTGAAACCCAAATCTTGAAATGGAATTGTTTCTCTAATGTATTTGTCAATCAATATCTTTTTGATTCTGTTTTGACACTTTGTAAGGTTTCCATCTTTTCTGAGAAAACATGGTCTTGTTCCAACTCAAAGGAAGAATTAATCCGTTTTTCCTTGCCAAAATAATTTGTGGAGTTAGATGTGTTATATCTAGATCAAGTTACTAAAGTACAAGGTGGAGGATGATGACGAATGGTTTGCTAAATGTCCTTGCTGATTATTTCAGCATGAAGCTGGCCGTAACGCTTTTGAAGATGCTCAAAAGAAAATGGAAGACATATTGAGAAGAATCAACATTAAGACTGCTGACGTAGCAAATATGCAGAGTGATTTAGAAAAGAACAAAGTTGAAGCACTGGAGGCTCGGAAAGTGGAACAAGTTAGCATTTTCATGATGACTATTTGAACATCATTTTTTCTTTTTAATCTATCTTTTTTTCTTGTGGTAGGATATGACAACTGACAAGAATACCTACACCTTTTGCAGGAGTCCATTAAAGAACAAGAAGCACTGATTCCTCTTGAACAAGCTGCCAGACAGAAAGTTGCTGAACTTAAGTCTGTAATGGATTCTGAGACGAGTCAGGGATCAGTTTTAAAGGCAATTTTGCAGGCTAAGGAGTCCAATCAAATTGAAGGAATATATGGCCGAATGGGTGATTTAGGTGCCATTGATGGTGAGTGTTTGCCTGATGGTGGTGGTGTATTTATCTTCATTTACTTTACCATCTTTTTAAGCTTTAGAAATAATTCTTGAAATTTTATGTGCAAGGTGAAATCGAATTTGCACGGATCAGTTATTGAGATCAGTTAATTGCTTATGCATTTGGATTTCTCATAATTTTTTATCCAGCTTGTACAGGATAATATGAATTTGTTAAAACAGAGTTGAGATTTGTCCATGCCTTCATGTGCTAGTGCTCTTTGTAACCATGATCTAAATTTTTACTCTTTTTATTTGATTTTTAAATGAATGTAATGCTTAATGGCTCAACAATATTGTTCATTCTTGCTTTTACAAGATTCTGATATTCAATATCATATTCTTGTTAATTTTACAGTGTTTATCAAGTGGTTATTTTGTCTTTGCAGCAAAATATGATGTTGCTATATCAACAGCATGCCCGGGACTTGACTATATTGTTGTGGAAACAACTGGTGCAGCACAGGCATGCGTTGAGCTACTCCGGAGGGAGAAACTTGGTGTGGCAACATTCATGATATTGGTATTAACTGATTAGGATAGGGCCCTTTTTAGTTTTATACTCAGTTTAAGGTTTTATTATTCTGTAGCTCCTAGATGAGCTTGCTAACCTGGCTTTTTTATCATTCAAGAGTAAACAAGTCAATCCTGGGCTACAAACTTTTTGGGAGCAATAGTTGGCTGATTTTATTCTCATAAGTTTGCCAGTTGTTCTGCCTTTATTTTTTAAATTTAGTCATCTCTGAGATTGCCTAGCCTTAAGTCTACTTGGTGAACTTTGAATTGTTTTGTTAATCAAAGAGTTATTCTATCAAAACTTGTCTTTGTGTGGCTGACCTTGACATATATGTGGAACAAAAGATCAAAACAAAGCTATTGATTTTTTAAATTCACAAATAAATATTTACCGTCTTTGACTTAAGTGTTTTAGTAGAGGAAAATGCATGTTTGACATTGCTTAATTTCTTATACTATGCAATTTAGTATGCATATGTAACGGGAATATAGACTGAAGATCAAGACATTTTAGATACGTGGAACCAAAAGTTAAAAAACAATGTTAATGGTCATTTTAATTCACAAATTAAATATTTCAGCCTCTTTGACTTAAGTGATTCGGTGAAGTATTTTACATGTTTGGCATCCCTTAATTTCTTATGGTATGAAATCTAGTATGTAACTGTAATAGAAGCTGATGAACTTATGGCTTCACTTTTCTCATTTTTTTTTCCTGCAGGAGAAACAAGTTGATCTTTTGCCAAAATTGAAAGAGAAAGTAAGCACTCCAGAAGGAGCCCCACGTCTCTTTGACTTAATTAAAGTTCAGGACGAAAGAATGAAACTTGCTTTTTATGCAGCAATGGGAAATACTTTGGTAGCAAAGGATCTTGACCAGGTGGGATTCTGTTTTCACACTCAAATACACATTTCTCTAAATTGAGTGTGTGATGCACGTGATGCCATTACCTTACAATCTCCAAATTAAACTCAGTTGGAGATTTGGTGTGGAGTTTGAGAAATTTGTTGGCATATGGGAGTTTAGTAGAGAAGTAATTTTGGGTAATAGAGAAAGACAATAGATCTTCATGACTCTATTTTGTTTATTAGAGGTCACTTTTATAATCCAAGTTGGAATGTTTATGGAGTTAGGTTCCTCTGTGTTATTGTGATAAATGGACGTGTACACCCACATACACATTCATGTATACGTGCATGCACAGACAAGAGAAGTTTGCTGTACACGCACACTTACTGAGTTTTGGCTTGATGACTCTTGGTTGATTTGGATTACCTGCCTTGAATGACTCAATTAGAACTAGACAAGTCAATTTGTCAACTAGAATTTCTTTCGTTCCTTGTGATTTTTGGATTTGCGTTAAGGATTCTTCTTTGGTTGGACTAACATGGCTAACAGCATTCCTATTATTTCTATGTATGCTTTTCATTGATTACAACCTTTTTAAGAGATATACCTGGCTAAAAGAATGCGTGGACATAGCACATATCATTGAAATTCTATTGAAGTACAGTTGGATTTGGCTAGTCAATATAACTGTGTTTCTTCTCTAATCCAGGCAACATGTATTGCTTACAGTGGAAACAGAGATTTTCGTCGAGTGGTAACACTTGATGGTGCACTTTTTGAAAAATCTGGTACAATGAGTGGTGGGGGAAGTAAGCCACGAGGTGGTAAGATGGGGACATCTATTCGATCTGCTAGTGTGTCTGCTGAAACTATTACCAGTGCTGAGAAGGAACTCTCTGCTATGGTTAATACATTAAACAGCATTCGTCAACGAATTGCTGATGCAGTGAAGCGTTACCAAGCCTCAGAAAATGTAATAAAGCAGTTGGAGATGGAATTAGCTAAAAGCCAGAAAGAGGTACTATGTTTTTTTATTGTATTGGATCTTTTGTATTGTTATGTTAGTGGAAATTGATGCAATGT
The DNA here is from genome assembly GCA_021234005.1 of Nephelium lappaceum. Classification (NCBI taxonomy): domain Eukaryota; kingdom Viridiplantae; phylum Streptophyta; class Magnoliopsida; order Sapindales; family Sapindaceae; genus Nephelium; species Nephelium lappaceum. The sequence goes on along the minus strand of CM038011.1, from coordinate 14,500,681 downwards.
TGTCTATCCGTCAAACAGATTGAAAGTTTAAATTCAGAACACGGCTATCTTGAGAAACAACTTGATTCCTTGGAGGCTGCATCACAGCCAAAGAGAGATGAAATAGATAGGCTTAAGGAGCTCAAAAAAATCATTTCTGCAGAAGAAAAAGAAATTGATGAACTTACACAGGGCTCTAAAACGCTGAAAGAGAAGGTGGGTACGGGCAATTGCAGAATCAAAGACATGGAGAACTCTATCAGTATTAGCTTAATTATTTGTTTCCTTGATGTCCTTTTTATATGTATTTTCTTATGTATTGTGTCACGTTTAGGCTGTGGAGCTTCAGAGTAAAATAGAAAATGCTGGGGGTGAAAAATTGAAAGCACAGAAGTTGAAGGTCGATAAGATTCAGTCTGTAAGTTATGCACCACTTTGAACACTTCAAATTAGCATCATGTGGTGCCTTTGTTAATTCCTGCTACCCACTCAGGATATTGACAAAAATAGCACTGAGATCAACCGTCACAAAGTTCAAATAGAGACAGGACAAAAAATGATAAAGAAGTTGACAAAGGGGATTGAGGACTCAAAGAAAGAGAAAGAACGACTTATTGAAGAGAAGGAAAAAATGCTGAATGTTTTTAAAGAAATAGAAAAGAAGGCATTTACTGTTCAAGAGAATTACAACAATACACAGAAGGTTTGGTGTTCTCTTTCTCTTCATGCCCCTCAAGGTGAATTTGATGTTTTAGTTGTTTTGTTATAGATATGCATTGTTTTGGTCTGTACTGCAGTTGATTGATCAACACAAAGAGGTGCTGGATAAAGCAAAAGATGAATATGAAAAAGTGAAGAAAACTGTGGATGGGTTGCGAGCATCAGAGGTACAATTTGAATAGATAAATGAATAATTGTTTGATCCTTTATCTATAGCATCATATTAACATGTTATCTATAGCACAGGTTGATGCTGACTACAGATTACAAGACATGAAAAAACTATACAAGGAGCTGGAAATGAAGGGGAAGGGTTATAGGAAGCGACTTGATGATTTGCAATCTGCTCTTATGAAGCATTTGGAACAGTAAGTTTTTATATTGGAAATTCTTTAGAATTAGGATATACATATAACTTCAAATCATGCTTATGTTGTATGTTATTTATTGCAGAATTCAGAAAGATCTAGTGGACCCTGAAAAGCTGCAAGTGACCCTTACTGATGAGACTTTAACTGAATCATGTGACTTGAAAAGGGCCCTTGAAATGGTGGCGTTACTGGAAGCACAACTGAAAGAGATGAATCCAAATCTTGATTCAATCTCAGAGTATAAATTTCTCGTTTATTACGTGCTCAATGTGATTTTTACTCTGCTGTGTACTTTTACTGAAACTATTTTGTTGTTATAGTTATCGGCAGAAGGTGGCATTGTATAATGAACGTGTTGAGCTTCTTACCTCAGTAACTCAACAGCGTGATGACATAAAGAAACAGTACGATGAATTAAGAAAGAGAAGGCATGGATTTCCTTGCTTGCTATATGCACCTTTTCCCTGTCCAATTTTCTCGTTCCATATTAGTCTTGCCTGTCTCAATTGAACTGTGTTATGATATCACGTTAGGTTGGATGAATTTATGGCTGGATTTAATGCAATATCATTAAAGTTGAAGGAAATGTATCAGGTTTGTGAACTTGTGCCAGTTGCTGGAAATTTTGAGAACTCCACTTTGATTTTTTGCTTCAATTCTTCTTGCTCATTTGTATGCAATTATTTAGCTATGCTCGTGGTTTATGCAGCCTGACTTGACATTCAGGTTTAGTTCATATCTGTTATCTAAATTCTCTGAACTAACTCTTCTCTCTTTTATGCAATGAGCTTGCAGATGATCACATTGGGAGGGGATGCAGAACTTGAGCTAGTGGACTCTTTGGATCCTTTCTCTGAGGGTGTTGTTTTTAGTGTCAGACCGCCTAAGAAGAGCTGGAAGAATATTGCAAACCTATCTGGTGGTGAAAAGGTTATCTGTGAAATAGTTTTCTTTATTCATTGATTTAGTTGTTTTTTTTCTATTTTTTATGAGAGTGAAGTATATCCCTTCGTTATATAAGAACTTTTTTGTTGGCATGCTTGGTTATTTGACATTGGTATTATTATAACCTTTTTCAGTTGTTGGCATGTTTGGTTATTTGACATTGGTATTATTATAACCTTTTCAGACTCTCAGCTCATTAGCTCTTGTTTTTGCACTTCATCACTACAAGCCTACACCACTTTATGTAATGGATGAAATTGATGCTGCTCTAGGTACTTTTGCAGAGTGATGAACTTCATTTTTTTGTTTCTTCAAATTATCTTTATCCATTTTTTTTTTAAATTTTCCTTACTTTGATGGTTCATATGGTGTGCCAGATTTCAAGAATGTCTCTATTGTGGGCCATTACGTGAAGGACCGGACAAAAGATGCTCAGTTTATAATTATAAGGTAGGTTGGATGCTCTCTGTGGGTTAAATATTAAGTTGGAAACCATATACATGCTCAAGCTGTTTTCTGTTTTATGTTTGATACACCTGCAGCCTACGGAACAACATGTTTGAGTTGGCAGATCGGCTTGTGGGGATCTATAAAACTGATAATTGCACGAAGAGCATTACCATCAACCCAGGGAGTTTTGTGGTGTGCGAAAATGCTGCTTGATGCATATGTAAATTTCTTCGGATTTGAAATTGAGAATGGTAACTCACCATAAGCTCGATTTCAAACACTTTGAGCTTAGAATCATTACTTACATTTTAACCTGATAGTTTTGATATGTATAACATCAATATACTGTTATGATATTTGAATGTTGTAAAATATTTAAACGTTCAGAGCGTGGAATATAAATGTGAGTTCACATTATTTTCCTTTGGTCGGATGGTGGTTCTTTGCTGTGTTCATGGCCTTTCAAGTTACTTGCACCGGATATTGCTTTGATTGCCTTAAATTTGTACTAGTTCATGCATCAAGTCATGAACTAGACAATTTTCATAGATTTGGCGATAGTACTTTTATACATCATATTTGGCGATACTACTTTTGGACATCATACTTGATAGTGCCTATGTACATATTACATACATGAAACTGACAATTTCCTGTGCTTGCTAGCATCACAAACTTGAAAATTTTCAGCTGGACGTGACTCATGGAAGTGAAATCCAACACAGGCCTGGTGAGAATCACCCCTTCTTTTACATTTACTCTCACGCCAAATCAAGAGGGTCTTTATCGGGAACCTGGCTGTCATTGCTCTTCTTTTGGCGGAGTTTGAATGACAGCGAAGGCGGAGACATGAGATGAACGGGCTTTTCAGTCTCCCGGATAAAATTGTAAGACCATGCTCCCAGTAATGTTCCCGTTACTGGTCCGACCACATACACCCAAATCCCTTTATAGTATGAACTAGCAATTGCTGGTCCTATTGTCCTTGCTGGGTTCATAGATCCACCTGATACTGGTCTGAGTTTCACTACATTAACTTGTTAGTTTCTTATGTACATTAATTTGACAATGTGACGTGTTTTTGGTATCTTTAAAATTATAAAGGCAGCTAAGTGTTGTCAACATTTCTTACCCTGCCAAGATAGATGTGATGCAAACAGCAGAACCAACTGCAATACCTGCTAGCTCTCCTACCTGCAAAATTTTATATAGTTTAATGCATTCTTCTATGGAATATATATATATATATATATATATATCTACAACAAAGTTGAATGAGTACGAGAAAGTGATGTTTACAGCTTTGGTGTCGGTGGCAACTGCAGAAGTAACAAACATCATGGAAAAAGTAACAACAATTTCCATGACGAGAGCTTGGACGTCTGTTCCAGCAGGTGAAGTGGTTCCAACACGTTCAGTTGGGTGCAATAGTACACGCAGTGTGAGTGCTGAAGAAATTGCTCCTGCGAATTGAGCTACTGCATAAATCGGGACCTGGAAGAATATATGGATGCTTGGTCTTTAATTAATTTAATTTAATTTTAAAAATTATAATATGGAAATATTGTTTCTATTATTGCATTTACAAGAGGATTTGACATATGAAATCCATCCTTTTAAAACTGATACTAGAAACAACCCAAAGATGTTCAATTCGTATGTTTTTGGTTCTGAAAGTGAAAATATAGTTTTCAAAAAATTATATTTAAGATGTTAATAACAATTCATTGTTGCCTTTAGTTTTTAGAACATGCATCAAAGTAACACTACTATTTTTCCTGCGAAGTAATTATTTTACTATTTTTTTATGCAATGTAAAACATATCCTTCTTGTTTTTGGTTTTAAGAAAACATTTTCGTAATTGAATATAACATTCCCGGGAACATGATTTTCTTCAAATTAGTTTTCCAAAACTGTCATTTTAAAAAGGAAATATTTCACTTTAAACTGAACACATATATATATGTTCAGTTATCCCTTTCATGGGCTATTTTCATTTCTCATATAATAATAATAATAATATCTCTCTTAAATTATTTTCATTTATAATATATATTTCCTGGTCAGCTCTATCAATAACACCTAATAATAAGCGCATACATACATACATACATATATATATATATATATGTTTTATATATATATATATCCTTGTCAGCTCTGTCAATAACAAGGTGATAATAAACATGCACGTATTGTTCTTCCATTATTAGACTTATTCGATGATAAATTGATGCTCACCATGTGGTTAGAAGTGAATTTAAATTCCTAAATATCTCCAGAAAGATTCCCATACTATATTGTGGCTTTCAGTTATTTATTTATTTATTTGATTTTGTTAATTCCAGTAAACTTTTTGTGGCTCCATCGTGGGGCGGTTCCAAAAGAAAAGGTTCAGACCATGCCACTTCATGGACTGGTCACTGGTGTGATCCAAGTGGGTCCAGGGCTCGACCCCACCACACTAATATCAGGAAATTACCATAGTGCGCCATACCTGTTTCCAGGGAAAACGTCGCATAGCTGCAAATGCTACAGTGACAGCAGGGTTCATGTGCGCACCAGAGATGTGACCAACTGCATAGATCATGACGGTCACTATAAGTCCTCCAGCAACTGAGGCTCCTAGTTTGGCAACTTTGTGCTCATCGCTTGCACTCAGAGCTGCTGAGCCACATGTCACAAACACCAGCAAGTAGGTTGCTATTACCTCGGCTACTACCTGTTACTCATGTTTTTTCATACAAACCAATGTCAGTGAACAACCTGGGTATGACCGTCAGCATCTTTATTTTCTTATTAAATTTTTGTCCTAAGACGGTGACTAAATACTAGAAAAAAATGAAAAATTAGACATTCGTACTATAGAAGAACTCGGTTGTTATATTCTTATACTCTTATTAGATTCTGGTGCTTGTTTCCTTAGAAACCATATTCTGAAATGCATATGCTTTTAGGTTTAACATGAAAGATGGAGCAAGTTTTATGGAACTTTCTTTTTTTTTGAAGAGAAATCAAGCCTGGGAAAGAAAACGAGCAAAATATGGATATTATACCTTTCTGAGAAAACCAGGAGGATAGAGATCTTCAAAAGATTTCCCGACAAAAGACAGTTGCTTCTGGTAGGATGATGGTGGGCTTTCTACTGAGACAAACTCATTTTGTCTCTCAATTTGTCTATTGAGATTTTGTTCAACATTTGTTGCCATTTCTCTTGAGAGATGGACAAAAGAAGCTTGAAAGAAAATGAAGGAAAGTGTTCGAGAAAATGTCAATGCCTCTATTGCTTGAACTCATACCTATTTATAGTACAAAATTCCGGACTTTAATATTTAGTCCTAGGAATTATCAGGTGCTGATGAGTCCACGAAATTTTTGTCCATTTGCCATTAACTGAAAACGACTAGTATATATATCTTGCATGACCTAAGTCTATTAAGTCAAAAATGTAGACTTTCCCACTTACTAATGAATCTAATTGTATTTCTTACTACTACTTGCAGTTTGGGTTAAAAAAGAATTAATGTTTTAAAAGAGAGCATTAGATACTTTATTCCATAGGACTTTTTATAGTTGGTTTTGGGTGGTCCATAGTTGATAAAGAATGTTTTTCATTTTTGTTTACCAGAAGGTGACCTGAGTAATTGATGTGTTATGTCTAAAAATAGTACTTAAGTCGGAAGCCCAGATATGCCCCAAAAAGCCCAATAGGCTCAGAAACCTAAGAAGTTGAAGACAAAGTCTAGACAATATAAAGTCAGTCTAGATTGAATATCCACCACTAGCCATCGTTTTCATCCACAGCCATCTAGTTTCAAATAACCACCAGAGCCTCTCTTCCACAACAACCACCCATTTGCATCTGTAGTACCACCTAGACGCATCAATCACCACCACCAGGCCACATCTCCAAAGATCTAGTTCAACTAGATCTTCAACAATGGAGGTTAGTTCGATCGACTCCTCCATGTAATATAGGAGGTGTTCTCACCTCCTCCATCATCGGAGGAGGCTCTGACGATGGAGCAGACCTTCATCATCACCACAATGGTGGCCAACACTGTTGCTTTTTTAATTTTAGTTTAAATTTTAATTAATTAAAATAAAATTATTCAAACAAAAATTAATAAATTATTTTAAATTATTATTAAATTATTACACTAATAATTATAACTTTTTCTTTAAATTTCATTGATAATTAAATAATTAATGTTAAATAATTAAGATTGTGATATGTGTCAAATTTTTATTGGGTATGGGGTTTTGTATCTTTTTCTTTTTAATTTAATTGTTTTATTTTTATTTTTCGCTTTAATTTAATTTTCAGAATTTATATGCAGTTGAGAGTAAAACAGTATTTTCATATTTTCTGTTAACGTTGACCCTCGCGTTTTCCATCAAAGGGAGTAAAATAATCAATTTTTTAAACGTATGGGATCACGGAAGTCAAAACTGAATTTGCGTTTAAAAAAGTGAACATTTCCAATAACATAGGGACCCCAATGAAATTCTCCCGAAAATAAAAATAAACAAACCCTAAGTGGATAGATTGAGATGTTGTATATATATAACCGACCTAAATTTTATATTTAACATTCTATATTTAATAAATTAAAGTCGGTAAATAACCGACCTAAATTTTATATATATATATATATATATATATAAAATGGTTTTACCATTAGTACCTCTTAGCTTTAAAAAGTTAGAACGAACCAATCAAATTCATTTATTTCATTATCTCTCCTACAACAGATTCTCTCTCCTATTTAATTTAAATGCAATAGATGGATTTGATTGATTTATCCTAAATTTAAAAAATTAAGGGGTACTGATGATAGAATAACTATATATATATATAAGCTTTAGTGATAATAAAAACATGTTTTTTTGCTGTTGTTTCTCATACTTCTATTTCTCTATGTTTTGCTTTTGTTCTCTTGTCTCTTTCTCTAGACACCTTTTTGTTTTTGTTTTTTTGTTTTTTGTTTTTTTGTTATTGTTTCTCATACTTCTCTTTCTCTATGTTTTGCTTTTGTTCTCTTGTCTTTTTCTCTAGACTCATTTTTTTCCATCTTAATTTATAATTTATTTTTTTTATTCCACAATACATTATCAGCACGATTCAAATAAATAGGCAAATTCTTGTTATGAGCTATTTACTTAGTGCTTATGTGTGTATATATATATATATTTATATATAATTTTTCTTGTAAGTTTGACTATGCTGACTTCATAGTGCACGGTTCTGCTGATTCTATATACATATATACATATATATATGGTTGTACTAACCTTATTTATTAGTCTGCATTATGTATGCAGCTCGACCGACTTTATTAATTGTTATTGTTATACACTATATGTGCGGCGTTACCGATTTTATTCATTGTTATTATTATTTTATGCACGATTATGCCAATTCCATTTACTATTATACTGTGTCGGCTCTATTTACTATAATAAATTATATGAGTGCATTCGCTAATCTTGTTAAGATTTATGCAATATATATGGCTATACTTATTTTGTTAATTTTATGCCCATACATATGTGATCTTACTTGCTTTACTTATTGTTTTAATTAAATATTCCTCATCTTCTAATTATTTTAAACGTACTTTATTTTTTAAACGTACTTTATTATTATTATTTTTTTAATTTTATAAATCCATATTTCTACCACTTGACAAATTTAAATTGTAAAAGATTTTCATACATCTTTGAAGGATGAGTCAAATATTATAATATCTTCTTGCCTTTATCTCCATAAAAAGTTTATGAAGCTCGATACCTCAAAATTGCATTGTATGGAAAGTTGGGAACCAATTAAAGGCATATTTTGTAATTCTCTCTATATTGGTGTTGGGGTTTCTGCCCTAAGAGCTTGTAATATTGTAAACGGTTTTATAAATTTTAATAAAATATTCATTTCATTCAATTTATATATTTTGCAAAAATCGTATATATAATGAGAAACATCCTTGATTACTAATTTAATTTCAAACTAAGTATATAAATGTTATATACAGGTGGATTTAGTTTGAGATAAGTAATTTAAAGAGTCCGTAGAAAACAAACGAAGCTGAGTACTTCATTTGTGGTAAATCTACAGCTGCGGTCCCTTTTGTATTTGATACGATAGTCTTATCCAAGACTGTTTATGTGGTGACATGGAAATGGAGGTACCTTATATAGTAAAGATTATATAGGATTGGGCCACGATAAATATAAGTCTCTAAATAATATCCATTAATCTTAGAGATTTATATTTATCAACCAGATGATCATATATGAATTGATCTTAATTCTGAGTGTATTATGAACTCCTGCTTGTTAAGTTATTTTCTTTGATTTACATGGGTGAGATCGGTGTAGATACCCAATCAATAACTTCGTACTTTGGGAATATGATTTAGTAAGTAGCTGGGAACATTCTATACAATAGTGGAATCCACTCCTTCTTGCGAGAAGTAGAAAAGTAGTTCCCTTAAGGGTTGATTCAGGTATTGAACAATAAGAGCGCTCAACTTTCTGTTTATATGTAAACAGAAAGAAAAATTCATAAGTTGTTATGAATATATTGTTCATTAGAGAATCAATGATACTTAAGAATCAAGAAATAATTAGAGAGGTAAAACGGACATGTGACCTTGCTCTAATTATGAACTATTTGTGGAGGGTCAAATCATATATAGTGATTAAATCAATGGACACTGAAAAATTTCAGATTGTATAAAAACATCTACAATTTTGAGAGTGCAATATTAAGTTTTTAGTGGAGTAACTTTAAGATTAATAATAGTGAATTATCTAATTAAAGAGTTTAATTAATAATTCCAATATTATTGGAGCTCAAAACTGTAGGTCCATCGGGTCCCCTTGATAGCTCATTTTACTATAAGAAACATGTATATAGAATATTGTAATTGGACCGTCTAATTATAGATGTTACATAAGTAACAAAAATTTGTGTTCACTTGGTATTTGAATAATATTGATTATTCAAATTATTTAATTATTAATTATGAATTAATAATTATTTAATTAATTTTATAAGAGGTCTTGAATCCAATTCTTAGTGACTTTGATATAAATTAATTATGAATTAATTTATTAAAAGTTACAAGTTCTATTTCAAAATATAATATGAATTAATTTTGAATTAATTATATTATATGGGGCAAAAGTTTAATTATAATAAGATTAGGGTCAATATTAATATTGATTAATTAAAACCCTAATTGTTTGCCTATAAAAAGAAAAAGTTTTTTTTCTACATCAAGGTTTTTGGTTGTTGTCTATGTTTTTGAGAAAAACTAAGAGAAAAGAAAAAGTTTTTTTTTCAACAAATACAAAGAACAAGAATTTGTGTCTTTGTTCTTTGTATAACCAAAAATCAAACACTCATATCTTATAATCATTGATTTAATTTATTTATTTTTTTCAGAAAGAAATCAAAAAGTAAGTGAGCACAATTATATATAATTGTGCCCACTCACTTGTTTATTGGTTTCGAGATATATCAAGGAAGACAAGGTGGTGAGCAATCCACAGAGATCAATACAGAAGGTAAAAATATGATTTTTATTTCTTTATATTATTTTTATTTCATTCTTTTATGAATCTTGGGTTCTTGAGTTTTTTAAAAAGTTTTTGAAACTAAATGTTCCGCAAAATCCTTAATTTTAATGAAAAACAAATTGTTATTTTTGTTTTTTCAATCCATCAATTGGTCCCTTGAATATACTCCTGAAGAAGCAATTATCGAGGGCTTTGATTGAGGAAATAAAATGGTTTTTAAAATAATGAAAATATTTTTTTGAAAGTGGATTATATTTTTAAGGTGAAATGGAGATTTGGAATAAGGCTCGCGATGAATTAAACCTTTCTAAAAATAAATATACATTATAAGTGAGGCATGAAAGGGCTGGTAACATATTTGTTATATGGTCAAATGCTTAGTAGCTGTAATGAATATTATCCATATTAATATTTTTTTTCCATAAATAATATCGAATCTTTAATTGATGTGGGATATGAATTTAAAAATAAACTTTCCCTTATCAAATGAGGACATGAAGAATGTCTTATTGATAATGGGTAACATACAAAATTGTTTGAAATGAATATTCCTTAAATAGTGATGTTTATATACATTATCAAGTTTTGAGGACTTGGTTAATGACTCCAGAAGAGCTATAATATTATTGACAATCTAAAATTGATTATGAGAACATCTCCTTTGCTTCAAGACAATAAACCTTGGAAAGTGTTTAATTTGAAGATGTTTGACTGTGTTGATTGGTCGGTGATTGAATCAAGGGAATTCAGTGATCCTGATGCCTCGGCCCTACCTCTATTGCTTCGCTATGGTGGGGATGATGATTCATTAGATCATGTGTTTTCCCTAATTGGTCTTAAGCATATCATAGTAAAGCTACAAATACCAATATTGTTCTCATGATGTGATTAGATTTTAAGACTTAAAATTGGGTAATTCACATTATTACTAATCTAATATAATTAAAGAGTTTAATTTATTAAGATTAGTAAACCAATTAGAAATATAGTTTTAATGCGATTAAAATAAATATATTTCGAATAATTGATATTCGTAATATGATTAGATTTTAAGAGTTAAAATTAGGTAATTCACATTATCACTAATCTAACTAATTTTAAAGAGTTTAATATATTTAGAATAGTAAAGCCACTTAGAAATAAGTTTTAATATGATTAAAAATAAAATATTTCATAATTGGCTCATAATGTGAATTAGATTTAAGTGTTAAAATTAAGTAATCTCACATTCAATCTAATCTTTATAATTAAAGAGTTTAAATTATCAAGATTAGATCATTCATAATAAATTAGATTTTTAAGAGTTAAAAATCTAGAATTTGTTATGTGTTAATAAGATGATGATTCTAGTAACACTCTAATTCCTAGTAACTTAGATTATACTTTTTAACTTTTAATAATCTAAGATGATAACTAAGAATGCTAGGGAATCCAAAAGTAATGAGTGAGAGAGAGATATATGACAATATATTCTATGGTCTCTATCAATAGTTCAACGCCGTGAGATTTAAATGGTGTCTAGAGATGACTTTGTTTTCATCCCCCTGAGGGTGGTGTCCATTTAGGTCAATATCAAGGTTGACTTTCTATTAGATAGAATTTTTAGATATATTTTGGGATTGACCTATCTTAAGACTGACAATTCTCAAGTTAAGTTTGAGGGATCTGAAATAATAGGTTACACTCATAAAGGAATTAATTAATTGGTAAGTTAATTCCTTGACTACAATAAGCTAGAGTTTTGTAATATTATTTGACTGAGATATTACTTTTTAGGATATTTTTGATTCATTATTCATTATTCATTTCTCATGCATCACGGTTAATTTTATGTCAAAACTTATGGTATTGTATGAATGCAATTTGAATAAATATTTTATTAGTATTTGATTCAGCAATGTCATCTTCTTTAATCTCTATACTTGCCAATAATTAATTACACAAGGAAAACTATGCTAAATAACTTAATCACCATTTTGATCTATAAGAATCTAAAAAGTTCATCCTGACGGAGGAATGTACTCTTGAGCTACTAGAAAATGATATGTGTAATGTATGCGAACCCTATCAAAATTGGGTTAAGACTAATGATAAAACCCATTATTACTTGCTAACGAAAATGCTCAAAGTGCTTACTTTGAAGCACGAGACAACAGGAACAACATATGAGATGCTGGAATCATTGAAAATGATGTTTAGGTAACATTCTAAGCAATAACGCCATGAAGTTGTTCATGAAACGATGACTGCTAAGACATAGTAGGGTATATTAGTTCTGGAGCATGTCTAGAAGGTGATGACTTTAATACAGTCGTAACTTATGGTGGGATGATTGATTTGCCCAGCCAGGTGAGCATGATACTAGAGACTCTTTTGAAGCGTTTAGTACTGTTTAAAAGGAACTATGTTATGAACAAGTTTACCATGCATGTTGGCACCGGGAATGTCAAGTCAGCTAGAGTTATGGGAGAAGTTTGACTTCTATTTTTTAGTAGTTGTTTTATTGTTTATTCCAAATGTTAGTAGAAATATGATTTGTGTTTCTAAACTTATGGAGCAACATTATTCAATTATTTCTAGAAATGGTTGGAAAAGTTGTTCATGAATATTAGAAAATAATTTATACGTGTTAAGATCATTAGCTCGTAGTTTATTGCTCTATATTGAAGTGTTTAAGGTTGAAAGAACTAAAACAAAATGACGAAAAAATTTCCCTTAATGATGATACCTATTGCAATATCAATCTGAAACTTTTGAAATGTTCAAAAAGTTTCAAGTTGAATTTGAAAACCAATTAGTTAAATGTTAGAAGCTTATGAATTGATCATGGAAATAGTATCTCGATACAGAGTTCAATGATTACTTGATTGAGAATGAGATTCCATTTCAACTGACAGCTTCCTAGAACACCTCAATGAAATGGTGTTATGGAGAGGAGAAATCAGACCCTCTAGGATATGATGAGATCTATGATTAGTGTATCATAATTATCTAGTTTCTTTTAGGGAGATACATTACGGATTGCAATGTATATCGTGAATGTAGTATCTTCTAAGTCTGATCTTAATACAACTTAGAGTTGTGGAATGGTCACAAAACTAATTTGTGACATTTTCGCATATAGGGGTCTCCAACACATGTGTTGAAAAAAAAGATTGGGAAGCATTGGAACCATATTCATAGGTATGACTATTTGTAGTTTACCTCAGATAAACTAGAGGTAAATTCTTTTATAATCCTCAAGAAGACAAAGTGTTTGTATTGTCAAATACTATAGTTCTTGAAGATAGTTATAGAAAAGATCACAAAACTCAAAGTAAAATGGTACTCAAGAGGTTATTGCCTAGTTTAGACCACATATGAGCGTCAGATAGATTCCTATAAGAGTGATTTACCACCTCGTTATAATAAAAGGGTTGTGAGACAACTTGTGCACTACATAGTTTTGGAGAGGCACAAGTTGTTTTCTCTAATGACAGTGTAGATAATCTATTGGCATATAAGAATGCAATGGATGACTTTAAAAGGGAGGAATGACTTAAAGTCATGAATCTTGAGATGGAGTCCATGTACTCCACCTTAGTCTAGGAACTTATGGATTAACCAAATGAGGTAAAACCCATAGGTGGTAAATGATCTATAAGAAGAAGACAGGATTGGACGGGAAGGTAGTTACCTTCAATGTTAGGCTAGTGGCAAAGGGGTTATGCCTATGGGGAGAGAGTTGATTGTGAAGAAACTTTCTTGCTAATAGTCATGATTAAGTCCATTCACATTCTTTTATCCATAGTTACATGTCTCAACTGTGAAATATGGTAAATGGATGTCAAGACTACAATTTTGAATGGTAATCTTGTTGAAAGCATCTATATGGTGCAACTAGATGGAATCGTGTCCCAAGGTCAAAAATAAAAGATTTGCAAATTGCAAAGATCTATTTATGGAAGCAAGCATATTGATCTTGGAATATAAAGTTTGATATTTCGATCAAATCTTGTGGTTTTGAGTGAAATTTAGATGAACCTTGTGTACATAAGAGAATAATCGATAAGAAAGTGGTTTTTATCGTAATTTTACATCAACGATATTTTAATAATTGGGAATGATGTAGGAGCATTATCTGACGTAAAGAACTCATTTGCTAACCAATTCCAAATGAAGGATTTAGAAAAGGATAGTTATGTTTTTAGGATCAAAGTCATACAAAATCGCAAAAACAAACTATTAGCATTGTCTTAAGCATTGTACATTGATAAGATCCTTGTACACTTTGCAATGCATAACTCCCAGAAAGGTAATTTACCTTCATGGAATATAATTCATCTATCTAAGGAACAATGTCCTAAAATACCTTAAAAGGTTAAGGATATGAGATAGATTCCCTATGCCTCCAAAATAGACAGTCTTATGTATGCTATGCTATGTACGAGATTGGATATATGATATTAGTGGGAATAGTCAATCATTATCAGTCTAATACATGTTTGGATCATTAGATGGCAACAAAGCATATTTTCAAGTATTTTTGAAGAACAAGAGACTATATGCTTATGTATTTTGGTGGAAATTTGTTTCTAACAGGATATAGATTCTGATTTGTAATCGAACAAAGATTTAAGGAAATTTATATCCGGATCAATATTCATTTTTAATGGTGGAGCTATAGTATAAATGAGTGTTAAGCAATCTTGCATTGCTGACTCCACCATGAAGGCTGGATATGTAGCTACTTGTGAAGCAAATAAGGACGTGGTCTGACTCCATGAGTTCTTGGAAGATTTGGAAGTCATTCCAAATATGAATAAGCCACTCACACGTTATTGTGATAATAGTTGTGTAGTGGATAATTCTAAAGAACAAATAAACCACAAGCATGAGAAGTATATATAAAGAGAGAGTATAATCTCATTAGGGAGATAGTACACAGAGGGGATGTGTCAATGATAAAAATCACTTCACAGGACAACCATGTTGATTAAGTTACAAAGACCTTAATGGCTAAAAGTTTTTGAAGGTCACCTAGAGGGTCTAGAATTACAAGACATATCCCATCCGGTCCAGAGCAAATGGGAGATTGTTAGGATATGTGTCCTAAGAGCTTGTAATTTATAAATGTTTAAATATAAAATAAATAAAATATATTTATTTTATTAAATTTTTAAGCATTTGTGAAATGGTTGATTCATAGGAATATCATGTAAACCAATGATTATTTATGTAGTCTTAAATTGAGTATATAAGTGTTATATATAAGATGATTTAGTTAGAGATAAAGAGTTCGTAGAAAGCAAACAAAACTGAATACTTTTTTATGGTAAATCTATAGCTATGGTCCATTTCATATTTGATACGATGATTTTATTCAAGATTGTTCATGTGGCGATATAGAAATGGTGGCACATTATATAATGAAGATTACATAGGATTGAACCACGATAAAAATAAATTTTTTATTAATATACATTAGACAAAGAAATTCATATTTATTGACTTGATGATTATACATGAATTGATCTTAATCATAAGTGTATTATGGACTCCTATTTGTTGAGCCATATCTTTTGATTTTCATGGATAAGGTTGTTGTAGATTTACGGTCAATAAACTTCATACTTTAGAGATATGATTAAATAAGTGACTGAGAACATTTTACATAATAGTGGAATCAACTTATTCTTGTGATAAATAGATGAGTGGTACCCTTAAGTGACAAACCCATTCCCTAGGTAGTCTGTCGGCTACCTCACAGTGGCTTTCCAGAAGATATCTAATCCGATTGGAAGGTTCTCGTGAAGTTAAACCGTTATCTTTTTAGAAACCTTCTTTTTATACAGAAACGTGTAACAAATTTTTCTTTTTATTTTACATTTTTACAAATAGATTTATCAAAATTTGGGCAGTATGATGACTGTTTTTCTAACTATGCCACATTGCAAAGTTTATAGAAAATTATAAACACTTCTAAAATCAAACATTTTTTGAACTCTAGCGTCTCAAGCCTTCAATTTTCTCATCCATAAGCAACCACAAACATGTGGACAATTTTGAAAGGTATATTGAATTAAATTTATAAGCCATGCATAAATAAAGTTCAATCAATTTCAAACATAAAATCAAACAAATTTTTAAAATCATTTCAAATAACTTTCAAAAGTTTATATGCAAATCTGTATATGCCATATTTCAAAATGGTATAAAGCAAGTTTCATATTCCAAAACAACACAATTAGCTTGACTCATCTAATCACGATCCGAAGTTCTTGCTATCGAAGTACTTGTCCTTGGGGAGGTTTTATTTACAAAAATATAAAACATAAGTGAGTTTTGATAGCCCAGTGAGTGTCGTATGATTTTTCGTTAAATCTAACTTTATTAATTAACCTCTCAAAAACCTTTTAAAAACATTTTGTACATAATCAAATACTATGATTGAAAAATTAGTATCTTTGAAATTCGTAATCCATTTAATAACAATAGAATTTAATCAAAATTCAATAAAATTCATGCTCATTAAATAAAAATTCAATCAATAGGTAGCATGATTTCCGTTTCTATCAAAACATTTTAACAATGGTGGCAATAATATCTTTTAAAGAATTTCTGAATAAAATAGGCTAACCACTGGTGGTCCGTACCACATGGTACCCTAAGAGTAGAGCGACATTCTATCTTGCTTGGGCCATCTCGGAATTCTGCACCGTTTAGACCATCTATCCAGTTTTACGTAGCGGAATTCTACGTCGCTACGGAGCGGAATTCTACATCGCTTGGGTGGAAGCTAGCTAATAATATACCTCGTACGTGCATTGGGTGACTCATAGGACTACACAGACACGGTCCCACCCCTGTTAGAGTTAGTGACAGACTCTCTCGACACGACCAATGCACGCTTAAGGTACTCAACCCAGACCGAAGATATATATAAAATACTATCACGTGTACCATAGGTTTTCGATTTCATTTCACATTCTAAATTTTCTCTCTCATTAAAGTCATATTTTATATAAATCATTTCAATAATCCATGCAATAATTTCAATTTAGAGTTCATTTGATATCAATTTACAACTTGATATATTTAGGCATGAATTTATAAATAAATCATAGTAAAAACGTTTTATAAAGACACTCACTTGATCTAAAAGCTTCGTATAAGGAGTTCAATGACCTTGCCATGCTTTGCTTGCTTCCTCCTCACCTACACATCACATTCTCGCTTAGAATATGCTAAATTTAACTTTACAAAACTCATTACAAAGCTTCTAACTCAATTAACCAATTAAAGTGGTAATTTCACCAAAAGCTTCTCTTCTTGGTTTTAACTCAATCAGGGCTTTAAACTTCCGATTTCTTTCCATAATTCTTACTTATTCTCACCTAGGAACACACCCATATACCCGAAATAATTTTCTGGAGCTTAAAATGAAAACGGGTCTTTTTAGACATTTATTGGTCGAATGCATGCTAGGGAGTAATTCCTAGCTTTTCTTTCCTCAATTCTTGCTCTATTAATCTCTCTAACTCGCACTTAGGTCGGTCCAAAAGTTAATTCGAAAAGAAACGACCATCGGTTGAAGGTTTCTAGCTAAAACATCCTTTTTTCGCTACTAAATTATGGGCAACTTTGCCATTTTTCACTTCTAATCTCAATTCTCTTTCCATTAATGTTATTCACACTCAATTATACTCACTCAAGGCATGTAAACAGATAGGGAAAATGCTATTACATAATATCCATCAATGCCCTTCATTTGGGCTACTAAGTGGGTGTTGTCAAAATTATTTTCTAACATGCTCATAGGCTTATCTAGCATGAAATCAATATGGAATCATGCTTAAAACCCTTAGATTTCCTTGACATCTCATTCCCCTCACTATGGCCTTGTATGGCCTAACATATATTAAGTTCATTTTATTCAACTTTTTCAAGCTAAATCTCTTAGACATTTTATCAAACACTTAATCCACAACTTATTTCATCTAAACCAAGCTCAAGTCAAACTTTAGGGTCTCTCCCATATAAACCCTAACATATCAACCCTTAATGATTTCACTAAACTTACCTTTGCTTTAGGTTTCTTTAAGTTTGCTTTATAACATACATAAAAACCCCCATCAAATCTCAACTCAAACATCAACACAACTATCAACACAACATCATTCAAACAAGTTCAAAGGTATGAAAACTAACCTCCTCTTTGCTTTGTTCTTGCTCTAGACTTGATTATCTAGCTTAGGTTAGCTGAAGACTTGATTTGGAGGTTGAAAATGGCTTGAAAATCACTTGATCCCCTTGTCTCCAACTTCGCCGAACTCACCTAAGTCTCTCTCGGTTTTGCCTCTCTTTGTCTCACGGTTTGTGGCGATTTTGTGGTTAAGGGTGGAAAAATTCAACTTTAAATACTCTAACATTTTCAAAAATGACAATTGTGTCTTTGAAAATTTGGTTTCGTCCTTGAACTTTGCTTAATTCTAACTTGACCCCAAATATGATTTACTTGTTTCAATTTGGTCCCTTATCACACTTACTCATAAGGACTAAAAGGGAATTGACCATTTTTCCCTTCTCTTTATTCATTTATGCTACAATTCGGGTTCAATCAGTTTCTAAAAATTCCCTACATTCTTAAACACTTTTATTGATAATTTAGGGTCTCTAAATATCACTTAGAAACTATTACTAAGGAATCCATAAATATAAATCGAGGGTTTACATTAAGTGTTTATAAGTAAACAAAAATATAAAATTCATAAGTTGTTATGGATATATAAAGGAATTAATGATACTTACAAGTACAAGATATAATTAGAGAGGTATAATAGACTTTATGACCGAGCTCTAATTATGAACTGGTTGTGGACGATCAAATCATATGCAATGATTAGATTGATGGACACTGAAAAATTTAGATTGTGTAAAATATTTGTAATTTTTAAGAGTGCAATCTTAAAATTTTAGTGGAGCAACTTTAAGGTTAGTAATAGTGAATTATTTAATTAAGAGTTTTAATTAATAATTATGATATTATTGGAGCTTAATTGTATGTCTCTTTGTCTCCTTGCTAGCTTTTACTCACTTAAAGAAACAAGAAAAGAAGAATAAAATTGAAGCGTCCAATTATATGTTTACACGTGTAAAACCATTATGTTAATGTAATGTTTAAATAATATTGATTATTTAAATTAATGATTATTTAATTAATAATTATGAATTATGAATTATTTGATTATTTATCTATAGTTGTTATGGGTTCAAATCATGTGACTACATAAATTAAGAATGAATTTGAATAATTTAATTTAGTAGTCATTAGATTTGAAAAAGTCAAAGTCAATTAATGGAATATGATAAATCTTCATTTATTTGGAAAAAGAATAATCTAATTATGGATTAGACTTTCCAGTTTGGAAATAGAATCATCTAATTATGAATTAGATTTTTCAACTGGAAAAAGAATCATCTAATTATGACTTAGATTTTTCAATTTGGAAACAAATCATCTAATTATAAATTAGATTTTCTAAATTGGAAATTAAATATTCTAATTAATAAGGAAATATGTTTCTTTGTCAAATTAAAAAACCCTAAATTGATTGATATAAAAACAAATTTTATATTCAAAATTAGTTGATCACATTTTTGACTTGATCCATATTTTTCCTCACCCTAGCTGCACATTACACAAAAGAAAACACATAAACCCAAAAAGTTTAAGGCTGGTTGCACACCATAGAAGGATGAAGAGGGTTGGTTAACCCTCCCTAGTGTGTAGCCATTTACAATTTTCTTTTGCTACAGGTATTCTGTTTAGGAAAGAAAGTGAACAGATTCTTCAAGATAAAATGGTGAAGAGTCATAATGAGGAAGATAAAATAGTGAAAAATCTATCAATCAAAATTGATCAATTCAATTTCATACAATATAAGATTTGATCTTATTATTTTGGATTATTGAATTATCGTTATATCGATCAGGGCACATTTTTGTTTGGAAAAAAAATTTTTAAATCTATGTTTACACGTTAATCTAAAATCAATTTTTCCCTTCAAATTTATGCATTCTCATTTGGATTATGTTGTAGGCATAAAGATGAATTGAAATTTGTACACATGAATCAAAATTTCTTCAATCTTATAACTCTTCTATTTTGGCATGACTACATTGGTGATTCAAGATCTATGATGAAATAATGAGATCATTGAAAATTCTCATTAATATCTAGTAAATAATCAAAAGGCTTTATATTTAAATGAGAAAAAAGTTTATATTTAAATGAGAAAAAATTGTATTGCTTGCTCATAGGAAAATTTATTGGTTAGATTATCCCTCTACATGGTTTTTAAATCCTTAATATATATATATATATATGTATATATATATTACAAAAAGGCACATATATTAACCTATTATCATGTTACTATGATTTCAAATTGATGCGTTTTGCATAAAGATAAATATTTGTTTGTTGTCTGCTTATAATGATTGAATATTTGTCAAATAAACTGTACAAGTTAAAGAGCTTCAACCACATATAGATAATACTGATGAATTTGAATATAAACGGTTGAATGATTTTTGCGTATCTCTAAGTTTTAATTTTAACTTCTAGTTATATGATCAACTATCATAATTAGGCATATGCCTTGAGGTAAGTATGAAAACCTAGCTATTGGAAGCAAGATTTTATACACTAAGTCCAATTCTATTTGGAATATTACGTTATTAGTTTCTTTCATCTTAGCACTTCTCTCTACTCTCCCATCACAAATATATCTCACTCAAGAATATCTTACTGAATGGTACGAGTCCTTATTGCATATCCCATATTGAGTTGAGATAGGATTGCAACATACTTGAGGATTTGTGTTAGTTTGATTCACCTGCTATTACTACTTTATGCTTTCGAAAGGTGATATTACTGTATGATTTGTGAGTTATCATTTTGTTTGAAAATTTTCTCAATCATTGGAAAAAAGTTAAAGCTCCCTAAAAAGAGACAAATGTGTAAATATATTTCTGTACATAATTAAGATGTAAAACTCCTCCACTAGAGAAATGTGAATTCTTCGTATGAAAAGATTATGAAAAAGCTATTGTTGTATATGATAGATATGTAAAACTTCTCCAGAAGAAAAAAAATAGAGAAAAGTTGCTATTATATATAACAGATATGTGAATCTTCTCCAGCAAAGAAGCATGAATTAAAGGTCATCCTTGTACATAAAAAAGGCATGAGGCTTCCCCATGATGTAAGAAAGAGTGAAAAGTTATATTATACTTAAAAGAAATGTGATTCGCTATTAATAGAATAATTGTCTCAAATTTAAATCTTTATATGAATGATAAGTAATCTTCAATTAATTATTAAGTTATCATGTGTATTTACAAACTCATTTACAAACTACCTAGTTATTAACCCGGATGATTGTTCTTGATGAACAATTTAAGAAAATGATAGTAAAGAAATTATCTGATGCTTATTAAGAATATGATTAACCATTTGATTTAAATGATATTGTTTCTAGAAACTAAAAATTAAGACATACTGAAAGCAATGCTTGAGCTATGGATAAATCTACTTTCTCTTTAATAAATAACTCATGGAGTGAGTTGCTAATCCTTCCAGAGACACGAGTTCCAAGAAAAAAATAAACTTTTTGAAGAGACTCAATCACTAGACATGATATAAGTTTTTGAATAAATCCAAGTCCTTGAAGCGACAAAAGTATTTGAAGGGGCATAAACTCTTAAAAATGTATATATCCTTAATAAGGTAGAACCATTAAATTAAGAAACTTTTATTAGTGTTTAAAGAAGTACAAAGAATTATACACTATATAACATTTTATTATGCATAACCAGTGTTTACAAACTCGACGAGTTTCGCCGACTTCTCGTCAGATTCTCGCTGATTGGCACTTTGTGGATTTGAGAACCACCAAATAGAAGGTCTTGCTTGTCGGAGGTGGATACTCAGTCCAACTTGACTGAATCGGCAAGTCCAATTCTCACAAAACAGGTTAGAAATCATCCCAAACAACACCCAAAAATTAGTTAAAATCCAATATTCCCAGCAAAACAAACAACACACATAAAAGAAAAATAGAAAAAACAATTACACTCACAGTTCGCCATTGACGATGACTTGAAGAAAAAAGACAACAACAACAGCTTGAAGGAAGACATCAACAACATGAAGGGAGAGAGAAGGAGACTTGAATGACCAGTAGAGAGGAGAGAGAAGGAGATTTGAAATGGCTGGCGATGATGAAGAGGGATTGGCTTCGACTTCGATGACAATGATTGTTCTTGATCTCAAAACGGCAACGACGACGATAACAACTCACTTGAACGAGCAACAACGATGGCATGTTAGAGAGAGAAGAGGGATGAGAGAGGAGAAGGGAGAGAGGGAGAGAATATGAGGGTTTAAAAGATGTTGACCATGTAATGAGCTTTAAATATGGTGAAGATAATTTCGCCATGACCCCTGATGTTTATAAAAATGTTAGTTTATGCTTTCAGACTTCAAAAATTATAATTCCCCCTCAAATAATGCTTTTTGAGTACTCGTCGATTACTCGTCGAGTAATCGATTACTCTTTACTCGCTGGGTCACCGATCCAGTAGTGAATAGCGAGTTTTGGAATCATGTGTCTAATAGAAATGCGAAATTATGAAGTATTCATCGATGACATATGTTATATATAGTAGCTATTGAAAATATAAATTTTGGTTGTAAATTTGAGTCATGAAGTCTTAAGCTTGATTGACTTATAAAATAGAAATGATGGTTTTAAACCATGCATATTCAGAGGTATGATTGGTTCAAAGTATAAACGATGATTATAAACCACATAAAGTTAGAGGCATGATTCTCACAAATAAAAAGAAACTTAAGCAATGTTGTTTACAACGGAATGCAATCAATTGGATAATGTGTTTTCAAGACCCAATTCTACATTAGCCTTATACTGCTAGATGGGATCAAATATTTATTTCATTATCTTCATTTAATAGTGGATTTGGTTTTATTTTATTTAAAATTAAGTTCGATTCAAAGTATATTTAGTTATGTAGATGACAAGCGTCTAATCTATACCAAGCTTCTTCTCAAGCCACTTATGGTTCTCACTCATAACAATTCTATAGCACTCCAAAAAGTAAGACTTTTGCCGATATAATCTCTATTCACTTCGATATTATTAAACTTCATAAAACAAGGTAAGCATGTTTATGGTTGAGATATATTATTTATCATATTTAAAGCCCATGCAAGTTTCTCTCACTTGTATCATTCAAGTTAAAGATTTGTTTTGGAAGAATATTATCATAGAGAGTATCTCATCAAAGTGAACACTCCATCAGGGGGAGCATTCTTTCAGGGGGAGTATATTAAGTCAATATGGACATATGTGCACTTATCTCACTAGATTTTTATCAAAAAAATTTAAATAATATATTGGTGTTATTCATAGGGGAATGTTGTATAATGGATAACTATCACTATATTATATTTAATAAATTAAAGTAGGCCAATAATCGACTTAAACTTATATATATATTTGATAAATTAAAGTCGATCAATAACCGACCTAAACTTATATATATATGTGTGCACGTACACATGCTTGTGAGCTCTGGTGATAATAAAAACATGTTTTCTATTGTTTCCCATACTTCTCTTTCTCTATGTTCAGCTTTGGTTCTCTAGTCTCTTTCAGTACTAGACTCCCTTTACCCATCTTAATTTATAATTTATTTCTTTATTCTGCAACAAGAGAGCCAATGTTAATAACCAATTGCTTGTTATTTGTTTTTGTCTTCCATAGACTAAAGTATTGGTCTCAAAATTACGATAATTTTAAATGAATGGATGGAACTTTGGAGTTTTGACATTAAGGTCTCGTTTGTTTGCTGGGATTGGATTGGATTTGGATTGATTTTTATCCAAACCCACGTTTGGTGCACTCCAATGCCTCTTCACTAATTTATCCCATCTCATTTTTATCCCATTACTTTAGGATAAATCAATCCCACTGAAACACATGGGTTAAAATAATCCCACTACACTCACCTGCGACCGGCGAATGGCGAACGGCGAACGGCGAGGAAGACCACGAGCATCGAACAACGAATGGTGAGGAAGACCACGAGCGGAGAACTGCGACCAGCGAGGAAAACCCAGCGACGAACGGCAAGGAAAACCCAGTGGTGAACTACGACAGGTGAGGAAGACTGAGTGACGACCGGCAAGAAAACCCAACGACGAACAACAAGGAAAACCCAGCGATGAACGACAAGGAAGACTGAGTGACAACCGGCGAGAAAGACGGAGTGAACCTCAGTGGGAAAGAAGAACGAAAGGAAACGAAAAGGAGAAGAACCGGACCGACGGTGGGCTAATCAGCGACGTGGCAATGAGAAGGGGGGGCTCGATGCGGAGGACAGAGGGAGGAGAGAGATGGTGGTTGACGGTGCTGCGATTTTGTGGCCCTGAGAAGCGGCTGGAAACGATGGAAAATGGCTTAAATCAATAAATGTTTTGTAAAATTTCTAAAAATACACTGAGAAATTTATTTAAAATCCAAGTTTATACCCACTATTTTTAATTATATCCTGTTTTTACCAAACATGAGATAACATCTAATCCAATCCCATTTCATTCCATCTAATCCAATCCAATCCTATCCTATATAAATTATCCAATTCTATCCCGCTTACCAAATGAGCCCTAAGCGAACAATAGGAGACGCAGAACATTAGCAGTTGATTGGTTAAATTTGGTATTATAAATTTGTTTTCCTCGTTTCGAGACAAAACTATGGGTCCCAAAATAATGTCACATTTTTAGAGATTTTGTCAAATGGGTTAAAGAATGACGGTACCAAATGGTTACAAAATAACCAATTGCTTGTTTTTTGTTTTTGTCTTCCATAGACTAAAGTAGTGGTCTCAAAATTACGATAATTTTAAATGAATGGATGGAACTTTGGAGTTTGGACATTGAGCGAACAATAGGAGACGCAGAATATTAGCAGTCAATTGGTTAAATTTGGTATTATAAATTTGTTTTCCCCGTTTCGAGACAAAACTATGGGTCCCAAAATAATGTCACATTTTTAGAGATTTTGTCAAATGTGTTAAAGAATTGCAGTACCAAATGGTTATAAAATAATGGTAAACAATGGGAGGCGCACAATACTGATAGCCAAATGGCCATAGAATGATAATACCAAAATATTTGTTCCAAATGCATTTCAAATGTTTTGCATGCAATGGTAATTGATTGATGAGTGATGAGCACGACCTTACCAACTAGATGTCGACATTACATGCAGAAAGGTTAATAATAATAGTAAATGATAATAACAATAAGGGAGATTTCCTAAGGTCGGCATGAGACTTTACGTTTTTAAGTAATTCAAGGGAAATGATCGAAATCCTTCCAAACTTTTGCGGTATTCTCCATTCTACATCCCATCTTTTCTAATATTGTGCAGAGGGTGCAAATCTCATATGTGCAGAGTTGTTAAAAATTTAACTGTAAAATGACTTTTTTTGACCATTGCATGCACGACGGCTATTTTTGGACACCATAAAAAGCCATCAAACCTGCATGAAAACACATACAATCTCGCTAAAAATCCCACCAAACTTGATTGAAACACACCCAATCTCTCAATTGTTTTAAAATCTGTCACACCCAAAAACTACGAAAGAACACACCCACCCAACCTGCATAAAAACACACCCAAACTCTCTGAAAAAACCCACCCAACCAGCTGAAACCAGTCTCGAAAACACACCCAAACTCTCTTCTTTTTTGAAACCTGTCACACCACAAAACTGCCTAAAAACCACACCCACCCAACCTGCAAAAAAAACACACCCGAAATCAGTAAAAAAACCAGCCAACCAGCCTGAAAGCAGCATGAAAAACACACCCATACTCTTATTCTTTTGAAACTTGTCACACCCAAAACCTGCCTAAAAAACACACTCATCCAACCTGCATAAAAACGCACCCAACCTGCATAAAAAACCCACCCAAATCAGCCTGAAAAACACACCCAAACTCCCATTATTTTGAAACCTGTCACACCCAAAACCTACCTAAAAAACACATCCACCGAACCTGCATAAAAACATACCCAACCAGCAAGAAAAACACACCTAAACCAGCCTGAAAAACACACCCAATCTCTCATCCTTTTGAAACCTGTCACACCCAAAACCTGCCTAAAAACACACCCACCCAACCTGCAAAGAAACACACCCAAACTTTTGAAAAAACCCCACCCGAACCAGCCTAAAAAACACACCCAAACTCCCTTTCTTTTGAAAGCTCTTACACCCAAAACCTGCCAGAAAAACACACGCACCCAACCTGCATAAAAAACCACTCAAACCAGCCCGAAACTATCCTGAGAAACACACCGAATTTGTCATTCTTTTGAAAACTTGTCACACCCAAAACCTGCCTAAAAACACACCCAACCTGCACCAAAAAAAAAAAAAGAAAAAAGTAAAAAAGAAAAATAAACCCAAACTCATATTGCAGTATACTGCGTGGAAAAAACTAAATTGCAGTGTACTGCATGAAGAAACTATTTTCAGATAAAAGTAGCATGGCAACTTGAGAACAAAGCTATCCATCATTACTCATATTTGAAAGTCTAAATTATCGTAAATTGCTAGTAATATTACTTTTGGACTGTCCAATAATCTACCAGATGGTTCATAGCAATTACATGTGAAATTTTCAAGTTCAACCCTACTGCCGCATACTATTAACATTCCAAAATTAATTCCTATATACTAGACCGGAGCAACATAGTGCACTTGCCTACCTCTTGACAAAACGCTAGAATTGAAGCCACCCTAAATAGATATTTGATGCTACTAAGCTAAGAATAACAAACATGATATATATATATATATATTTAAGTTGGTGGGCGGAGAAAATATTTTAATTTATTTAATTTCATATCCTTTATAACGTTTAGCCATACTTTTAAGCTTATTTAGATGATATCAAATTCTTAAATATATATATATATATATATAGAGCAGCATGGCAACTGATAGTAGCAATCTGTGGTTGTTTAATTTAGATAATTGCTTACTAACAATCTGCCATGCCACATTATATTCTGACATTTTGGTTTTATTCCAATAAAGAAAACACAAATGTAGAAGCAAACAAAATGCATAATTACATATGACAATATCAAAAAGAAAAAAGGATAAAAATATGGCTTACCATTTCATAAGAAACTACCAAATATAGATACAGAAAAACAATTTCATACTAAAGAAGACAAGCTTACTAACCTATTGATAGAACTATTTCTTTAAGAGTAACACTCACTTGGGCAGGATCAGGGCAGTAGACAAAAAGGGTGAGTGGAACATACCAAAACTTGCGAGATAACAAAACGGTGAGTGGAACATAACAAAACCTGCCATATCAAAATTTAAATTTGCAAGCACAAGAAATTAACACAAGACAAAGTATAAAGTGCAAGTCGATTTTAAATCAGTTAGTAAACCAATAACATAATATTTTTTAAAGTCTAATAATGACAATCAAGGTAGCTTCAGCATAATCAAACCTCATTCAAAACAAGATCAAAACACCAAAACTACCATCAAGAGCAGCACAAGAAGTAAACTAAAATACTCGAACGCTAACACAGCATGATAATCACATAACAACTAAACAAAGAAACACCCACATTACGCAAAACAACGCAAAAATTCCCAGAATATGAAAATATGTCACGATAACATCAAACATCAAACCAATAATAGAAGACACTTCATTATGTTAACAAAAGCATTTTATTACATTAACAACATGTACTAAAAACATGTCAAGCATGAACACATATCATTTTAGAAACCATTAATAATATTTAAACATATTTACTAAGAAAATATACACTTCCACATAACTAATTACACTTTTCAAGTGTGCAATTGAAAAACCCCCAATTTTTTTTGCACAAAAAACCCTAAAAACATACAAAACCTCTAACAAAACAAAATCTAGTTCATCCCTTTTAACAAATTAGTCTAAAACCACTTTTCAAATGCAAAATTTGTTATAAAAATTACCTTCCCTCCACTGTCAATGATGGTCCAATTCCTTCACAACACCCACCTCTAAACCCTCGTTTGACAGCCTCAAACCAACCAACGAACACGATAGGCTAGCAATCGAGAACATGCAAGCAAGAAAATATAAGTGATTATAATGGTGGTGCATGAACAGTACTAAGGTTTGGCGCCAAATGGAAAGCACAATGAGGAACGAAGATGGTGTCTGGTTACTTCAAATTTTTCACATGTGGTCCAAGGTTTTGGCGATGTGTCACCACCAAAGCCATTCATTTGTTGTTATTTTTTTTTTCCTTTTATTTTCCACGCTCATTTACCATATTGCCCTCAAGGAAAATCCAAATTTATTGCATTGTCGATTTTGTCATTGGAGTCAAACGGTCAACCATGTCCACTTCACGGAATCTGTTACTGTCAGAGGTATTATCATCTTTTCATACGCTTCTAGAGGTATTTTGGGGTATTATCGTCTTTTCATACGCCTCCAGGGGGTATTTTGGGGTATTATCGTCTTTTCATATGCCTTCAGGGGGTATTTTGGGTGTTTATTTGAAAGTTAGGAGATATTTTGGATAAAAACGAAACTCTATAGAGGAAAATGGATAATCTATCAAAAATAAGAGGTTTTTTGATATTTTTCTTTTCAATAATCTTCATTTTCCTCCTTTCTGTTACTGTTTTCGCTAAAAATACCTAATCTATTATTTGTTATGAAGGGTAAAATAGTAAATACATTGAAAATATAAATTTTTAAATAAAATAATTAAAATAAAAAACTTTTACATAATAATAATTAAAAACAAAAGAAATATTGTAAATAAGAAAAAAACAATATTTAAAGAATGAAGAATAAAACCATTATTGCCTATTCGATCTATCTCATATCCAAACTCGCCAACTCTCGCCTTTGAAATGTCTAAACTCTAGTTTGTGAGAAATTTATTTGAACTCAATCAACAATGGCTGAGGGTCTCGATCTTAGAGAAATTTAAGACATATCATGACAGGTCTCATTCCTTAGGCGACCTCACGGTTGCCCTCTAGTTTATATCTAATTCGGTTGGGAAGTTCCCGTGAAACTAATTCATTTACTTTTTTCAATCTTTTCTATACTTTACTAAACTTTCTTTAAAGTGCGGAAATGTAGGGGAAATTTTTCTTTTTTATTTCTTTTTGTTTCAACTATTTACAAATGGATTTATGAAAATTCGGGCAATATAACGACTATTTTCTAATTATGTCGCCCTGTAAAAGTTTCAAAAATACTTTTAAACATTTATATAGTAAATCAATTCTCAACTTCTGACCCTGAAGCCTTAAAATCATTTTCTACAATCCAACCACAATCTTTCTTTTAATTATTATAAACTTAAAATCATTTTACTGAAACTAAAATTTCGATATAAATTCTAAAACATTAATTATATTATATATACATCAAAATTCTATTTTCACACTCAAATACACTCAAAGAATGAAACTTGCTTTTTATGCAGCAATGGGAAATACTTTGGTAGCAAAGGATCTTGACCAGGTGGGATTCTGTTTTCACACTCAAATACACATTTCTCTAAATTGAGTGTGTGATGCACGTGATGCCATTACCTTACAATCTCCAAATTAAACTCAGTTGGAGATTTGGTGTGGAGTTTGAGAAATTTGTTGGCATATGGGAGTTTAGTAGAGAAGTATGAGGTGTTTTTTGGGTAATAGAGAGAGACAATAGATCTTCATGACTCTATTTTGTTTATTAGAGGTCACTTTTATAATCCAAATTGGAATGTTTATGGAGTTAGGTTCCTCTGTGTTATTGTGATAAATGGACGTGTACACCCACTTACACATTCATGTATATGTGCATGCACAGACAAGAGAAGTTTGCTGTACACGCACTCTTACTGAGTTTTGGCTTGATGACTCTTGGTTGATTTGGATTACCTGCCTTGAATGACTCAATTAGAACTAGACAAGTCAATTTGTCAACTAGAATTTCTTTCGTTCCTTGTGATTTTTGGATTTGCGTTAAGGATTCTTCTTTGGTTGGACTAACATGGCTAACAGCATTCCTATTATTTCTATGTATGCTTTTCATTGATTACAACCTTTTTAAGAGATATACCTGACTAAAAGAATGCGTGGACATAGCACATATCATTGAAATTCTATTGAAGTACAGTTGGCTTTGGCTAGTCAATATAACTGTGTTTCTTCTCTAATCCAGGCAACACGTATTGCTTACAGTGGAAACAGAGATTTTCGTCGAGTGGTAACACTTGATGGTGCACTTTTTGAAAAATCTGGTACAATGAGTGGTGGTGGAAGTAAGCCACGAGGTGGTAAGATGGGGACATCTATTCGATCTGCTAGTGTGTCTGCTGAAACTATTACCAGTGCTGAGAAGGAACTCTCTGCTATGGTTAATACATTAAACAGCATTCGTCAACGAATTGCTGATGCAGTGAAGCGTTACCAAGCCTCAGAAAATGTAATAAAGCAGTTGGAGATGGAATTAGCTAAAAGCCAGAAAGAGGTACTATGTTTTTTTATTGTATTGGATCTTTTGTATTGTTATGTTAGTGGAAATTGATGCAATGTTGTTTATCCGTCAAACAGATTGAAAGTTTAAATTCAGAACACGGCTATCTTGAGAAACAACTTGATTCCTTGGAGGCTGCATCACAGCCAAAGAGAGATGAAATAGATAGGCTTAAGGAGCTCAAAAAAATCATTTCTGCAGAAGAAAAAGAAATTGATGAACTTACACAGGGCTCTAAAACGCTGAAAGAGAAGGTGGGTACGGGCAATTGCAGAATCAAAGACATGGGGAACTCTATCAGTATTAGCTTAATTATTTGTTTCCTTGATGTCCTTTTTATATGTATTTTATTATGTATTGTGTCACGTTTAGGCTCTGGAGCTTCAGAGTAAAATAGAAAATGCTGGGGGTGAAAAATTGAAAGCACAGAAGTTGAAGGTCGATAAGATTCAGTCTGTAAGTTATGCACCACTTTGAACACTTCAAATTAGCATCATGTGGCGCCTTTGTTAATTCATGCTACCCACTCAGGATATTGACAAAAATAGCACTGAGATCAACCGTCACAAAGTTCAAATAGAGACAGGACAAAAAATGATAAAGAAGTTGACAAAGGGGATTGAGGACTCGAAGAAAGAGAAAGAACGACTTATTGAAGAGAAGGAAAAAATGCTGAATGTTTTTAAAGAAATAGAAAAGAAGGCATTTACTGTTCAAGAGAATTACAACAATACACAGAAGGTTTGGTGTTCTCTTTCTCTTCATGCCCCTCAAGGTGAATTTGATGTTTTAGTTGTTTTGTTATAGATATGCATTGTTTTGGTCTGTACTGCAGTTGATTGATCAACACAAAGAGGTGCTGGATAAAGCAAAAGATGAATATGAAAAAGTGAAGAAAACTGTGGATGGGTTGCGAGCATCAGAGGTACAATTTGAATAGATAAATGAATAATTGTTTGATCCTTTATCTATAGCATCATATTAACATGTTATCTATAGCACAGGTTGATGCTGACTACAGATTACAAGACATGAAAAAACTATACAAGGAGCTGGAAATTAAGGGGAAGGGTTATAGGAAGCGACTTGATGATTTGCAATCTGCTCTTATGAAGCATTTGGAACAGTAAGTTTTTATATTGGAAATTCTTTAGAATTAGGATATACATATGACTTCAAATCATGCTTATGTTGTATGTTATTTATTGCAGAATTCAGAAAGATCTAGTGGACCCTGAAAAGCTGCAAGTGACCCTTACTGATGAGACTTTAACTGAATCATGTGACTTGAAAAGGGCCCTTGAAATGGTGGCGTTTCTGGAAGCACAACTGAAAGAGATGAATCCAAATCTTGATTCAATCTCAGAGTATAAATTTCTCGTTTATTATGTGCTCAATGTGATTTTTACTCTGCTGTGTACTTTTACTGAAACTATTTTGTTGTTATAGTTATCGGCAGAAGGTGGCATTGTATAATGAACGTGTTGAGCATCTTACCACGGTAACTCAACAGCGTGATGACATAAAGAAACAGTACGATGAATTAAGAAAGAGAAGGCATGGATTTCCTTGCTTGCTATATGCACCTTTTCCCTGTCCAATTTTCTTGTTCCAAATTAGTCTTGTCTGTCTCAACTGAACTGTGTTATGATATCACGTTAGGTTGGACGAATTTATGGCTGGATTTAATGCAATATCATTAAAGTTGAAGGAAATGTATCAGGTTGTGAACTTGTGCCAATTGCTGGAAATTTTGAGAACTCCACTTTGATTTTTTGCTTCAATCTTTCTTGCTCATTTGTATGCAATTATTTAGCTATGCTCGTGGTTTATGCAGCCTGACTTGACATTCAGGTTTAGTTCATATCTGTTATCTAAATTCTCTGAAGTAACTCTTCTCTCTTTTATGCAATGAGCTTGCAGATCACATTGGGAGGGGATGCAGAACTTGAGCTAGTGGACTCTTTGGATCCTTTCTCTGAGGGTGTTGTTTTTAGTGTCAGACCGCCTAAGAAGAGCTGGAAGAGTATTGCAAACCTATCTGGTGGTGAAAAGGTTATCTGTGAAATAGTTTTCTTTATTCATTGATTTAGTTGTTTTTTCTTTCTATTTTTTATGAGTGAAGTATATCCCTTCATTATATAAGAACTTTTTTGTTGGCATGTTTGGTTATTTGACATTGGTATTATTATAACCTTTTTCAGACTCTCAGCTCATTAGCTCTTGTTTTTGCACTTCATCACTACAAGCCTACACCACTTTATGTAATGGATGAAATTGATGCTGCTCTAGGTACTTTTGCAGAGTGATGAACTTCATTTTTTTGTTTCTTCAAATTATCTTTATCCATTTTTTTTTTAAATTTTCCTTACTTTGATGGTTCATATGGTGTGCCAGATTTCAAGAATGTCTCTATTGTGGGCCATTATGTGAAGGACCGGACAAAAGATGCTCAGTTTATAATTAAATTTTCTGTTTTATGTTTTATACACCTGCAGCCTACGGAACAACATGTTTGAGTTGGCAGATCGGCTTGTGGTGTGCGAAAATGTAACTCACCATATGTAAATTTCTTCAGATTTGAAATTGAGAATGCTAACTCACCATAAGCTCGATTTCAAACACTTTGAGCTTAGAATTATTACTTACATTTTAACCTGATAGTTTTGATATGTATAACATCAATATACTGTTATGATATTTGAATGTTATAAAATATTTAAACATCCAGAGCGCGGAATATAAATGCGAGTTCACATTATTTTCCTTTGGTCGGATGGTGGTTCTTTGCTGTGTTCATGGCCTTTCAAGTTACTTGCATTGGATATTGCTTTGATTGCCTTAAATTTGTACTAGTTCATGCATCAAGTCATGAACTAGACAATTTTCATAGATTTGGCGATAGTACTTTTATACATCATATTTGGCGATACTACTTTTGGACATCATACTTGATAGTGCCTATGTACATATTACATACATGAAACTGACAATTTCCTGTGTTTGCTAGCATCGCAAACTTGAAAATTTTCAGCTGGACGTGACGCATGGAAGTGAAATCCAACACAGGCCTAGTGAGAATCACCCCTTCTTTTACATTTACTCTCACGCCAAATCAAGAGGGTCTTTATCGGGAACCTGGCTGTCATTGTTCTTCTTTTGGCGGAGTTTGAATGACAGCGAAGGCGGAGACATGAGATTAACGGGCTTTTCAGTCTCCCGGATAAAATTGTAAGACCATGCTCCCAGTAATGTTCCCGTTACTGGTCCGACCACATACACCCAAATTCCTTTATAGTATGAACTAGCAATTGCTGGTCCTATTGTCCTTGCTGGGTTCATAGATCCACCTGATACTGGTCTGAGTTTCACTACATTAACTTGTTAGTTTCTTATGTACATTAATTTGACAATGTGACATGTTTTTGGTATCTTTAAAATTATAAAGGCAGCTAAGTGTTGTCAACATTTCTTACCCTGCCAAGATAGATGTGATGCAAACAGCAGAACCAACTGCAATACCTGCTAGCTCTCCTACCTGCAAAATTTTAAATAGTTTAATGCATTCTTCTATGGAAAAAAAAAAATATATATATATATATATCTACAACAAAGTTGAATGAGTACGAGAAAGTGATGTTTACAGCTTTGGTGTCGGTGGCAACTGCAGAAGTAACAAACATCATGGAAAAAGTAACAACAATTTCCATGACGAGAGCTTGGACGTCTGTTCCAGCAGGTGAAGTGGTTCCAACACGTTCAGTTGGGTGCAATAGTACACGCAGTGTTAGTGCTGAAGAAATCGCTCCTGTGAATTGAGCTGCTGCATAAATCGGGACCTGGAAGAATATATGGATGCTTGGTCTTTAATTAATTTAATTTAATTTTAAGAATTATAATATGGAAATATTGTTTCTATTATTGCATTTACAAGAGGATTTGACATATAAAATCCATCCTTTTAAAACTGATATTAGACAAAGATGTTCAATTCGTATGATTTTGGTTCTGAAAGTGAAAATATAGTTTTCAAAAAATTATATTTAAAATGTTAATAACAATTCATTGTTGCCTTTAGTTTTTAGAACATGCATCAAAGTAACACTACTATTTTTCCTGCGAAGTAATTATTTTACTATTTTTTTATGCAATGTAAAACATATCCTTCTTGTTTTTGGTTTTAAGAAAACATTTTCGTATTTGAATATAACATTCCTGGGAACATGATTTTCTTCAAATTAGTTTTACAAAACTGTCATTTTAAAAAGGAAATATTTCACTTTAAACTGAACACATATATATATATGTTCAGTTATCCCTTTCATGGGCTGTTTTCATTTCTCATATAATAATAATAATAATAATAATAATATCTCTCTTAAATTATTTTCATTTATAATATATATTTCCTGGTCAGCTCTATCAATAACACCTAATAATAAGCGCATGCATACATACATACATATATATATATATATATCCTTGTCAGCTCTGTCAATAACAATCTGATAGTAAACATGCACGTATTGTTCTTCCATTATTAGACTTATTAGATGATAAATTGATGCTCACCATGTGGTTAGAAGTGAATTTAAATTCCTAAATATCTCCAGAAAGATTCCCATACTATATTGTAGCTTTCAGTTATTTATTTATTTATTTGATTTTGTTAATTCCAGTAAAAAAATTTTGTGGCTCCATCGTGGGGCGGTGCAAAAGAAAAGGCTCGGACCATGCCACTTCATGGACTGGTCACTGGTGTGATCCAAGTGGGTCCAGGGCTCGACCCCACCACACTAAAGTCATGTGCCTATCTCCCAGATGCGCGTGACATTACATTGTCCCTCGATGAAACCTAATTCTATGCCAAAAAATATTTGGATTTTTATCTTTTGATCTCATTTAATTTCTAACCTGACACGGGGATATCAGGAAATTACCATAGTGCGCCATACCTGTTTCCAGGGAAGACGTCGCATAGCTGCAAATGCTATAGTGACAGCAGGGTTCATGTGCGCACCAGAGATGTGACCAACTGCATAGATCATGACAGTCACTATAAGTCCTCCAGCAACTGAGGCTCCTAGTTTGGCAACTTTGTGCTCATCGCTTGCACTCAGAGCTGCTGAGCCACATGTCACAAACACCAGCAAGTAGGTTGCTATTACCTCGGCTACTACCTGTTACTCATGTTTTTTCATACAAACCAATGTCAGTGAACAACCTGGGTATGACCGTCAGCATCTTTATTTTCTTATTAAATTTTAGTCCTAAGACGGTGACTAAATACTAGAAAAAAATGAAAAATTAGACATTCGTACTATAGAAGAACTCGGTTGTTATATTCTTATACTCTTATTAGAGTCTGGTGCTTGTTTCCTTAGAAACCATATTCTAAAATGCATATGCTTTTAGGTTTAACATGAAAGATGGAGCAAGTTTTATGGAACTTTCTTTTTTTTTTTGAAGAGAAATCAAGCCCGGAGAAGAAAACGAGCAAAATATGGATATTATACCTTTCTGAGAAAACCAGGAGGATAGAGACCTTCAAAAGATTTCCCGACACAAGACAGTTGCTTCTGGTAGGATGATGGTGGGCTTTCTACTGAGACAAACTCATTTTGTCTCTCAATTTGGCTATTGAGATTTTGTTCAACATTTGTTGCCATTTCTCTAGAGAGATGGACAAAGAAGCTTGAAAGAAAATGAAGGAAAGTGTTCGAGAAAATGTCAATGCCTCTATTGCTTGAACTCATACCTATTTATAGTACAAAATTCCGGACTTTAATATTTAGTCCTAGGAATTATCAGGTGCTGATGAGTCCACAAAATTTTTGTCCAGTGCCATTAACTGAAAACGACTAGTATATATATCTTGCATGACCTAAGTCTATTAAGTCAAAAATGTAGACATTCCCACTGACTAATGAATCTAATTGTATTTCTTACTACTACTTGCAGTTTGGGTTAAAAAAGAATTAATGTTTTAAAAGAGAGCATTAGATACTTTGGTCCATAGGACTTTTTATAATTGGTTTAGGGTGGTCCATAGTTGATAAAGAATGTTTTTCATTTTTGTTTACCAGAACGTGACTTGAGTAGCTAATGTGTTATGCCTAAAAATAGTACTTAAGTCGGAAGACCAGATAGTCCCCAAAAAAGCCCAATAAGCTCAGAAACCTAAGAAGTTGAAGACAAAGTCTAAGCAATATAAAGTCAATCTAGATTGAATATCCACTAGCCATCATTTTCATCCACAGCCATCTAGTTTCAAATAACCACCAAAGCCTCTCTTCCACAACAACCACCCATCTGCATCTCCAGTACCACCCAGATGCATTAATCACCGCCAACAGGCCACATTTCCATCGTGTGATGGAGGTGATCTGGTTCTGCTAGATCTTCAAAGATCTAGTTCAACCAGATCTTCAACCATGGAGGTTGGTTCAATCGACTCCTCCATGTAATAGAGGAGGTGTTCTCACCTCCTCTATCATCGGAGGAGGCTTTGACAATGGAGCAGACCTCCATCATCACCACAATGGCGGCCACCATGGTGGCCAACACTGTTGCTTTTTTAATTTTAGTTTAAATTTTAATTAATTAAAATAAAATTATTCAAACAAAAATTAATAAATTATTTAAAATTATTAATAAATTATTACATTAATAATTATAACTTTTTCTTTAAATTTCATTGATAATTAAATAATTAATGTTAAATAATTAAGATTGTGATATGTGTCAAATTTTTATTGGATATTGGGTTTTGTATCTTTTTCTTTTTAATTTAATTGTTTTATTTTTTTTGCTTTAATTTAATTTTCAGAATTTATATGCAGTTGAGAGTAAAACAATATTTTCATATTTTCTATTAACGTTGACCATCACGTTTTCTGTCAAAGGGAGTAAAATAATTAATTTTTTAAACGTATGGGATCACGGAAGTCAAAACTGAATTTGCGTTTAAAAAAGTAAACATTTCCAATAACATAGGGACCCCAATGAAATTCTCCCGAAAATAAAAATAAACAAACCCTAAGTGGATAGATTGAGAGATGTTGTATAATGGATAACTATATTTAATAAATTAAAGTTGGTAAATAACCGACCTAAATTTTATATATA
Source organism: Nephelium lappaceum (assembly GCA_021234005.1). NCBI lineage: Eukaryota > Viridiplantae > Streptophyta > Magnoliopsida > Sapindales > Sapindaceae > Nephelium > Nephelium lappaceum. Next base: position 14,462,841 of record CM038011.1, on the reverse strand, counting down.
ACTATATATATATAATGCTTTTATCATTAGTACCTCTTAACTTTAAAAGGTTAGAAAGAATCAATCAAATTCATTTATTTAATTCTCTCTCCTATTTAATTCAAATGCAATGGATGAATTTGATCAGTGAGAGCATTCTTTCAGGGGGAGTATATTAAGTCAATATGGACATATGTGCACTACACTCTTTTTTCTTTCGATCAAGTTTTGTTTCATTGGATTTTCTTGGCAAGGTTTTTAACGAGACAGTCTCTTTAAGCATGTCCAAACACTATTAGATCCAGAAAATCTTTATATATTTTTGTCTTGATCTGGTAGATCATGAAAATATCTTTTGTTTAGGTTTTTATCTCACTAGATTTTTATCAAAAAAATTTAAATATAATATATTGGTGTTATTCATAGGGGAATGTTGTATAATGGATAACTATCACTATATTATATTTAATAAATTAAAGTCGGCCAATAACCGACCTAAACTTATATATATATTTGATAAATTAAATAACCGACCTAAACTTATATATATATGTGTGTGCTCGTGCGTATGCTTGTGAGCTCCGGTGATAATAAAAACATGTTTTCTATTGTTTCTCATACTTCTCTTTCTCTATGTTCTGCTTTGGTTCTCTGGTCTCTTTCAGTACTAGACTCCCTTTACCCATCTTAATTTATAATTTATTTCTTTATTCTGCAACAAGAGACCCAATGTTAATAACCAATTGCTTGTTATTTGTTTTTGTCTTCCATAGACTAAAGTAGTGGTCTCAAAATTACGATAATTTTAAATGAATGGACGGAACTTCGGAGTTTTGACATTAAGCGAACAATAGGAGACGCAGAACATTAGCAGTCAATTGGTTAAATTTGGTATTATAAATTTGTTTTCCCCGTTTCGAGACAAAACCATGGGTCCCAAAATAATGTCACATTTTAAGAGATTTTGTCAAATGTGTTAAAGAATTGCAGTACCAAATGGTTAAAAAATAACCAATTGCTTTTTATTTGTTTTTGTCTTCCATAGACTAAAGTAGTGGTCTCAAAATTACGATAATTTTAAATGAATGGATGGAACTTTGGAGTTTGGACATTGGGCGAACAATAGGAGACGCAGAATATTAGCAGTCAATTGGTTAAATTTGGTATTATAAATTTGTTTTCCCCGTTTCGAGACAAAACCATGGGTCCCAAAATAATGTCACATTTTAAGAGATTTTGTCAAATGTGTTAAAGAATTGCAGTACCAAATGGTTATAAAATAATGGTAAACAATGGGAGGCGCACAATGCTGATAGCCAAATGGCCATAGAATGATAATACCAAAATATTTGTTCCAAATGCATTTCAAATGTTTTGCATGCAATGGTAATTGGTTAATGAGTGATGAGCACGACCTTACCAACTAGACGTCGACATTACATGCAGAAAGGTTAGTAATAATAGTAGATGATAATAATAATAAGGGAGATTTCCTAAGGTCGGCATGAGACTTTACGTTTTTAAGTAATTCAAGGGAAATGATCGAAATCCTTCCAAACTTTTGCAGTATTCTCCATTCTACATCCCATCTCATCTAATATTGTGCAGAGGGTGCACATCTCATATGTGCAGAGTTGTTAAAAAATTTAACTGTAAAATGACTTTTTTTGACCATTGCATGCACGACGGCTATTTTTGGACACCATAAAAAGCCATCAAACCTGCATGAAAACACATACAATCTCGCTAAAAATCCCACCAAACTTGATTGAAACACACCCAATCTCTCAATTGTTTTAATATCTGTCACACCCAAAAACTACAAAAGAACACACCCACCCAACCTGCATAAAAACACACCCAAACTCTCTAAAAAAACCCACCCAACCAGCTGAAAGCAGCCTGGAAAACACACCCAAACTCTCTTCTTTTTTGAAACCTGTCACACCACAAAACTGCCTAAAAAACACACCCACCCAACCTGCATAAAAACACACCCGAAATCAGTAAAAAAACCAGCCAACCAGCCTGAAAGCAGCATGAAAAACACACCCATACTCTTATTCTTTTGAAACTTGTCACACCCAAAACCTGCCTAAAAAACACATTCATCCAACTTGCATAAAAACGCACCCAACCTGCATAAAAAAGCCACCCAAATCATCCTGAAAAACACACCCAAACTCCCATTATTTTGAAACCTGTCACACCCAAAACCTACCTAAAATATTATGATCATTTTAAATATTACACTCGAGCTATAAAACAACTCCTAAAGAGTTAAATGTTTTTAAAGAGATAAAACTCTTTTATGTGATCTCCCTCTATAAAACTCACAAAAGGAATCTTAATTGTATATGGAAATGTGCACATACCTAACTATAAATATTATAGTTTGTCCAAAGAATATGCAAAAGTTTACAGTAGCCGCCCTTGAAGAGGTATGTGTATTGAAAACTTAAAGAAAATTGATATCTCATAACTTATTATTCTATATATTACAAAATAATGATGAGGATATTGAATCATAAATTATGGAAACTGTTGATCAAAATAAAAGAAAAACTATTTTTATGTAGTCTTATTAAACTTGTCGTATGGATGCTTGAAGACATCATATGTTTTGTTCAAAATAATTACTCATCCGAAAATTGATACAATGAGATATAATTGTATCTCAAAGGTTTACTGCAAAAACCCAATATTGATAATATGAAAATAAATTGTGTTTTAGTTAATTTTATATGATGAAAAGTAACAGCCCTTGCAAAGGCTAGTACCCTAGAAGCGGTATAATCTTTTAAAGAGATACAAAATCTTGAAAATACAAAAATTTTCTTGGAGAATTGTAGATTCATGATAAAATAATCATTAACAATTTATTTGCATATGCAGTAGCTATTCAGATTATAAATGATAATGATGAACCGCATAGTATCAATGAGTGTTGAAAAAAGCATGATTGGCCTAAGTGGAAGAAAGCAATTTAAGCAGAATAGACTTCATTAGCCAAACGTGATTTATTTGGACCAATAGCCCAAACGCCCGAAGACATCAAACATGTTGGATATAAATGGGTATTTGTTCAAAAATCTAATAAGATGAAACGTATTCATCCGTGATGGATACGATTATGTTTCTATTTTTAATTAGTTTGGTAGTGACACGACCCGATCCGGAGACCTCTAGCTCTAATCCAGTAGGTCACATCGGGCACCCCAACGGATCACTCTCAGACCCAACTCGTCGGACTAAGCGAAACCCATGGAGCGAACCCTAAACTTTCTAATACTTTCTAAAACATTGTTGGGTTGGTTTTCTTTAAAAGTTAAGAAGGCATAGAAATTTTTTTTTCGATTTTTAAACTCAGTTTTTAACAAATTTTTGACAACATAACGGCTGTATTTTTGACATTCCAGAAAAACCTGTTTACAAAAAAATCACACTTCAACTATAATTTATCACCAACCCAACTTCTGGTTGCTCTTAGACCTCAATCATGCATTTAATTTTTCAAATCAACTTGATAAAATTCAAATCACAATTTAATAAACCATATTTAACTAAAAAACAATTTAAACACAAATATGAACAAATAATTATAAAATTACAAATTACTTATACAATTCAAAAAGAGATTTACATGAAAATATACCTGATGCAAAATAATTTGCTCAAGTTGGCGTCGTGTTGGTTTGCTCCGCCCGTTGAAGGTGATACTACTTCTCGGCTACCTGCTGAGAGTACTTAAGGAGGTTTTTGTATAAAAAAAGAAAAATAATGAGCTAGAAGCTCAATGAGTGATAATTTATCTTTTCTTTGAAAATCTAATTTTTAAACGTCTTTCTCAGAAAACGTTTGAAAATAAATCTTTATTTTTCTAAACATTTCAAACTTTAATTTTTTAACTCAATTTAAACATGAGAATTTATATGTAAACGCAAACATGCATTTAAATTCAAAACTCGTAACTTAAAATCTCAAGTGGCTTGAATAATAATCATAAAATTTCTTTTCTTTCAAATTCATTTTTCTTTCAAAGCTATTTCTTGATATCTTTTGAAAACACTATAGTATCCCTAACTCTGAGGTCACATGGCCTCTGTACGAGGAATGCTCTAATCATAGGGACCAACTGTGACAGCTCTGAGACCACCCCACATCAGTAAAGGCGACTCAACTGACAGACTCGAACACTTTATCCCCCTAGGTTAGTGACTCATCCCTCCCCAAGACTGTGCCAATTGATGTGGGATAGACCGGTTGGGCCTAATCTTATTTGAAAATCTCTAAGGGTATATTAATGGTTTTGAAAATACTTTTCTTTTCTTTTCTCAATTCAAATTGGAAAACTTAGTTTCTGAAATTTCATTTCAACAACCACATATATGCATATAAATCGAAGTTCTCATTCAAGCTGTAATTCATGCATATATCAATGCATTTAAAATAACTTCAATTAAGCAAATAATTTATTTAATCAAGCTCAAAAACTGAAATACGTTTGAAAACTTTAAAAATAAAACTCACTCACAAAAACGAAAAACTGCGAACGGCGTGTACGGAGCCTCTACTCCTCTCGCCTTAATCACTGTGTGTCCTTGTCACCTACGCAACATGCGGATATGTAAATTTATGTTCACGTCAACTTCTAGAAACTCGAAATAGCTAAAATTACACAATTGTCCCCAATTAACCCTTTTTATGCGTAAACCTCCATTTTTGGTTTCTTTAATGATTCTAGGGTTCCGAACTCCATTTTCTTTGTTTGGAACCTATTTATTATTACCTAGGGATGTTTTGGCACTAACGGAATCGCGTTTGGAGGTCCGAAATGAAAATCGTCCGATTTTGACCCCTTTAGGCCGAACACTATTCACGGCCCAACTCGGGGTTTTTCTTCATTCCGTTTTCGCTCCGAACACCTTCCCAACTCGCCCCCTAGTCGGTCCAAGTGTTGGTACAGATGGAAACGACCGTCGAATAAGTGTTTTAGGCTAAAAACGCGTTGTTTTCGCTACTAATTTTGGGCGTTTTCTTGGTTTTGATTTTTAAACTTAATCTTTCACTTTTAATACTCTCAATATGTCTAATTAAACTCGTTAGAGTCATCTGAACACTTAACGAACGCAATGTGGGTCAATTTATGAAATCGCCCTTCAACTAGTATATTGAGCGTTTTGATTTTCTCTTTAAAATTTTGATATTTTCTTGGTTATCTAAGCTCCCAATAAACATCAATTCACTTAGTTTATAACTCATTTTTACTCACAACCAACCAACAACCAAATCCTAACAAAACCCCTTTCAAAACCAACTCAATCACTAAGAAAACCATCAATAATATCCATTTCAAAACTTAAACAACTTACCCCTTTTTTTTCCTCACAAAATCATCCACTTCCTCTTCGTTTTGGCTTCGATTTTGGACTGATTTGGGGCTGTTTTGGACTGGGTTTCGGGCTGACTTCCTCCTCCTTCTTCTCTTCCGCGTGAGCTCCTTCTTCCTTAATCGGATCTCTCTTCTTCTTCCCCGATCTGCCACCTCTATTTTGGTTCAGCTTCGGTCACGTTTCTGCACGGTTTCGATGAGGTTGCGGCTAGACTTACGGTGGGTTCGAGCTGGGTTTGCGTCGATCTCTTCTCCTCATTCTCCTCTCTTCCTCTCTCACTCTCTCCCTCTCGATCTACTGTAGTTCTGCGTCTGGTTCGTCTTCGTTTTTGCTTTACTTCTGGTCGTGTTCGGCGCTTGCTTGAGCTGGGTTTCATCGGGTTCTGCCTTGCTCTGCTTCGGGTCTATCTTGGTCATCGTCATCCTCTTCTTCTTCTTTTTCTTCTTTGTTTTCTTCTTCTTCTTTTCTTCTTCTTTCGGTTTCGTGTGACCGACTTTGGTTTCTGTTTTGCTTGACAACTTCAGCTGTGTTTTGTTTGTGTAACTTAAGCTTACAGTTCACATTTTTCTCCACAAACAACTTCAATAATGTCGGTCACGTCCTGAGAAAATTTCGTTCTCACCCTTAGTTTTTAACTTAATTTTAGTTTGACAGTAAATATAAAATCTTATCTTCAATTTAGTTCCTTGTCACACTACATAATTACTCGATTTCATTTACAATTTTACCATTCCGTTTAATCTCCAATCGAATTTAATTCAATCTCTAAGAGTTCTCTATAACCTTAGGCATTTCTATTGACCATTTAAAGTCTCAAATCATCGCTTAGTGACTATTACTGGAAAATCCGTAAAATTAAAAATAGATGGTTTACAGGTAGTCTTCAAAAGACTTGAAATGTGCCTTATGGATGTGGTAACGACATATTTATATATGTCATTATATACAAAGATTTAAAATGCCAAAAGCATATAATTCGAATTCTCACAACTTGTATTCAATAAAGTTACAATGGTCTTTATATCGCTTAAAGTAATCCGGATGAATGTGATATATTTGTCTTAGTGAAGACCTCATAAAGGAAGGATATATCAATAATCCTATATATCCTTGTATATTCATAAAGAAATCAAAATTTGGATTTGCAATAGTAGCAATATATGTCAATGACATAAATTTAATTGAAACTCTTGAAGAGCTTCTAAGAACAATTAAATGTTTGAAAAGAGAATTTGAGATGTAAGATTTTGAGAAAATAAGATATTGTCTCGGCCTAAAGATCGAGCACAAATCAAAGAGAATCCTAGTCCATCAACACAAAGACACTAGAATGGAATGAAATATAGTTTTCAATATCTTCGAATAACTACAAGAGTAATAGTTGTATATCTTTTAGGGGGAGTATTTTAAGTCAATATGGACATATGTGCACTACACTATTTTTTCCTTCGATCATGTTTTGTCCTACTAGGCTTTCCTAACAAGGTTTTTAATGAGACAGTCCCTTTAAGCACGTCAAAATACTATTGAATTTAGAAGACTATTGTATTTTTATCCAGTAGATCATGAAATCTTTTTTACTTAGATTTTTGTCCCATTGGGGTTTTACTAGCAAAATTTAAATTGTGTCATTCTAGAAGTTTCATCAAGGGGAATATTTCATCTCTTTTTGGAAATTTGTATCATACACTCATTTTTCTTTTCGACCAAGTTAAATTTTACTGGTTTTTACTCATAAGGTTTTTAATGAGGCGGTATTTGGGCATGTCCAAGAATCTCAAAAAGTATTATCAAGTGGTGTATGTCCAAGAGGGAGAGTTATGAATATATAGGCTTAACAACACTTCATTTTTGACAATATTCTTTACCTTATCTGTTGCTATTTCATTATGAGAATTATTCTCTCAATTTGCCTATAAATAGTCCTATATTGTAACCATTGAGAATGTACATCAATTAAATTCTATTCAATATTTTTCTCTCATTTCTCTTTGCCTCTATTATTGTGATTAGTATTATAAATTAATTGCTTTTGGGCCTTATTTTATAACACTTATATATATACATATATATATAATTCCTAATACATCTTTAACACAAAATTATATAGAACCCCTCTTCTTCTCTTTTGGTCTAGCTTCCATCATAAGTTATGTTTGTAACATCACAATCTAAGATATACCTTTTTCATACTATCACACTAATTATAAATAAATCACATTTGGTATAAACATTATATTAAAAAAGCCAAGTTCCAATGCACATTGTCGAACTTAGAAAACCATTGTAGAAACTTCTTCATTTTTCAAAGTGAAAATGGTGCAAAATGGCACCAAATAACTGTTGTTATGTTTAATTAGCACTTGAAAACTTATTTGAGTTTTACTAGCATCTACTTGGCTGAAAAGACAATAATACCCTTTCATTAAAAAAGAAAAACACTAATAAATTACTTTTGAATTTGTCAGATAGTTTTACTAGCACACATGATGGGCAGTCGTACCTCCTGTGATTGGCCACACAAGCCTTTGATTGGCGAGCAGGGTAGCCCTGCTGAAACAATTGAAGACAAGATCCTCACTAGCATCATTAACACAACAAACAAACACACACACACACACACACACACACACACACACACAAACACATGCATATGTGTGTATGTGTGTTGCGGAGGGAAGGAGGGGTCATCTACAATACATTTAGGTATTGATACATCTAAACTAATTGTATTTTATTATATCTAATTACAACTAAACATATATGATTACAACTAAACGTAGTTTATGTTGTAAATGTGATTTGACTTGTTTAGTTATAATCAGATATAATAAAATATAATCAGTAATTTTAAAATGCAATTGCTAATTTACAGTTGTCAAGTATATCGATACCCAAGTGTACCATTGAATGTGCATATATACATACATATATATGGGGTCCCCTTGGGTACACCTGAGGTGTACATATACTTGAAAAAAAAAAAAAACATGATTACATTCTAAAATGTATTATTGTAATTTATTATATATGATTACAACTAAACATGTGTTATTACAATCAGTAAATGTGATTACATTTACTGATTGTAATAACACATGTTTAGTTGTAATTAAATATAATAAGTTACAATCACGCATTTTAGAATACAATTATGCATTTTTTTGTCAAGTGTATACATACCCCAGATGTATGCTAAAATATAACTTGTTTAAATAAGATATACATATACATCTTAGTGCAATGAAGATCATTCCAAGAACCAGATGCATGTTTAAGCTTAAACTAGTAAAATAATATGTGGTCTGCAGATTTTGACAAGTAAACAAATGAAAGAGTTCTTTCATCATGCATTACTCAATTCAATTATTTTATTGTTTGGCTTACACATGATAGATAACATGATTTTATATCAGCAAACTCTTATTCAAATGTATGTTTAAGCATAAACTAGTAAAATAATTTGTGGTCTGCAAATTTTGACGAGTAAACAAATGAAAAGAGTTCTTTCATCAACCATAACTCAATTATTTACTTGTTTGGCATATGCGTGATATATAACATGATTCTATATCAACAAACTCTTATTCTAATTAGTTCAATAACCATATAATATGCACAAATGTTAATAGTATTTTAATGCTTTGATTATGTAATTGAAAACGAAAGCAAATGTTATTTACGCTATAAAATAAACCCATAAAAACTTATTAGTAGAAACTTCATATTTGTCTTTGAAACGTCGAAAAAAATCAAGATTTTAAATATGTTTTGGAAACAGTTGTTTTCCTCCCTAATGTTTAGAAAACACTTAAAAAAAGTTCTTACCATCAAATAATTTACGATCAAAGGGAAAAGTAAATTTGAGCGAGAAACGTAGTATAGTCTTTTCATGAGGAGAGTTGAGATGGCAGCACGTGTATGGCTAAGATTAAAATGGAAAAAAAAAATAAAATTAAGTTTTATAATCAATTAATCAATTAGAAATTAAAAAGAAAAAAAAAACACTTAACCAAATCGTCATCGATCTGGTCATCACTAAATTGTGGTTATCCGGTTTAGCACCAGATCATCACGATCTAGTTCGCACCAACTCACAAACACTCACCACTCTCAAAACCAGATACACCTACCACCTTCAAATACTTACTACCTTCAAAACCAGACACTCATCACCAGATCACAAACATCAAATGTCATCAGATTGCACCCACCAGATCGCACCAAATGATATTTCAAATAAAAAAAAAAAAAAAAGATCGCTGATGGCTAGTTTTCGGCGCATGCTAAGTTCACACGACACACACACTAGAAACCCCAAGCAATTATACACAGTCCATAAGTAATACAATGATGAATAAAAAATCATTCCCACGAGGATTTGGCCAACATGCCAAGTACTAAAATTATTTCAAAACTAACATATTCAAACTACTGAAAATAAAAAATGAACTTACAAACAATAAACTAAAATTAGCAACTAAAAATAAAGAACTAAACTAATGGGGTAAGAGCTCTAGGATTGCAACTTCACCTTACTAATTTACCCAACCTAATCATTCATCGTTTTCATTCTATCTCCATCCAATCCTCAATCGAATAATGTCTAATTTATCCACATGCCTCTTTCGATAGTCTAGTGGACAGGCTCAAGCTCACCTAACTCACTATATTCCTATGTCGATCAACTGAGTCAAGTTCACTAAATTTAGATTACTTAATGATGATTGCACAAACAAAACAAGTATATTTCTATCTCATACTATTCATGTCACTTTAATTGGGCTCTAAACATATATATTCCTTTTCCTAATTCAATATGGTTATTAAATCTCCTAAGTGATCAATTGAATTTGGAACATTAATCACAATTAAAGTAAAAGACTATAATAGAAAAAATAAGCTTCAATTATAAATAATAAGTCAAGCTACATAATTTAGCTACATTGCAACCCTAGATAATAAATTAGTTCATGAATAGAAAGGGAAAACAACTCATACAATGCATCAACAACAACATTTAAACAATAAACATAAATAAGAGAGAGTAAGTAAGCTTGTGGGGTTGGTGTGAAACTATCTCCTTTCCAAAAGTGTCTCTCCTTCCCTCAAAGCGTGGAACTTCCTCCCTAGATCTTCTCTTTGTTGAATGATGCAAAGATAGAGTGATTTTTGCTTCCCTTGGCTTGGAAATGATGGAAAAAACTTGTAGTTGGAGTCCTAAAGGCTGCTCCCCCTCTAAAAGCTTGTGTTTTTTTTGACATTTAAGGACTTATTTATAACCTCAAAGAGGCTAAGGCATGAAATGAGGAGTGAATAGTCAAAATTGCCCCTTTTTAAGCTTTTTCTCATGCATGGCAAAGTGTGGCGTTTAGTGGTACGCTGCTTGGTGTGTAAACGCACTGGTGTGCATGCTTGCTCTAACCTTTGCTCACTGAAATGGCCATATCTTTCGCTACAGACCTCCAATTCACAAATCGTCAGGAGCTATGGAAACTAAACATCCTCTTGCTCACTAAAATGATTATATCTTTCTCTACAGACCTCCAATTCACAAACCATCAATTGCTATGAAAACTAGACATCCGTAACTTTAATTTCATAGATTAATGTTCACATAACTCAAACTAAAGACTCTGCACAAGCTCTCACACGTCAACCTATCCATCAAGTCCGAAAATCCATGATTATGCCACTTTTTTTTTTGCAAAACCCAAACACAACACCTTATATTGAATCATTTCTAATTAAGTGTACATACCATTTAGAGACTTATTTTCCTAAAAAACACATAAAAAAACACTCGAGAACAACAACAATTATAAACATTTGAAAATTTAAATCTTTACTAAAAATGCCCTCATGAAATACTCTCAAACCTAATCTTTGCTCGTCCTCGAATAAAGCAAAACTAAAACTAAAACATAAAACAAATAAATGAAACACATTTATTCAACCACTTTCGTAGGTCATCATGGTGGTATTTGTACCACAAGTTGTTACACCCCTAGATGCCCTTAGAGGAGAAGTTGTGTCTCCTGAGCATTTTAAACTCTACGAAACCCACAAACGGACTTAAATATGTGAGAAAAAGAAAAGTGATATGATATAACTCAAATGAAACCCAAAGATTCACGCCGACTAGTCCATAAAATAATGACCATAACATTACCCAAGGAACTATGCACGTCATGTAAGAAGCGTAAAGCAAAACTCAAGATGTTATGGACCAACGACAACAGTGCAATCAAAATGCATATGATGTAATTCGACTTGACTCTAAAACTCACATGGTTTCTCTTTTTGAAGCTCTCAGAACCTAGGCGAAAACATTCTTACAAAAATACTCAATTTGAAATTTATACATAAGAAAATTTCAAGATATTAATTATGTATGAATACAAATATATAGAAAGATGCTCATAAACATACAAAAAATCTAATGAATAGATATTGGAACTCAAGAACATATCATGCATTGTTTATCATCACAAGTGAGTCTAACTCCTCAAAAGATCAACTAGGGCTTTTTTTTAGGTTGTAACGTGGCCAACTTTAGTAGTTTAACAAATGAACCTAGGATCACATTAAGAGATTGAATGATATATCCGTTAAGACATGAATATCTTTTGATTTCTTTTTCACAGTTCTAGGTTTCTTTTTCTTTCATCTTTACTACTACTTTTTTAGCTTTGCATTTTTCTTTTCTTTTTTTGCCTTTCTTTCTTTCTTTTTCATTTATGTGCTTTCTTGTTTGCTTTTGATTTGATTTTTTTTATTCTTTTCTTTGTTTTGACTTTAGAAAACACATCTCACATCTCACATTCACTAATATACTTTTCATACTTCCTTCCAATTTCTTGCCTAACTTTTTCTCTAATGGATTCCTAAGCTTTAAAGGGTAAAACAATATTCGTTTCGAGGTTGGAATAAGAGATTGTAGGTTATGAATAAAAATTAGGCTTATTGTGTGTTTGGTTTCAAAGTTGGATATTGGAGCACACAAGTAAGGGTAGAGAAGTGTTTGGGCAATAAAGCACATAGCGCTTAGTATCATATCTCAAAATTTGTGTATCTCACAAGCAAAGCGAACAATTTACTTCATGTAAGACATGTAATCAAGATCCAATGCAAAGCCTAAATGAGATCAATCTACTCAATTTGAAACATAAGAAGAGTGTTTAAGATTTGAATGAAAACAACCCTCAAAATAAAACGTTATGACTCAATTACTCACATGGGAAGTCTCCACTATTAATCATGACATCTCTTAGTAAGTCTTCGTCACCACCACATCTCAAGCCTAGTTAAGTAAATAAGCATAAACATAAAAGGCTCCCTAAAACAATATTTTGCTCACTACCCATGAATGTCACCGATAAAATCTTAAGTTTTTCATAGGAGCTACAACACATCAACATGTACAACCCGCACAAGTAACTCTGAACTATCCTAATAGTTTAAACAATGTCAAAAGATAAATTGCTCTAGAAATACAAAATAAGATAAGAACTACGTATATACGTAACCTAAACCAAATTTGAATCCTACAAGGAAGGAAAACATGAAGCAACTTCAATATTCAAATCCCGAAACCTAGTTTTAACTATAAACCATGAAAAATGAGGGAACAGTTAACAAACTTCCTTCGTAGATCGAGGTTCGACAACTTCGAAATCTTAAGCATTCCTTGTTCTTCTTTTGGCTACTCCTACAAAGCAAAAACAAAGCAAAAAGATAACAAAATCAAACTCATAATTACAAAAGTAACACACATTAAAACAATAAATTAAGTTAAAGGTAAAAAAACTTGGTTTGCTTCCCAAAAAAACGCTCTTTTATAGTCTTAACTCGACTTTTTTCTACTTTATCAACCCAGTTTCGATAGGTAAGTCTTTATCCAAAGGAATAGTCTCTTAATCCATGTTTATCCTAAGAAATTTCATCTCGAACTTTGAAGATGCGTCCTTGTTGGTGTGATAATGGATGAACTTCCAAAACCAATTCACTATCATACGCCACATCAACCTCATAATAAGTCTTTCCTATTTGTGACATTTCCGTGGGCTCTAGTATCTTGAAAATCATCTTTTCATCTTGAACCCTCATTGTAAGTTTACCATGTTGCTCAATAGACTCATCCTCAACTAATCCCCTTTTTGGTTAAGAGTCCTATCCTATGCACCAACTGTTGTGTACCAGAGGTCAGCTCAAATACCCCCAAATCGAATTTCTTTGAAATGATTAACTATCAGACAACTGGTGTATTCTTAGTTTGATGTGGCTTCTTGGGTTTTTTTTCTTGACTTTAGATTTTCTCAACTGCATCCTCTTCTTTTTTGATCATCTTGCCATCAATGAAAGGTTTCCACATTGAGGTGATCTCTTCTTCGCTCATATTTAACCATTTGTCACTGTTCAAAGTACTTTCATGACATTGTTCCTCCCCTTCGCTCTCAGAGTTGGTTTCCCTGTCACTATAAAATGTTTCTTGTTGATCATCATTGAGTGCACTAGCAATTTAAACCAACTGAGCTTGTATACCTACTGGTCTTGCATTGATGTCAGTTGTTCCTGCATTAAATCTGTTGTTATTGCATTAAAGCATTAGTCTAAGACAAGTAGTACATAAATGCCTCTTCAAGTGAGGGCTTTATCTCTTATGGAAGAATATAAGGCTGTTGATGTTGGTTTTGAAAGTGCGATGGAAACAATGCATACATGTATGAAGCTTGAGTTGGATCTTCGCCCCATATGAAACTTGATTAACCACTCTACCCACTGTAATGGTATCTCATAAATGGGTCTTGGAAGGTGTTCATCTCACTTTCATTAAAACACTGGTAGTTTTTGTAATCCATTCCCATAAAACAAAAAATAAAAATTCAAAAACAAAATTAAAAAGAAATAGAGAAAAAAAAAATGTTTGAATTAGGGAAGTCATGATTAGTATTAGTATCAACAAAAATTGGCATTCAATTTCTAGCAACGACTCCAAAAACTTGATGGTTAGTTTCTAGGTGCATGCCAAGTTCACATGACACACACTAGAAATCTCGTGCAAGTACGTACGGATCACAAGTAATACAATGATAAATAAAATATCGTTGCCACAAGGATTGGGCCAACTTGCTAAGTACTAAATTATTTCAAAACTGACCTATTCAAACTACTGAAAATGAGAAATAAACTTATGAACATTAAACTAAAATTAACAACTAAAAACAAAGAACTAAACTAATGGGGTAAGAGCTTTAGGATTGCAACTTCACCTCACTAATTCAACCAACCTAATCATCCACCATTTTTACTTCATCTCCATCTAATCCTCAATCAAGTAACGCCTAATTTATCTACACTTCTCTTTCTATAATCTAGTGGACATGCTCAAACTCACCTAACTCACTACATTCCTATGTCAATCAACTAAGTCGAGTTCATTAAGTTTAGATTACTTAATGATGATTGCATAAGCAACATAAGTATATTTCTATCTCATACTATTTATGCAACTGTAATTGGGGTCCAAACACATACATTCATTTTTCAAGTTCAATATGTTTATTAAATCTACTAATTAGTGATCAATTAATTTTGAAGCATTAATCAAAATTAAAGTAAAAGACTATAATGAAGAAAATAAGCTTCAATGATAAATAATAAGTCAAGCTACATAATTTGGCTACATTACAACCCTAGACAACAAATTAGTTCATGAATAGAAAGGGAAAGCAACTCATACAATACATCAACAACATTTCAATAATAAACATAAACAACAGAGAGTAAGTAAGCTTACGGAGTTGGCGTGAAGCTATCTCCTTTCCAAGAGTGTCTCGCCATCCCTCAAAAGATGGAACTTCCTTTCTAGCTCTTCTCTTTGTTGAATGATGCAAAGTTAGAGTGATTTTTACTCCTCTTGGCTTAGAAATGATGGAATAAACTTGTTGTTGGAGCTCTAGGGGCTGCTCCCCCTCTAAAAGCTTGTGTCTTTCAATATTTAAGGACTTATTTCTAGTTCCTAAGAGACTAGAGCATGAAATGATGAGTGAAAAGTCGAAACTGCCCCTTTTTAAGCTCTCTCATGCGCATGGCAGTGTATGGGACTTAATGGCACGCTGCTTGGTGTGTAAGTGCATTGGTGTATGTACTTGGATGGTAAGGGCATGCTTGTTGACGTGTAGGTTGGTGAGTAAGCGTGCTGGTGTACGCATCAACTCTGACCTTTGCTCACTAAAATGGTCATATTTTTTTCTATGGACCTTCGATTCACAAACCGTCAATTGCTATGGAAACTAGACATCCATAACTTTAATTTGATAGGTTGTAGCTCACATAAATCAAACCGAAGACTCTGCATGAGTTCTCACAAATCAACCCATCCATCAAGTGTGGAAATCTACGATTATGCTTTTTTTTTTTTTCGTAAAACACAAACCCAATACTTTTTTGACTTGATTTCACATCAAATCGTTTCTAATTAAATGTACACACCATTTAGACACTTATTTTCCTAAAAACTATATAAAAAAAACACTCAAGAACAATGACAAAAATTAAATTTGGAGGCCTAAATCTTCATAAAAAAATGTCCTTATCAATTGCACCAAATGATGATCTACATTTGAAAGTCAGATCGCCATCTGGTTTGATTTTGGTCTTTGAACCCAATTTATGGTGGTGGCTCATGATCTTTGATCTAGGTTGTTGGTGGAGGCATGCATGATGGAGACTCATGTTTGATGGAGGTTGGGTCTACTCTTGGTCTGATGGAGATGGGGTGAGTATTGTTTTGTGATGGTTTGTTCTGACAGGGTTAGATTCAAATGGAATTTAGATGGTTTTTTATGGTGGTTGCTGCGAAGATAGAGAGAGTTTAGATGGAGGCTGTGTTTGGGTTAGATGAAGACTTTGACGTGTTTTATGGTGGTGGTTTGAGATGATAGATGTGTTGTATGGTGGTCGATTGTGCTAATGGCATCTAAGTTTAACAACTCAGGGTGCTTCAATGAAGATCTAGTTCCAGATTTTCAAGTCTACAAGTTCAAGATTTGGTTTATATCTTTAATTTTTTAAAAATATATATTTATGTTTTTTCAACAATTTTATTTCAGTTTTTTTTTTTTCAATTTTTTCCTCATTTCATGTAGATATTTACTATTAATTAAATTTTTTAATGAAATTAATAATAAAAATAATTATTTTTCTAGTTTTTTTTCCTTTATTCATCTTTATTGTCCATCTTTTGAGATGGACGATAGAGACTTACGATTTATTGTTAATTTAATTTATTTTTTTATTAAATTAATAATAAAAATTAATTTTGATTTCATTAAGGGCAAAATAGTCATTTTAATATTTAAGCTGAAGTGAGAGATAGTTGAGTCTTTTTTAATTTTCTGTTAGGGTTAACCATAAATTTACTGACGATAGGGACTTTTTCAAAGTGTTTTTGAATATTAAGAAGGAAAAAAACTGTTTCCAAAAGATATTTAAAATTTGAACTTTTTCGAAACTTCGATGATGAAAATGAAGTTTTATTATCAGGTAATTATTACTCTTTGGAACATGATTATGGTTTATGGTTTCAGATGAACTAAACTTAGCCATGTTCCTTTGTTTTCAAATGAAAAAACAATGAACAAAACAATGGCCACTTCCACCAAAGATAAGGTTAGTTATCAAACTGTAGGGAGTTAATAGTTCGCGATGGCTTTCGTGAACTAATTTGTTCGCCATCTGTCGAAAGAAAGATAATTGGTTCATGGCTTTGCTCTGTTTTCCTTGGTGATTGTCATCTTTATTCCTTTCTTTTACAAAGAAGAAGCTTATGTTCAGGCCAAGTTATGGTGTGTATAGGTAATGCCGGATTCTCAGCCTCCTCCGCCAAGAACTCCTTTTTTTTTTTTATTTTTTATTTTATTATTATTATCAAACGAAGCCAACCTAGCTCGCCGAAACTAGAACCCATCACCAAAACACCGTTCTCCACTATGGAAACCGATTTTGACGTGGTGTTTGTGGCGGTCGTGAACTAGATTTACGTTGTTGGACTGCATTCTCTCTCTCTGTTCATTGGTTCTTAGTTCAAAGTTATTTTTTGAATTTCCGCCGAACTCAGTTCAAAGTTATTCGGGTAATTTTGTCACTAAAGTTTATAAACAGTGAAATTATAGTATTAAAACTCATTTCAGTTCTTTAACATTAGTCAAATAAATTTTCAATTGTTTGTTGCTGTATTGGGTGTTTTTTAGTTGTACATGGTGGATTCAAGACTGATTTATGGATTATTTAAGCATCTAGAATTTATAGATATCTTATGACCATTGATAGACATGTATGAATACACTTACGATGTTTTTATACAATTTTACAAGATGAGTAGTGGTAGTTTGACAGATCTAATATTAATTTGATTCTAACTTCTTAAAATTTTTTGGAAAATGAATAATCTAAAATGAATTTTTAGAGAAGAAAAAGAAGAACAAGTAATAAAAATTAAATTTCAGGGTTAAATTTGGGATTTCAATGGGTGTGTCAGGTAAAATGTTGTTTCTAAATTGTGGTGTTGGGTCTTTTGAATAAATGGGTGTTGGCAGAACTTTTTTGGTTGCTAACAGCCTCACCCATATTATAGTTGTTGTATAAAATAATTGAGTAATCTGTAGATGTATACTAGCATAAAATGGTTGATGAACACATTCTTATCAGCAAGATGTAGAGATTATAGAATGGTTATTGGAGTAATGATAATATTTATTATTACAAAACTGATACCACTGTTGTAGAACTTACTACTCTCTACTCGACTGATGACCCAATGATTAGCAAGTATTCGGCTACTCAACAATTATTCAGTTTAACCATCGATCAATGATCAATCCGTTGATTAATGGTTAAACTTGATTAAACTTGTAGAAAAAAAATTAAAAAATTTAGGGATAAATATATAATTATATAACCACAAAACATCATAAATCCATGCAAATTAAAATCACAAAATCGACTAAATCTATATAAATTAAAATCACAAAATCAACTAAACCTATAAAAATTAAAATAAACTAAATCCATATAAATTAATATTACAAAATCAACTACATCCACTCATACATCAATTAGGAAAAGAAATTAAAAATTCCAAATGAAATCAATAATTCAAAGAGCCCAATGTTTAGTGGGCCAATTATTTACTAAATGGTGTTGCTTTGATAGTCCACATGTTTTTGTCCCCATTTATTTTAATAATAATAATAATAATAATAATAATAATAATAATAATAGACACACATTGTCCCCATTTATTCTTTTTTTTTTTTTTAAATAATAATAACTAGTCAAAACACACACCAGTCCTTCTAGACTCTCTTCGTGGAGCAGACCATCTCTCTGGTTTCACAGTATCTCTCTCAACTCTCATCTTCTAGGCTCCTCTTCGTATTCCTCTCTCACCAAGACTGATAATTACAAGTCTCCCTACTTTTGACAAGTTACAAGTCCATTTAATTTTTTTTCCCCTCTTTGATACCTTCACTATTGTACCATTTTTTTTTTTAAAATCACAATTTGAGAAGAATGTGTCATTATTAATATGTACTTAGGGGGGTGTATTCAATTATGATTTTCAAAAACTTTTAGAGACTTTTTTCACTAAATAACTTTTATAGAATTTTATGGACTTCTAATGACTTTACAGATTCATGAAAAACTCTTATAGATTTTTATAAACTCTTTTTTAAAATATTTTTATTAACTTTGATAGATTTTTTTTTAAAAAAAATTATAAAAGACTTTCATAAACTTCCATAGACTTTCATTTATTTTCATAGATTAAACTTTTGCCAACTTATAAAATAACGTACACTTTCTAATTTAATAAAACTATATTTATTATGTCAATAATGATGAAAAAGCATAACACGTAAAATAAAAATAAAGTCACTTCAATTATATAAATTGATAATCAAAACACTAAGTATTTTAAACGTTTCATTATTCATTTTATGTCTTATATGAAAAATAAAATCTTAAATGTCTATTATTATCAATAATCCCAACATTGCTCCACATTTCGGTAGCTATAACAGTCTTCCATTTATTAGCGTACTATCTTTGTTGTTCTTGAGTCTCAAGAAATGAATTAAAATCATTTCCTTTCATTAACTAGTAATGATGAAAATGATGAAAATTCGTAGATATTGATAGATTTTTATAGATTTTCATTTACTTCTAAAATAAAAATATATTCCTTTAACCAGCTCGTACAAATTATATACTTTGTAAGTTATATTTCTCAGCTCTTTTGATATAGTATAAATAAGCCGGTGAAAAACAACTATCAAAAGTAAAAGTTTAAGAAATTCTCAAACAAGAGATTTTGAGGTTTGCTTTTTATAATCAACAACAAAAGTCTATAAAAGTTTTTGAGGAGTGTGTGCTCGTGTGCGCGCACATGTGTTTTTAAAATAAATGAAATATTTTTACTTATAACTACTATTGAGTTTGAAGAGATTCAAATGTAAAACAGATTGTAAGGTTTGCTTTTTATAATCAACAGTAAAAGTCTACAAAAGTTTTTTAGGGGAGTGTGAGAGAATTTGTGAAGTTTGATTATTATAAATTCCATACAAAAGTCTCTAAAAGTCTACCAAAATCATTAAAATTTTAAATTCTAGAAAAGTTATTAATATTTTGAATACCTCATGACTTTTATAAACTCTTAAAAAGTTTTGATTGAATACTTTATAACTTTTATATACTATTTAAAAGTCATTAAAAGTCTACGTTGAATACCACATGACTTTTATAAAGTTTTTAAAATTCTATATTAAATACATCCAGATTTTTAAATTCTACAAAAGTCATTAAAAGTTTAGATTGAATACACATTCCTTAGATTTGATTTTAATTTGTAAGATCAATTTAAGGCATTATCATCCCATATTTAAATTTGATGTGTCAAAAATTGCCTAGAATGTATTGGCCTTCGTTGTTACTTTCTTTCATTTACTAATAATACTTAGATTATATTGTAAAAACAATAAACAGCTAGTTAAAAATAAAAGGGATTATTTATTTATTTGAAAATAAAAGGGATTACATTATGATACCTAACCTCATTGACTACGACTCCTAATCTGTGACCATCATAAGCTACTTCTTACACTAGAGTCTAAGGGATCATTTGTCTTTTACACTTAACACTTAATGATACTGAATTAGGCCAATTAAGTTATTTCTGTTTGTTTTTTTAAGTGGTCAAACCACTTAAAATCACGTCAAAACTACTGAAAATAAAAAACTACATTTTCTAACTTTTTACTGAATATCAAATCACTTGATGATTTTATAAATTTATTGTTCCAATTTTATCCTTCCCAAAATAATAAATTTCCTAGTTTGTTCTAGTTTTACATTATAGAAATTTCTTTTAATACTTCAACAAACATATTTCCAAATTTGACCTGATTCCACATTATACATATTCATTTTAATTATATTTCTTTCAATATTATTTTTATTTAAATATATAACAATAGTAATTCAACTTAATACCGTTTTATTTATTTTTATTTAATTTACTTTACTATAATAATTTATTTATGTATATATAATTTTTTTTAAAAAAAAATACTTTACTATATTAATTAATCATATTTTAATTATGAATAAAAATATTATTAATATATGCATAAAAGTGTTTTAGCTTTTGCTAAATAATTTATTATAATTGTTTATATTATATTAAATAAAGTTACATAACAACTAATAGTAAATGATATAAATGTCAAATTACTAGTTTTTAGACAATTTTAACTTTAAAAAACAAACAAGATTACTATACATTCAGATGTTAAAAAAAAAAAAAAACAAACATGTTATTCAGATTTCATGTTTCAGTCACTATTCTGTCTTCAGTCTTCAGCAACACTATTCAGTTTTCAGATAAAAAAACAAACGACCCCTAAGATACATTTTTACATTTGTTACTAATTAATTGCACGTACTCTACAATGTCAGTATTTAGAAACATTTAATCGTAAGATATTCTTGAATAGACATTCAAATATACAACTTTGTGACCAGTATGATGTAGTAGGGAAACTTTCTTTTTTTAAATCAAAAGGTTTTTCAAGACATGCATTTTCGTTTTCATTTTCTTTGTAGTGTGTTATACAATAAAAGTGAACATTGTCAAAGCTTTTTTTATTTTTAGAAAGAAATATTGATAAAGTTATTTTTTTGGGATAATCCCAAAAACCCTATTACACTTCGCAAAAATATCTATTTTACCACTTATGAGTTCATTTTTGTCCAAAATCCCATTTGACATTAATAAATTAACTGAAAATATCAATTTTACCATATATGACTTTATCATTAATCTGTGACCATTAGAAGCGTTGTTATCCTTTCACACTCATCAAAGGGATATTTTGAGTACTTTTATTAATATTAGAGGAGATTTTGAACAAAAATGAAATCATAAGTGATAAATTGATATTTTTGTAAACTATAACAGGTTTTTTTGAGATTATCCCCATTTTTTTTTAACCCACATTGATAAAGTTATTATTCATACATAATTGCATTTAGGCTAATCTATGGTCCAAATCATTGTCGACCTGACCAGCCCGATGGCCCAAAAATGTTGTATACCAACCTGGCCTGCTAGGTACACGATGGTGAGACCATTTGACAGTCATAGGTACTTCAGCAATATAGTAAATGGATTATAAGATGTTGTAAACAATTATTATATATATATTTTAAAAAAAGAATTTTAATGATATGAATGAGATGCATGGAATTATAGGTTTTCTTTTCTTCATTACTATTAAAAAGAAAAATTTATCTAATCTTACAACAAATAATGATTTGCCTTGTTCGGACTTTGCATTCTTATGATAGTTTTAATAAGTTTCAAGAAAAGCTTTTGATTAATTTTTAGAGAAGATTCGAACAATTTCAATGGAAGTTCGAAACTACTAGTATGTATAGGTCAATAATTAGCCATGGTGATCAGTTAGTAAAACCTGTGGTTGATTTGGTTATGATTTCTCCCCAACCCCAAGAAGAGAGAAAAATCAAATGAATCATGTTTGTAGATTCACTCTCCATTGAGTGATTGTGTACCTTTTTTTTTTTTTTTTTTTTTTTTTTTTTTTTTTTTTTTTTTTTTTTTGGTGCACATATTACTTGAAATTAAGTGTGGTAGGGATGACAACGGATCGGGTCTGGATCATATCGTCCTAAACCCCGACCCATATCCCAAACAGATTGCTAAATTTTGCTCCGAAATCAAACTCAATTCAAGGAATTTATCTAACTAGTTGATCTAATTTAATTTTTAACTAATGATATAATTGCTATAAAAATACAAATATGCAAGCGAAAAAGGAAATTACACATTTGAACTTCTAATAATTCAACTTAAATACAATGTAACATTACATCTGTATAATTATTAATATAAAATTCATAAAATTCACAAATTTTTTAAATACAAATACAAAAGACTTGGTACATTACAAATATGAAAATACTTGATACGTTCATGATAAAATTTCATCATACAATTCAAAATATTACTACTATATTGTTAGTGGCAGACCTCTTGTCTATAGTATGCATATTCGAACTGCTCTTATAATATTTGATATCGTAGCTTCTGGACCTCTAGGAGACGCCTAATCGGCTTATTGGTCATTGTCAAATTTTTTGAAAATAAAAATTATGATGAAGTCACATGCTGGAACCCTACTTAGCTGGAAGTGTCTGGCTATTTGATATATATACCAGAAAAATAATTATTTTCGAGGATACGGCATCCATGATGCATGACTTAAAAAGCCTGAAAGTTAGAACTGAAAATGAAGAAGAGAATCACATAAAGATACTGATTAATGTCAAGAGCCCCAAGTTACAGGGAACCTGATCCAAAATTTTACACAAAGCCATTTCAAATATCGTGATATATATATATGATTTGAAATTGTCATATATATTATAAAATTACAGAGTGATTGATATAATATTCATAATACATTAGTTACATTATTTAGGATAATTTTTTGAATTAAATTCGAATTGAATAGTGTTACTCTATATATATGAAAGTGAGACTTTGAAAAACCCCGACAATTTCGTAAAAATGTAAAAATGTTCTATTAATTTCTACAATTGGATAAAAGTTATCTTATCTGTTCTAAAATTCCCATTTCTTGTAAAAAAAACAGAAACTAATTTTCATGGAATTTTAAAACTAAGGGTTTTTTTTTTTTTTTTTTTTTTTTGTGGTAGAGAAGGTAGATTAAATTTAGATTAAACTATCCACACTTTATGTTTTAAGATCAGAGTGAAATTTAAACCTTTAACGTTTAATATTAAGAAAAGTATTCAACCACTTCTAATAAGAGGTGGCGAGCAAAAATTAATTATAGAACATTAAGGGCATGTTAATCAATCGAGAATGTAGATAAAAAAAAAAAAAATTCATTGGAAAAAGAATTAGAAAAACGAACTAGATTCTTTAAATAAGATTAGAGTCCATATAATTTGATTTTCAATAATTTTTACTAAATATTGAAATCATAGAATAGGAATTAAATTCTCTTTCTCTTCTAAACATACAATAAGATTTCTTTTCAGGATGAATCAAAACTTGAAGGAGGTTTTTGGAATATTCCCTACCTAAAATCTGCATTTTTTCTTTTTATTATTATTATTACTATTTTTGACGTTTTGTGGTTGATATTCAAATATATGGAAATGTATATCATTATCATGCAAAAGAAAAGGAATGCTGTCACTTTCCAATATTTCAAATATATATATATATATATATATATATTTGAAATATTGGAAAGTGATAGCATTCCTCTTCTTTTGCATGATAATGATATATATATATATATATGTATATATCAGGCAATAAGATTTCTGATTTCTTCTTCTTGTTATTCGAGATGTATCGAGACTGAATCCAGTTTACATAAGGATGAATGTGAAGGGTTTTTAGTTTATATATTCTTGTGACTGTATTATTTAATTGATCAATCAATTAGCAGGAATAAAATATGATTTTATTCTGATAATATAATCTTTGACTAGATCGCCAACGTGTTTTATTGTTCTTTATTAAAATTGAAAACTTACACAAAAAGGTTTTTTGGAATGATTTTCATTTCTTTTTCATTACTTTACACAAGAATCACACCATAAATATATACACAAAAGATGCTAACTAAAACAATAAAAAAATCTTTATGCTAATAATTAGGTTAACTATAAGGCAACTAATTATTCCTATACAAGCCAATGATTAGGCTAACTATATGGTAGTCAATCATTCCCATATAGGAAATACAGCTCATGTCAACACTCCCCCTCAAGTTGGTGCATAGATGTCTCTAATGCCCAACTTGTCCAATGAGTTATAGAAGCTTTTACTTGAAACAGCCTTTGTCAGCATATCTGCAAGTTGATCTTCTGATCTAACGAAAGGTAGCTTGATGACCTTCTCTTCGATATTTTGTTTAATAAAATGTCTATCTACCTCAACGTGTTTGGTACGATCATACTGGACTGGATTGTGAGATATTGCAATTGCTGCTTTATTATCACAAAACAAATTCATTTCAGTATTTGGACCAAACCCTATCTCAATTAATAACTTTCTCAGCCAAAGAAGCTCACAGATTCCCTTAGACATTCCTCTAAATTCTGTTTCGGCACTAGACAATGCGACCACCTGTTGTTTTTTACTCCTCCATGTAACTAGATTACCACCAACAAAGGTGAAATATCCAGATGTAGATTTTCTATCTGATATATTTCCTGCCCAATTTGCATCTGTGTATCCGTCAATATTGAGATGGTTGTTCTTAGAAAACATGAGTCCTCTTCCTGGCGCAATTTTCAAGTAGCGAAGAATTCGAAATACAGCTCCCATATGATCTTCACTAGGATTGTGCATGTACTGACTGACTACACTAACCGCATAAGCAATATCAGGACGAGTATGGGATAGATAAATAAGCTTACCCACCAATCTTTGATATCTTTCTTTATTGGTTGGCACTTGGTCTGCATTTTCTCCAAGCTTGTGATTCTGAACAATTGATGTATCGGCCGGTTTGCAATCAATCATGTCTACCTCTGATAACAAATCCAACACATATTTTCTCTGGGAGAGAAATATTCCTTGACTCGACCTGGCTACTTCAATCCCCAAAAAATATTTTAGTCCTCCTAAATTCTTCATCTCAAATTCAATACTCAAATGCTTTTGAAGCTTAGAGATTTCTTCCGCATCATCTCCTGTAATAATCATGTCGTCCACATAAATTATTAAAGCAGCCATTTTCCCTTGTTGTCGCTTCAAAAAAAGAGTATGATCTGAGTTGCTTTGTCGAAAACCATACTTTTTCATAGCTAAGCTAAATTGACCAAACCATGCACGAGGTGATTGTTTTAATCCATACAACGCTCGTTGTAATTTGCACACAACTTTGGTGTTGGACGTTGTGGTGTAGCCTGGTGGAATATCCATATACACCTCTTCTTCAATATCTCCATGAAGAAAAGCATTCTTCACGTCAAATTGATGTAATGGCCAGTCTAAATTTGCTGCTAAAGATATCAAAACTCTAACAGTATTTAATTTTGCCACAGGTGAAAAAGTCTCTTGATAGTCTACCCCATATGTCTGTGTGTATCCCTTGGCTACCAGTCTCGCCTTGTATCTTTCAATAGATCCATCTGCCTTATGCTTAATGGAGAATACCCATCTGCACCCTACTGTCTTCTTTCCTTTTGGTAGTGGTACAAGATCCCATGTATTGTTCTTTTGTAATGCTTCCATTTCTTCTTGAATTGCTTGACACCATTTTGGATCTGCTAAAGCTTCTTGAATTCCCCATGGAATATGACAGGATGACAACTTGTGAACAAAGGCTTTAAGAGATGTGGATAGTCTTTGAGTTGTTACATGATCAGCAATAGGATACTTTGATCCCTTTCCTTCGACATCTGGTGAATATCGAACTGGGGGTTTACCCTTATTATGCCTGAAAGGTAAGTGATAACCAACAGGAGTAGTAAGACTAGGACTAGAGGGTGATATAGAAGAACCTACCTCTTGAATATTCTCAGAAGAAGGATTGTCATTGTCGGGTACATGAGGGAGAGGGGTTTTTCCACCAATAGATTCAAATTCACTTCCCTCAATTTCTTGGACTTCCTGGATTTCTTCTGTGGTTTCAAATGATTCAATAGCTGGTATTTCTGGTTCAATGGTTGGTGTTTTAACAGCTGTAACTTTATTCTGTCCTTCATCCTCATTCTGAACTTCTTCTTCATTTCGTATAGTTTCTTGAACTTCCTCAAATCTTGGAAAATCCCACCACTTTTGTCCTTCATCCCATATCTCCCCCTGAAGATGAGAATTTGATACTGGTGATGAGTAAAAATTCTCAGATTCTAAGAAAGTGACATCCATTGTGATATAAGTACGTTTCGCAGTAGGATCATAGCAACGATAACCCTTCTTTGTTGTAGCATACCCCAAAAAAATACACCGGACAGCACAAGGTTCAAGTTTCGTTCGTTGAGTTTTGTGCAGATGAACAAATGCAACACATCCAAATATGCGCAGCGGAATAAGCAGTACAGAAGGTAAGACAACATGCTTAGACAAAACTTGTAATGGTGTCTTAAACTCTAATACTCTTGAGGGCATTCGATTTAGTAAGTACACAGCAGTAACAACAGCATCATCCCAATGTCTCCTAGGTACTTTTGCTCCAATTAAAAGCGCACGTGCAGTTTCGAGGATATGCCTATTCTTTCGCTCTGCCACACCGTTTTGTTGCGGAGTGTAAGAACAAGAAGTCTCGTGGACAAGCCCATTTAATCGAAAATATGCTTGATATTCTTGATTTATATATTCTCGTCCATTATCAGACCGAAGAATCTGAATTTTGGTTGAGAATTGATTTTTGATCATAGCATGAAAGGACTGGAACACATCAAATACTTCATCCTTGTGTTTTAGCAAGTATAACCATGTCATCCGAGTACAATCATCCACAAAAGTCACAAACCAACGAACACCAGAAACAGTTGTAATGGGGGAAGGTCCCCAGACATCAGAATGAACCAAAGCAAAAGGAATATGACTTTTATTTGAACTAATTGGAAAGGGTACACGATGACTCTTAGCTAAAATGCAGGTATCACATTTAAAATCTGAGCAATTCAAATCTGAAAACAATTGAGGAAATAAATGTTTCATGTAACCAAATGACAGGTGCCCCAAACGATGATGCCATAACCAAATATGTCGTTCCTTTGCATTGAACGAGTGATGCACATCATTAACTCTACAAGAGCTGAAATCATCCATGTAATATAACCCCTCTCTCTTAGTACCACGCCCAATGATCTCCTTGGTGAGAATATCCTGAAAGAGACAAAAATTTGGATACATTAGAGCTACACAATTCATTTCTTCTATGACTTGGCTTACAGACATTAATTTATTTGAAAGAGAAGACACAAGTAGAGTATTTGACAAAGAAAGTGTTGGTGACAAAGCAACTTTTCTAGCTCCTGTAACTGGATACGCAACGCCATTAGCATTAACTATAGTAGTACGCCTTGGTTCTGTAGTCTCAACAAAGTCACTTTTACAAAATGTCATGTGATCCGTCGCACCAGAATCTATTATCCAACCACTATAATCATGTCTGTTGGATACAAGTAAGGTATAATTGTTATTACCTTGGTCATTAGGAGTAAGTAATTCGTTTTTAGATTCAACCTGTGATAGAAGAGATAATTGAGATTCTGTGTTCACCAAGGCTGCTCGTCCAGTTCCACCAACAGCTTCTCTTTGTTTCCGTGCCTTAAGTTCATTCCACCATTCTGGATACCAATGTAACTTGAAGCAAATGTCACGAGTATGTTTTGGGTTTCCGCAGTGAGAGCAACCACCTCCCACTCCATCTCCTGGTCCTTTGACCTTCGTAGAACCATTTGATTTTACACCATTTGAATGAGGGAACCCAGGTTTTGCTGTTTGGAGTGTAGGCAATTGCTGAGAACTTGATTTTAGACCTTTAGATGCCATAACAGCAGCCGGTATAGTTTCTGTGCCTGTTAACATCACTGCTTGTCTGATATCTTCCCTTCGGACTTGAGCATAAGCCTGTTCAACAGTAGGGAATGGCTGTATCTGAAGTACATCACTTCTAATTTTGTCAAGTTTGTCATCTAATCCATCAAGAAAAATATAAACTCTATCTTTTTGAAGAAGAGTATTATATTTTTGTATATCACTAGCACATTCCATCGGGTTTGGACGGCGGAAATCAATCTCCCTCCACAAGCCTTGAAGACTATTGTAGTATGATTCAATGGATCCCCCGACTTGTTTCATTCGAGTCACACGTCTCTTTAAGTCATATACCTGAGATGTGTCAGTTCCATCAAAATAAGTAGTAGCAATTGATTCTCATACCTGTTTGGCTGTTGGAAAACGAATAAAATTACTGATTAATGAAGGATCCATGGAATTAATCAGCCATCCCTTCACAATAGCATTCTCTGTTCTCCACTTTCTAAAAGTTGGATAAGTTGGTTCAGGTTGTGGAAGATCGCCATTTATATATCCCAACTTGTCTTTGCCTGAGATATACATCTCAACAAATTGGGACCAAAGAGCATAATTTTTTCCATCAAGTTTGATTCCAATCTGTGCAACAGCAGTATCATATGTTGTTGCTGGGGCCTGGTTCTGGTTTTGTGAAAAAATCTGATTCATTCTGGTTGTTAGATCTTCGAGGATAGTTGTTGTGGAGTTCTCGCCATGTTGCTTAAACTCAACCAAATCGTTTGAGGTATTCATCTTTTTCTGGTGTGTTTAGGGGTTCCGAGCAACAAAGCCCCGAAAAAAAAAAACTCCTAGGATATCTGCTTTGATTCCATGAAAACTTACACAAAAAGGTTTTTTGGAATGATTTTCATTTCTTTTTCATTACTTTACACAAGAATCACACCATAAATATATACACAAAAGATGCTAACTAAAACAAGAAAAAAATCTTTATGCTAATAATTAGGCTAACTATAAGGCAACTAATTATTCCTATACAAGCCAAGGATTAGGCTAACTATATGGTAGTCAATCATTCCCATATAGGAAATACAACTCATGTCAACAAAAATAAGGATAATTGGAAAAACAAACGAAAGCCAAAATCAATCTAGAAAACATTTCTTTTAAATGTTATTTTTATAAATATTATTATGATAAATCATCCTCTAATTTGTTTTACCTATGGAGCTGGTCGTTGACACCGTCGATAAATGCCACAATCCCCATGTTTTTTTGGTGTAAGTTTTACATCTAGTAATAACATTCCCCCTATCAATTTATGTGGGTAAACCCCTCATCCTTGTGTAGTTAAGTAGCTCCCTCACCTTCGTGTGATCAATCCCTCCCATATAGGTGCAGCTTCCTAAGCCTCGCCACCATTGTTTCATTACAATTGATCCTGATAGTCCCTTAGACTAATCTCACTAATTAAAAAAAAAAATGCTTTACTTATACTTCCCTAGTCTAATTACACTTAAAAATGAAAAAATACACATGGTCATGATTTTTTTTTTCTCTCATTTATGTAAGTGAAATGTGACATATAAAAAAAAAAAAATTCTCACTCAACCTAATAATAAATCCGTATTCAAATTACTACACCTCATATGGTATCTCAAAAGGTCACCTACTTTTAGAAGACAATCCAAGTTAAAAATAAAAAATAAAAAAGACAAAGCACCATCTGCATTCTTAAGGACGTAGCTAGGTTTATACGTCAGGGTGGTTTAGAATAAATTTTTTAAATGAACTTCAATAGTACAAAACATTTTATAAATTAAAAAAAAATAGGTATACCAACTTAGAAGATATAATAAATCTTACCTTGTAAAAGTCATATTATAAATATCATATATATATATATATGCTAAAAGAAAAAGAAGTAACTACTAAACTTGAACTCAAGAGTTAATGGCATTTGGTGTCGTTGGTTTAGGCCCTAGCTGCCCCCATGCGTTGGCATGGGTCGACACCGATCAAGACAAATAATAATTAACTCTCCCACCTTTACCTTTATGTAAGGGTTTATAACACCATCCCCCCAAATAATAAGTAACTCTCCCACCTTTAATTTACCTTTATGTAAGGGTTTATAACACCATCCATACCACCCCTCTTCCCGCCGTTTCCCTCGTGGGGATTTTTACCCCACCTCAATGTGGATAAATCTCTCATATATGGGAGCAGTATACCTACCCCCACCCTCGCACCAAAACCCCCCCCTCGTGGGGATTTTTTCCCCACCTCAATGTGGATAAATTTCTCCTGTATGGGAGCAGTACCCCGAGTCGTGTCACTAGTATTTATATCTCGGTAGGTCCTGATTGTTCTCTGGGTTAATCCCAATCTTCAAAAAAAAAAAAAAAACTCAAGACGATTATTGTGAATCAATCAACCATTGTTCTCTTTTTTTGATGATCATATCCATAATTGGAAAGATAGTATTCTTATTATTTTATTGAGATCTTCTATAGATTATAAGATATAAAACGATATATTTGCTTTAACCGTTATTAATTTTAGTACTGACAGAAGAAGATATGATTTGATTTTTTTTTTCTTTTTTTTGGGATGTTGTCAAATTGAAAGACAATGTTCTTAATTAGAAAGATAATGCTCTTATTATAATATTGAGATCTTCTATAGATTATAAAATATGTAAGATGATATATTTTTCAGAACAATTATTGATTTTAATAGTGACAGAGAAAGATATGATATGAGCTCTTCTTCTTCTTTATTATTTTTATTATTTAATTTGCGACACTGTCAAACTAAACGTGCCCCCACTGCCAACAAATCACATTAAGTTGCTTTGAAAAAAAAATGTATAAAAAAAAATCACATTAGGTTGTGTACAATCTCAAATATATATATATATATATATATATGTCAAAAGATATAGCTGGATAAACAATATTTAGTTATTTGTAATATTTTACATAATTTGTTTGTTTGATCCCATCTTTGTTTAACACAATTTTTAAGCATCAAATATTTTATATTATTTCCTAAATATCATGTATTGTGTCATATCATAAAGTTAAAAAAAGTTAACCATTTTAAAGCTATGTATGATGTACCTTATTTAACTACTTATACAATTTATTTTGTATTTTTAAAAATAAAAATCATATATTTTTTAGTGTTATTATTACTTATACAATATCTGTTATTATTGTTTTGATTTTATTATGGTTTTGAAAATGTTATTATTATCATTATTAGTTTAAAGGGAAATTTGTAAGAACTCCCCATAAGGTTTGATTATTTTTAAAAACAACTCTCTAGTTTTAAATTTGGATTAAAATCCCTTTATTATATACGGAAATCACAGTAAACAATCCCCTAACCATATGCCAAAAACCCCTATAAATGGATTTTCATCTAAATTAAAATCAAGAGGATTATTTACAGAAAAGGGTCAAACATTAGATGGCTTTTTGCAAATCTCCCATATTTTGAACAGTAATGAAAATGTTACTATTATTATTTTTATTTTTTGAACCACAATGAAAATGTTATTGTTACTTTGTTGCATGACTTTAATATGAATTATTGGGTCTACATTAATATGAATATTATAAATACAGGTAAAAACCTTTTCTTGCTTATTTTATGAAAGCAATATGAAAAAAATAAATAATATTTGTGAATTATCTTAATCGTGATGTCATACTATCAAAACATTTGCTTAAATTCATTGTCAAAATGATTATAGTAAATTGTTTTGTAATTAGCAAATCGTTCATCTATCAACTAATAATTAATATTGTTGCTATAAATTAGTAACCATATTAACGTTCATATTTTAATATTGTGATTGTGATATTTGTCTTTTTTATTGAAAGGTGATACACATTGCTGTTTAACATGCTGAAATTGGAAACATCATATGTGAAGTTGAGGGGATGAAGACATGCCCCAAATTTATAGGGTTATTCCTAGAAAACCCTATAGTTTGATATATTCACCAAAATCCTTCTTTCAATTTAAAAATTATCCACAAAACCATTTATAGTTTGTATTAATGTCTAATGAAAATCCTCCTTCTAATTTACATTAGTAGATAAAATTTAGTTTTCCATATGAAAAGTTTATTAGCCCATTAATAAAAAAGGCATTTTAGTATATGGACCAATATTTCAGCAAGCACTAGACGCCAAGCGGCTGGTAGCTTGGCGCCTAGCACCTAGGCAGTTTGACCGATAGTTAACGGACCACCAATGAAACCAAAAAAAAAAAAAAAAAAAAAAAATCCTAGCAAAATCACACCTATAAAACGAAACACAATCACAAAACAAAATAAAATAGAGAGAGATTGAAAACACAACACAAATAACACAAAAAGAGAGAGAGATTGAAAAATGAAAGCACAACACAAGCAACACATAGAGAGTGAGAGAGATTGAAAACATAATAGAGTCACATGCAACACATATGAACCATCATCATCAACCCTTCTTGACACAACATCTGTTGTTGGTCAAACTTGGAAAATCGAAGGAGATGATTAATGGGATCAAAGACTTGATGATGAGTGTTGACTAGTGCGATGATAGTGACTAGTTTGGTGGTGGTCATTAGTGCGATTCTAGTTGAAGTTAGGAAAAGTCTGTCGAAGGTTGAAGATGACTAGCGTTTGAAGTTGAAGTGGTGAGTCTAATGATTGTCCACTGTTTATATATTTTAACACCAAAACAGCACTGTTTTGGACCTTTTATTTTAAAGGCCACCTAAGCAGCTGCCTAGCCCTTGATTAGGGGGATTTCGATGCATCGACTGATTTTCTAATATTTAATAGACTTATATGGACGATATAAAATTTAATAAATAAAAATATTTATAATAAAAACTTAATAAAAACAAATTTAAAAATTAGTTTAAAAAACCAATACTCTTTTCTTTTTCCTTGTCATCCTCCCTTCCTCTTTCTCATATTTCTCTTTCTTTGATCCCATTTGTTGATGCTTCCTTTAGGGATGACATTCCTCTCTCCACTCTCTCTTCCATCTCTCTCATCCTTTCTCTTCATTTCTCTCTATTCCCTCTCTCTCATTCCTTCAATTTCTATTATTAATTTCTCTTTCTCCATCATCAATTGGTTTGACCTATCCATTACTAAAGAAAAACAAATTATGATAGGGCAAATCATTCCATCAGATGGAGCAAATTGCCTCATCTCAACTCTATCTTAGAGAAGGAACACCAAACACTATAATCAACACACTTACAGAAGTAATTGAATGGACTATTCCCTTTTGCTCATGCATTCCTTTAAAGTTGGCATCAAGGTGCTCTCTTCCTCCCTGTTCTCGCTTTATTTGGGGTTTGGTTAGGTAGTAGTTTCCTGCTTTGGTTGTTGGCATGGTGTAGTTAAAGTGTAGGTTGTGATTGAGATATTTAGGGTGGCTGTTTGATTAGATTTTGGTGGTTAAGTGGTGGTGTTTGGATAGGTTTAGGCTAGTGCATGGTTTTTGGGATTTTGATTTGTTTGGTTGGTTAAAGAATTTTGGGTTTGTTTGTGTAGAGGGTTAGAATCTACGAGAGTTGATGTGGAGGCTTGGCTCTACGATTAGCTTCTTGGGATCTTACAATCTATAAGAAAGTCAAACAAAAAGAGCATAAAACCTTGACATCGGGGCAGTGTCGGCCATAAACACTCTGATATTTAAGTTAGAAATGGAAATGAAAATATAAGATAATGGTAGAAAGGCAAGCGTATGATTAACAGTTGTGATAATATTGTTCGATGAATGAGGAAACGGAGCTTTATAAGATTATTAGTAATCGACTGTCGTATGACAACTTGCTAGACCAAGTGTGAGGGCGGCTGGTCAGCATGCAACGGGGAAGATGAACTAATTGGGTATCTAAGAGTATTTTGACGGAGTAAAGTTATGATAGAAATTGTGTCCCCCTCTCTTTAGTTGCTCCCTCTTTCATTAGTAGGGAGAGAGTCGTAAGAGGAGTTAAGGTGATGGGGATTAGGAAATTTGTTCCTTTGGTCCACGCCCCTACATTAATGGGGGAATCTTTTCATTAAATTAGTCGAACATTAGCTGCCAAAGAGTATCGCTTTAATGTGGTCAAACATGCCTTCAATGAGACCTGAGCCGGTAAGCGTTACAACGCATCTTGGGCTCCTAAATTTTGGCCATCACTTGGGCTAGATCAACTCATGGACCCAACAGTTGGGCTGCTATGCTAGGCCTTTCAATTTACTTGTCTAATAGGCCCGTATTCGGCTAATTTGTTTTTTTACCATTGCAGTTTGGTTGAAGAAATTTGGGGTCTTATGGGTTTATCATTTTGATTGTATATTTTTTTGATTAATTTTGTGTTCTTTTATCATTTTTGCTATTTGATTAAATGAGAAGAACAGTTTTGATTGAAGTCTGAATTTTGATTGAAGAAAATTTGGATTTTGGTTGAAGATGATTAAAGAAAATTTATTTATTTTTTTAATTTTTTCTCCCTACCTTGATATATATTTTTATTTTTTATATTTGATATTATTCAATAATTACCTGAGGGCAAATGACTCTTTTTACCCATTGCAAATGCCAAATTTCGTTTCTTTGTTAAAATTTAGAATGTAATGATAGAGAGGAAATGTATATTATGAGAAATTAGTGGGCTTTTTCGATAAATATATCAAACTATAGATGATTTTTTAAGAAATAATTCAAATTTTACGATTTTAATGGTGTAGATGTGTGAGAGACACATTAAGGGGTAAAAATCATGTCATTGGATATAATAAAATATCAGTAGTTCGTGTATCATAAGTTTTATTTAAATATATATATATATATCATAAGTTTATTTAAATCAGTTATTATGTAGAATATATATTTTTAAATGAAAATTGGGAAAATTGTCAAAATATAAGATACAATTATTTCTTATAACTCAGTAGATTAGATAGATCATTAAAAGATAATCATATTTATACATAAATCATGGAGTTGGAGATCGTGTACACATTTATAATACGAAGGTCAATTTCAATATAAAAATCCAACACCGCGTGCCTCATTGGGTTTGCTTATATCGTAGAATCATATCCAACACTATCCAACACAATCTTCAAAATTGATTTCTAAATCCAAAGACAAGTTATAAAAATCCAACACTGTATCTCGTTGGGTTTGTTAATATTAAGTTATACTTTTATGAACACAAGCATATATTTGAATCATAAATCAAACTATCTTTAGTTCTGAAAAAAAAAAAAAAAATCAGACTCTTTTTAATTCTCCAAACTCTTCATAAACATAATTAGAGAAATCTTTAAAAAAAAAAAAAATTAATCCTAATTTCCATTTTTTCAAAATTTATTATAAATGAATAAGTAAATTATAACTCTTATATAGATTAGGAACGGTGTGGTAATGATATGGTTGATGCAATTAAATTGCCACACTATTTAAGATAGATTTTGAGCACAATAATCTGTTTGGGGTTAAATTGTATTATTCCTTTCCTAAAGGTATAATTTAAAAGAACCTTTCCAATTTGAGATTAAAAAAAAAAAAACAATAATAATAAAATTTATAGATAGAAAACAACCCTCGTTTTACCAGAAAAAAAAAAAAAAAAAAAAAAAAAAAAAAAAAAAAAAAAAAAAAAAAAAACCTTAATAGGGTGTTTTTCGTTGAATTTAGAATTTTAAAACTAAGGTGTTGTTCTTCAAGATCATCATTTTAAAGAGCATCGGAGCAGAATGTATAAGACAGAAAGGCAGAGAGAATTTGTAATCAATCCATTAATCCAATGAAATAACATATCATCATCTTTGCTCTTCATTCTATAGTAGCTTCTCTATCTCCTTTATCCTTGTTATCAACCTTTATTTGCTTGACGTTGAAATACAAATACGGAAACAAAATACCATGCAATTAAAGGACAACGAATATTAATAAAATCCGTTGTTGTGATGCAAAATGTCTTGAGATTGTTAGAGTTTGATGATTTAAAAAAAAAAAAAGATTCAACATTAAGATTTGGAGGGGTTTGTTTATACATTCTCATAAAGTAATTGAAGTACAAAATCTCATCAGGTTATAAATTATAATTTAATTTGTCACTAGTAAAATAAAATATGATTTTACCATTGGCCCCTCATTAATTTGATAATCAGATTTTGCTTGCTGTGGTCTCTAACTATATTGCTAATTTTTTCTTCAAATTTTAAAATTTTATTTTAATTGCCAATATGTTTTCTTGTTCTTCCAAAAAGAAAGTAAAGAAAGCAAACCAAAAAAAATACAAGCCAAAATCTTTGACGAAACACTTCTTTATTTTAAAATTTTTTAATATTACCGTGCTGCACATGGTGTGGGTCTTATCTTTTTAATTTGATTAAAAAATAAAAAAAAATTAAAAAAAAAAAAGAATGGCATGAAAATCATGGAAGAGTACTTTCTGAATTTTCTTGGCTCAATTAGATATTAAGCTACATAGTGTCACATTTCTTTTTAGCTCAACATTTGTGAGGATTTTCTCTCAATTATTTTGGGAATATTCGGATACACATATAGTATTGAGTCAGAAGTCTATTATGAAATTAGATATGTAAATGTGTATATAATGCTTAATCTCATTGAATCAGTGGTTTAATGTGGGAGTAATTATTAGGGCACACATATAATGTTTAATTTTAATAAATCTCAATAAATCCTTAAATTATCCAGTGTCAAATTAAAATTTTCATTCAACATATGTTGGAGTCTTACAAAGAACAAAATTATTTAAGTGGAACACGCTTCAATTTTATATCACAATTGCAACTAAATAAAGCGTTGAAATCTATAACATTGTCATAAGCGTTTGAGATTTTTTTTTTAAATCTCCTATCTCTTCTATCAATTTCATTCATGTGGGGGATTATTAGAAGAATGGACATAAAACACTCATTTTAAGGACCCATTTTTGTTAAATATTTTGATTGAAATGGATCAAGATAGATTTACGTATTCATGTGCGTCACGTGTCAACCAATAATTGAAATTGACAAACTATTTTGATCTATCTTGATCAAGTATCTTTAGCAAAAATAAGTCCTTAAAGAGGGTGTTTTATGCCCAATTTTCTAATAACATATTCATAAAAAATATTTTGAAATTAATAAATAATGTATTCTCACTATTTTTATAAGAAAATTACATTAAATTCTTAGGTGGCCCTATTGCCACCCAGAACGGTACTCTGTACACCCACATTTTAGTAATTTTTTTTTTTTTTTATCACAAATATAGCCTTAAAGAAATTTACATTTAAGGATAATTTAATTTTATTAAATAAATCCCTTGATCCTTTATTTAAATATTTAGTTTCTATGTTTTTTCGCTTGCTAAATGTTGACTTCTAGTTATTATAAACCTAAATTTTTTTGCCCAATAAGATTCTCTCTTATTATTTCTCTACTAATACCTAAAACCTATAAAAGAATAAAATTAAGTTATAACTTCACAGATTGCATTGATATAATTATAAACTCTTTCCTATATATTCCAATCTCATATATTAAGTATAAACACTTCAATTCCTCAAAATTTTTCAAATGTTTCTTTCATGTTTGTAACTCTAATAATTAATAAAAAGAAAGAAGTTTGTAGCTATAATAAATTCTAATAATCAGGCAATGAAGATATATAAGGGTCCGAAGACGGAATGAATAGATATGTTATTAATGTGTTTAAAGTGGTGTACAACCTTTTCTTGGGAGACATTGAAGAAATTCTGCAAGTAATCATAAGAGACAAATGGAGAGGTTTTGCAATTAATCTAGATCATATTCATGGGAGATAGAATAATAAGTTATGGCGGATTTTTCTTTCAAGTTATGGTGAATTTTTTATTATAGAATAAATATATTTAGTGCTTGAAAAGAGAAAACAAAAAAATATTTAGGTAGGGTTATATTGGAGATTAGAGTGGGTGTTAAAATTTGATGAGTATAATAAGTTCTTGCTTCAACTAATTTGGAAAGGTTATCTATTTTTATGATCGTGTCGCCACTTAGAGCAGAAAATCTTAGAGCAGAAAATATTCTAACTTTATACTGAGATATTCCATAGGTTTCAAGTTAATAAAATATATAAAATACATATTGATCGTCCCTTTTTCCTATTTTTTAAAGCAGCCTCATTTATTAATATTTGTCATTTTATGTTATTTTCAAAGTGATATCTCGAGCTAGATAGAAAACCTTTTGTTGTCTGAATGCAATATTTTATATTATTTGTTCCTTGGACCAACTCAATTTAGATACCTCTCATAGAGTCATAGTTTTATGTTATTTCCCAAATCTTGTGATTTTATTTTATTGAATAATATTATTACATTTTGTTTATTTAGGCAAAATAATCCACTATGTTTGGAAAGCAATTTGACATAATATAATAGTATATTAATTTTCAGGTTCTGATGTAATGTATCCACCAAATCTGGAGTCTTGCATGTCGAGTAAAACAGTGCAGGTGAACCTGTTATAAAAGTGATTACTGGTGCTTAAAAGAGAAGAAAAGCAAAGAAAGTATACAATGAAGAGATTGAAGATGCAGCTAAAATTTTGTCTATCGAGGTTTTCATTTTCTTGGTTGAACAACAGAATGCGCAGCACGCTACTTTATATACTGAGTAGTGCACTACTTTAACTATTTGCTTTTACTGTTAATAGCTAACAATCATAAGCTAATCTTGATCAACTACTCTAGAGTGTAGGATAATAGCATACAACCTACTCTTTTGAACAATACACTATTACACCCTAATACCTGTGAAATAAAGTTTGGTAGATCCATTATGCCATAAGCTTGGGCCTTCGAATATGTTATTTAATTTACATTATTTCAATTCATCTTGTATCTTGACAATGCCTTTTATATATATAGAATGTGCCTATATATATCGGATCCCTTTGAGTAAATTTGGGATATCGATGCACTTAATAAAAAAAAAAAAAAAAGAATGATTGTATTCTAAATTTATCGATTGTAATTTATTATATATGATTATAACTATATGAATTAAATCACATTTACAACAATCGACAGACATAATTATATTTACTTATTGTAATTAGATATAATAAAAATATAATAAATCACAATCAATAATTTTAAAATACAATCACTTTTTTTTTTTAGTGTGTCGATACCCCAAGTGTATTGCAAAATGTGTCTATATATAATGTAATTTAATGGTAGATAATAGTAATTGTAATTTTTTAAACAAAAATATAAATATTTTTCAGATTTAAATTGTTATACTGTAGATGATATTTTACAAATTGTAATTTTTTAAATAAATATCTAAATAATTTTCAAATATTTGTTAGCATATCAAGATTTGAACCAAATTTCAAACACTGTGTTGGTAAGATTTTTTTTTTTTTTTTTTAAGTTAAATACCAAACAAATAGAAAATTTTTCAAGCCCTATAAAAATTAATTACTATTTAAACGGTTTGAATATCTATACTATAATTGATAAATAATTATTCACATACAACTGCTCATATAATAAGAAGTAAATACTTCTTACATAAGCTTACAAAATGCATTTGGTGAGAATTGAATCTCCTCCATCTTAATAAATAGGAATATGTATAAGCATATGTACTAAGAATGAGCCTAGATGGTAAGATTTGGTCTTGGAAGAAATCTCAAAATAGTTTTAAAATGCAGCGAGCCCCATACCAGAGCTTTGAAA
Organism: Nephelium lappaceum; assembly: GCA_021234005.1. Taxonomy (NCBI): domain Eukaryota; kingdom Viridiplantae; phylum Streptophyta; class Magnoliopsida; order Sapindales; family Sapindaceae; genus Nephelium; species Nephelium lappaceum. Next base: position 14,422,588 of record CM038011.1, on the reverse strand, counting down.
GGACAAATGGGAGAGAAACTTGATTAATGAGGAAACTCAAACCCACCACAACAATGTTATTGGTCAACTTCATCCGGTCAAATTTAAATGAGTTATTCAAGGTGTTTTGTCTTTAAAACCGTAAATATATAAAAGTTGAATTCTTAAAATCACAAAAATTTCGGATCTACATATAAATTTTGACCAGCTTTAAAAATTCAATTTACTCTAAAATTTTAATTCTATTTGAATTCATATCAATATTAAATAAATCGATCTTATTTAATCAATTATATATATATTTAATAACGAAATACTTTTCAAAAATTTATCCAAAAGTTTTATCTAAATCATATGATAAATTGTTTTGTAACTACTACATTAATTTTGAGATAATGTGATAATTAACACAGAAGTTTGTCATACCATTTAGACAATGAATTTGGATAAATTTTTAGTATGCATACACTTAACAAAAAACGTACGTGATTATATTCTAAAATGTATTATTATAATTTATTATATGTAATTACAACTAAATATATATAATTATAATTAGTAAATGAAATCACATTCACTTATTGTGATCAATGTAATCACATGTATTGATTGTAATAACACATATTTAATTATAATCACATATAATAAATTATAATCATGTATTTTTAAATATAATCACATGTTTATTTTTATCAAATGTATGAATACCCCATGTATATTTAAGGGGGCCCCTACAGATATATGTATACACACACACGGTACGTGTTCTTTCTGTATCAACTGTCTGCTTCGAAATGGAGAGTACCAGTCAAGATAATTCCTTGATCTCTCTGAAGTTACCTCTCATATTGCCTGAGGAAAGACAACCAGAACAACAGGAACTTGAGATTTTAGAAGCAAATAATGACTCCAACTCAGGCACTTCTGTCTTCAAAACTTGTTTCAACGGACTCAATGCTTCATCAGGTTTTTTTCTCTTTCTAAATCTCAGCGCCTGGATTTTTATTTATGTGCACATAACTGTATATAATTTCGTTTGTTTGTTGTTTTCTTGTTAATTAATTTCTATATACGTAATTGTCTTCAAAGCGTAGCCAATAGTTATTGTTGTTTTTTTTTTTTTCGTTTTATTATTTATTTTGTGATTTGACAAGGGAAATTTGTTTGTTGTTTGTTTGTCTTCTCAACCTCTATCTGGGTTTAATTCAGATGACAAATATATATATATAAAATTAATTATCAAAACGTGGAAACACAGCATGTGAGTCTTGTCTTCAATGATATATGAGAGATACAGTTGGAGGTTTCTGTTTTTTCATTCATCACATCCCCAATAGGAATCATTTGATCCTTATTTCTGAAAACACTCATTGAATTTCAAGCTTGTTTTCTCTTCAAACATTAGTTTGATGTAAAGAAATCAGATACTGAATTTTAATTGAGAAAAAATGTCAGTTCTGATGATCAAAGGCTTCTGCAGTAATCGCAGTTAGAAAACGTAAGAACAATGGGAAACAGAAAACTTCAAAATTATGGTATATATGTAGAGTTTATATGAAGAAAGGATCTAGATTCATATAATCAACTAATAGAAATGTAAAGAAAGGAAGTCTGACTTTTCTTATGATAAATTTTAACTAAAACAAAATTTTGGTATAATCCCGCATTCTTTTTGTAGTTTTATATAATCTGTAATTACTCCCTATAATTTCGAAAAATCTCATTTTATCTTATATCATTATTGTCATTAATGAAATGATCGAAATGATCAATATATCCTTATAGTTTTACCTTTTTACATTAACGATCAAACTTTTAATTTTAACATCAACTTTAACAGTAAGAGTTTCTTTAAAATTTTTTATATTCTACAAAGAATATTTAATCTATTTTATAAATCAATAAGGAGGATATTAGTACTTTCTAAAAATATTGAAAGATTTTGATATTATATTAAATTATAAGGAAGAAAATAGGAATATCCCTTAAATTTTCTTCGCTTTTTTTTTTTTTTCAAGGAAACATGTACACAAAACAACAACTACAACCAACTTAGCACGCAGAAGCATATCTACACCAAGCTTCTGCATTCCAGCACCTATCTCTATTACACATTATAGCAGACTTTGCAAGAGTACACATCAAACGATTTGTAGAGCCCTGAATCACCTGATACTGCTGAACCCCTACTTCCTTGAGCAAGCTACCAATCTCTCTGGCCACCATGCCTTGTTCAGAACGCCACTCCGCTACCACCTTGATTGATTCCAACTCCATAACAAAGACCTGAAGGCCTGATTAGCTTAGCAAAGCTGAGCCCATACCTGACTGCCTGTAACTCCGCCATCTTTTTAGAATAAATACCACGGATTGGTGCCGAAATTGCTGCTAATACCCCACCATCCACATACCGAAATACCACCTATTCCTAAAGCCTTCATTCCTGGTTTCACAATTGCCACAGTCCGCATTCTAAGACCTGTGATCTACTGTGCTTGATGGATACAGAGTTTCTGGGCAACTCGAAAAGATCGGTGTGGAACAAGAGACTGCATTGCTTGAAGATATTCCTTATGTAAACCTTCTACCCCGTCCATCAAATCTGTTGCATTTCTTGATGGCTGCCGATGGAATATATGATTTCAGTTTATCCTAATTCCCCACTGAAACCAACAAAATATTTCTAAAACTCTGATGTGGATACCAAGTTAGCCATACCATTCACCACTTCCATCACTGGTTGATTTTGCTTGGTTTCCAACTCTAACCAGAATGCTGATCGTTGCCACAACTCCAATACCTCACTGCACCAGATAAGCACGTGTTTGGTTTGCTCCTCTTCTTCCCCGCACAAAGGGGACGTTGGGCTAACCGGAATAGAACGCTTGAAAAGATTAGAGAGTGAGGGAAGAGCTTCCTGACAAGCGCGCCATATGAACACTGTAACCTTAGGAGGCAAGTGTAACGCCCATAACTACTTCCACCATCTAGCTACTGGGCCTGGGCTTGAGCTAGCAGCCTGTATTGATCCCTGCATTTCCAGTTTATAGGCTGATTTTACAGTGTATTTCCCATCTTTTTCGTAGTGCCACAACAAGGAATCCGAACTAGCAGGCTGACTAAGAGGAATTGACAAAATCTTGTCTACATCCTCATCCAAAAATAACCTGCTAATCTTCTCTATGTCCCATTCGCATTCATTAAGGAGCATTAAAGAACCAACCTTCAAATCATCATCAAAGCATGAAGTGATCGGACGAAATGAAGTTGGGGAAGGCAGCCAAGGTTGTTTAAAAACACTAATGGTCTGACCTGTTCCCACCCGCCATCGAACTCCCTTCTGCAGCAGCTCACCTCCCCACATCAAACTCCTCAAATGGAAAGAATCACTCGGTTGCACTTTAGCCTCCAATAAAGATGCATGCCGAAAGTACTTAGCCTTCAAAACTTGGAACATGAGTGACTCTTGATTTGTTTCCAGCTCCATATCTGTTCAGCCAAGAGAGCTCGATTGAACATGTAGAGGTCTCGAAAACCTAATCCACCCGCTTCTTTAGGTAAACACAGCAGTGCCCACCGTACCCAGCTCACTTTCGTCTGCCCATTACTCATTCCCCACCAAAACTTGGACATTAAGCTTCCTAACTCTTGACACATCATCTTTTGCAATTTAAATATACTCATCGTATGAGCAAGTATTGCTTGCACAACAGCTTTCAATGGCACTTCATTCCCACCCATGGAAAAAAAGCTTCCTTTCCAATTTTGTAGCTTCTCCATACCCTATCTTTCAAGTTATTGAAAGTTTTACGCTTAACCCTAACCACCATGGCTGGTAGCCCCAAGTAGCGGTCATGCGACTTGCTATCCTGTAGCCCTAGGTTTCCTTTGATATTTACTATTAACGGACTCGGCACACTTGAGCTGAATGTGATACACGATTTGAGGAGATTGACTTGCTGCCCAGAACCAGCTTCATAAACCTGCAGAATACTCTTCAATTCCCTACTACTTTCCATAAAAGCTGTACTGAACACTATACTATCATCCACGAATAAAAGATGACTAACCAATTGATTACCTCTACAACACCTGAAACCCATTAACCCTAATGTTGTTCAGCTCTTTTAAGCAGACCAGAAAAGGCTTCCCCGCAAAGAAGGAAACGGTACGGTGATAGGGGACAACCTTTTCGAATACCCCTTGATGGAATCACTTGCCCTCTAACTTGTCCATTGATTACAAAGGCCGTTTTCGAAGTGGAAATACAATCCCTAACTAGATGGATCCATTTGCTAGGAAACTTCATCTTGTTCAAGATTTGAGCCAAAAACGACCATTCTGCCCTATCATATGCCTTACTCATGTCTAGCTTGATCGCCATATACCATTTTTTTTCCCTTTATGTCTCTTATGAAATGAATGGAGAAGCTAGTAAGCAATCGAAATATTATTTACTATAGATCTTCCAGGCACAAATGCACTCTGATTAAGGGAAGCATGATGAGCTTTAAACGGTTAGCAAGGGATTTGGAGATGATCTTATAAATGACGTTGCATAAACTGATAGGCATGTAATCCTAAACTAACAATGGATCATTCTTCTTTGGGATTAGGACAATATAGGTGAAGTTCTATTGTGAAACAAATGCTCCCTGATTCAAAACTTGAAGACACGCTACTATGACATCATCCACCATCACATTCCAAAATTTTTAGAGAAAAATGGCTTGGAAGTCATCCGGACCAAGTGCCTTTAAGGGCCCCAAATCAAATACCAAGCTTCTTACTTCTTCTGCAGTGAATGGGTTCATCAAAACAGATTTAGCTACATCATCTAGTTCTACTGTGATTCCAATATTGACTGCTCGATTCAACTGTGCTTGTGAGAGAAACTGATCGAGGCAAAGACATTATCATAATACTCACAAACAGCCTTAGTAATGTCTTCAATGTCTTCTACCTTTTGCCAATCCTTGTTGATAATGAATGAGATAGCGTTTTTCCTATGACAAGCTGATGCTTTTGCTTGAAAGAGTTCAGAATTTCGATCACCAGCGTGTAGCCAATCCATTCAGGACCTTTGCTTCTAATATACATCTTCGTTATCTAAAAATGTCTCGAGCTCCCTCTCCGCTTGTTGTAATCGACCTGTTGCACAACTACGTTTCTGGTGTTGAATGAGATGATCAATTTCTTGTTGCTTGGCTGCAATGTTACGACTAAGAACACTAAACTTTCCATGACTCCACTGCTTAAGTTTCTCTGCACACCAACTCATTTGATGCTGCAGTGCAGCAGAACCATTACTAACCTTCTTTTCTACCTACGCTTGCTGAACAATGTCCACATATTCTTCATCTTTCAACCCATAGGGCTCGAACCTGAACCTAAACCTGAACCTACTGCTGACCCTCCTCCTCGAACTCAAAACTAGACCTGCACCCTCTAATTTCAACAGGATCGATCTGTAGCATGAGAAATTATACTCCAAGTGCATCACACAAGCCTTGTGATAAAAATTCCTCCAATCATCCATTGCCATAAACCTATCAAGATGTTTCTGTACATTAGCTTCTCTATTTGTCATATTACTCCATGTCAGCTTTAGTCCTATGCAAAAGTCACCGATCCAATAGTTTGAGTTTTCATGTCACCTAAAAGTGTAATCTGTCAAATATACCTTTAGTAAATAAGATAAAAAAGTATAGCTCTCTTCTCCATCTCTTTCTTTCATTGTTGTTATAAAATAAGAGACAAAAGTCTATTTTCATATGAACCATTTTGTTTGAGTTTTTTTTTTTATCTTTGTTTTGGAAGATCAAGGTATATTGTTCAGTCATCGAATTGGTATATTTGCTTGGTTGAAATGGTGCTTGGTGTGCAAATCATGGTCTATTCTAGCTTTGTAAAGGTGTGTGAATGCAGCTGTAATTCCAACCTAGGATATGTTTCCCTCATTTTGTTGCTTGAATTTTTTTTTTTTTCAATTGGCGTTTCATTTAAGTTCACAATATAAATCAATTCGTAATATGAATAAATTGTGTTGCCTAGATTGATTTTTTCACTTCAAGAAATAGGTACAAAATTGTTGGGCATTAGCACTTATTACATTTTTTTCAAATTGGTTTTTCATTTAAATTCATAATATGAATAAATTTTTTCCCTTAAATTGGTTTTCCAGATTAGATAGTTGTCTTCGCTCTGCTATAAAACTTATTTATACCATTATCGTCATTGTCATCGTTCATCGATGGTTGCCTTCTTCTTTTCATTCTCTCTCTCTCTCTCTTTTTCTCTCTCTACTATTGTTGCTTTGGCTATAAAAGTCACCTAAAAGTGAGTACACCATTGTCATCATGGTAGTGGTTATTGTCATCAGTACTATCGCTCATCATTGTTGTCTTCTCCTTCTCCTTTTGATCCTCCTTCTATCTCTCTTTTTTTCTCTCTCTACTATTGTTGCTCTACTAATTACAAAAGTCACCTTAAAAACTTATTTTTATATCAAGGCATTTTTGTTTCAACTCTATAATAAATGATAAAAAAACACAAACTATTAGTCCAATACTATTTCACAGTAGGCGCTGCTATAAGTGATAATAACAAAAAATCCTAGCTATTAATATATACGTGAACATGTATAAAAATTTTGTGATTAGATGTGTTACGCATGATTGTGTTTAATTTTAATTTATCAATGGTCACTATCAACTTTTCACTTAAAAATAATTATCATTAGTTATTAATTGGTACAACCACAATGAGGAACAGCTACACTATGGGGTCAATAGGGTCAACTTTGATTGGCTTATAATATGCTAAAATTAGCACGTATTTTGTTTTTAAGAATATCCTATTCGATCCACTAGTTTTAGTTTCAAATATTTTAGTTTCTTCTTCTTCTTGACCCCATTTCACCGCTGCTTGCTTTAAGAATTGCAAAAAATAAAAACCAAATACCAAATAACCAAATTGGAATCAACCCGTATATCATGAAAAAGTCACATGAAATTTTGACAAAGTCATGTTTCATGCATGCATTATGACCATTTATTACTTTGGCTATGGAATTTGTCTACCGAAAGACTTGCATCCTGGTTTGAAATACACATGTGACTATATTATGTAATAATTATATTATTAATAAAAGAATTTTGAAATTTGTTGCTGTATAATGATTAACCTCTTAAAAGTTAATTTTTTAATAATTCAAAAAAAAAAATTTAAAAACTTTTTATGATTTTTTTTTTTTTTTAATGGTGGGCGATAGTCTTTAAAAGATGTTTTTAAAACTTTGTATATAAACATGAACATAGACATATCTTATCTTTAGACAGACAAATCTTGCCTTGATATATCTTATCTTTAGACAGACAAATCTTGTCTTTCTCTTAAAGATGATCTCCTCTTTAATATATACAAATATTTTAACTTTCTAAAATGATCAAAAAGTAAAAAAGACATGTTTAATTTTTTTAAAATGATCAAAATGTAAGAAAAACATGTTTGACTTTTTTAAAATGATCAAAATGTAAGAAAAACATGTGATGTGAAGAGAATATTATCTTTAAACATAGACATATTTTAACTTTCTAAAATGATCAAAAGATAAGAAAAACGTAAGATGTGAAGAGAATATCTCAAATAATATTATCTAATTCTGTGATATGAGAAAGGTAAATTTAAACTATAAATTTAATATTAATATCCATTTCATCGACCATTCAAATAAAAGAGAAACTCAAGAGTGAGATTTGTTATGCTTACAAAATTACTTCAAATTTGATTGCATGATACCCCTACTTTTCTATTTAATTTCTTGCATAAACTAGTTTTGAAAGTAGGCAATGATAATAGGGAAAGTCGGTACAAAAGATGTTGGGTTCATTTATGTAAGAATTTGATTCAGAAACAATTTTGGATTCAATTTGGAAATACTGTATTTCAATTTAAACTAAGAACTATATTATTATCCTTTTTTTTTTCTTTTTTTCTTTTTTTGCGTTTTTCATTTCTCATTTCAACAACAATTTTTTTATATGTCAAAGAAAACAAAAAGTTTTGAGTATTTTGTTTTTGTTGCAAGTAAACAACCAAAAGTCAGCTTCTTAATCAATCAATTATTTTTTATAATTCTCTTTTTCAGATGATATTGCCAACTAGAACAAAAAATATATAATCTATAGTTATATTTATCAATATTTTATAAGCATTGCCTCCTCTTTTGACCACGTTAATTTTGCATTAATTTCAAGAAAGTTCGAAAATGACCATTCGCAGTCAGTCATCATCATTAATCCTGTTTTTAATTTCGTAGAGTATGCCTCCGACTAGACATGGAAATTTTGTAGTTATCTTAAGCTTGTAGTATTTTGCATTGCTTATTGCTTTGTCTCAGAGATTTGGCCTATTTAGGCCTCTAATTCTAAGACATTCAAACTAGTACATCAAATTATGTATATTATTGTAATTTTTTTTTAACTTGTTAGTTTTTGAACTAAATTTAAGAATTAAGGAGGGTATATATGATCAGATTCGTAGTCTTACTTATTTAGGAGTTTTTTTTTTTCCCCTGAAGAATAAATAGTCTTAAATTTTACTATCAACTTGAATAATTTTTTTTTTCTACTACTAAATTTACTATTAACTTGTTTTCTTTTAGTAAATTTGTTTGAAAATAATTAAGTTAACATTTATGCCTTTTCTATTATTTGTTATAATTTAACTTTTAATTTGTATGATACAAACAATTAAAAACAAATAATTTAACAAATCTTAAATCGTTTTTATGCAAAAATATGAATAAGATTTTAGTTATAGTTAAGATATAATAACAAAAAAAAAAAAAAAGTGATTAGAAATAGTTTTTAAACAGCTTGAAAAATAGAATGGATGTGTTGAATGTTAATGATAAAGCTTAACTTTTAAATTATTTTATATAGAAAAGGGGTTAGGATAATTTGTAAGTATAAGGTTATAATTAATAAATTTGTATAGTAACTATTAGGGGAACATTGGAAATATATTATCTTAGATTTGAAAAAAGTATTTAAATGTAGTTAAATGATTTGGAAGTAAAAGTCAAAACTCAGGAAATCTGAGTTTTTTACTTTTTGTTTTTGTCTTTATTTTTTATTTTTGTTTTTGTTTTTATTTTTTGTTGTTTTTAATTTTAAAGTTGTTTTAGCACTTAAAAAATTAAAGTAAACAAATTTAATTTAATTTCTTTAAGCATTTAGTTGAAAAAACAAATAACCTCCTAGGTGTAAATAGACTAATTACCCAGTCACATACACACACACATATATATATATATATATATATACACACACACATTTGAGTTAAGTGATATATAAAGTCATAATTAGTATTGTCTTGATTTTTCACTCAAAATATAAAAATTGAAAGTTTTCATGTTTCTGAAAATTATTATAATTAATTGGGCATATATAGAGGACCAACTTCATGTTATAAAAACCAAAATAAAATAAATAAATAAATAATTGAATGTTATTTATCACTTTATATGTTCAAATATAGATCTTTTCTCTTTTTATTTATTTTTTAATTCCATGATCAATACATAATAATAATTTGTAAAAAAATAGTGCTAAATATCCCATCTTATGTCCCAATTTTTATCCCAAATCATGATATGTCAAGTGATGAATAAACAATCATTAATGACTAATTATTTTACTTGAAAAACAAATCCATTCATCAAGTGACATATAATTAATTGGGACCAAACAAGAATACAAGTGACACATAATTAATTGGGACCAAACAAGAATACAACATGTGAAATATTTAGAATCAGTATTTACATAATATTCAATCAAATTAATGACTAATTAACAAGAAAATAAAACTTGGTCCTTTATAATTTCGTAATCTACACTTTGGGGTTTCACTTTATTTCATTTCTTTAACAAACCTCAATTAGGGATAATAATGGATAGGATTAGATTGAGTTTGACCCTTACCAAACCCGACTTGAATTTTTTGAGAGATGTCTCAAACTCAACCTTTGCCCCAAATAGATCGCTACTTTTCTCCCCAAATCCAAATCCAAATCCAATTGGAGGAATTTACCTCGAACTCAACTCATTGACCTAATTTAGTTTTTAACTGATGATATAATTGAAATAAAAAAAACAAATGTAAAAAAAATAAAATAAAATAAATTGACTATGATATTCACATTCCTTTAAAAACAATTCAAAATTCATATAAAAATTCTTACAATTAATGGTGAAAGATTTGGACACTATGTAATAAGTTCATTTAATACACAGTTATAGATTTAGGATTTTTTTTTTCATATTTATATATAAACCGAGTTATCGAGTTGGATCGGAGTAAGAAACTTGTCCCAAACTTATTTGAAATTTTTTAGGGTTGCCCCAAACCCAAACCATACCCAAAATGAGTCGTTACTTTTCGTCTCAAACCCGTTTTAAATAAACTGGGTTTGAACGGATTTGAATCGGATAAGGTATTTTTGTCATCTTTAACCTCAACTATTTGTTAAAAAAAAAAAATCCTTAATTATAGAAAACAAACTTATTACAAATAAAAATAATTGTATACACTTATCTTTTTAAACCGATTTAAAGTTTGTTACCGAGGGTAAATGGATAAAATTAGTCTTAACTATTCATTAGTCATTACTAATAATGACTAATAATAGTGAATTAGTGATGTGTTATGAATTGTTAATTAGATTCATATGATTGGCCACGAGTGACAATCAATAATAACACAATTGATTCATAGACAAAATTTATATTCCTTCTTTGTCTAGATTTATGCCAAGTGGCAGCAGAACCGCCGTACCAGCATTTTTGCCCTTCTAATTTTTTGTTTGCTTTGTTTTCCATTTTTTTTTTTGGTCTTTTGAATCAATCGTGACAGCTTTGATGGTGCTAGTTTAGACATCAAGTCCTATCATATATACGAATATATGAATACCACTTGCTTTAAAATTAATTTTTTAATTAGAAATCGATTAATATTAAAATTCAAATTAGATTGAAATTCTCTTCTTCTTACAACTTGCGTCTATCTTTTGGCTACCCCCATTCGAATCCATAAATAAATCACCCGGAAAAACTTTCTCTTCATTTGTCTTCTCATCTAAATTTTTGGTGTCAGCATTCATGTCTTCTCCAATTGAGACTGCACAAGATGCAATGGATTCTCTAAATTCACCTCTGATTATTCATGATAAAAACCAACGAGAAGTAGAGAATTTGGAAGCAAATAATGATCACGATCCGAATCCAAGGTCAAGTACTGGTGTCTTCAAAACCTGTTTCAATGGACTCAATGCCTTGTCAGGTATTTTTTTTTGTCTGTTTCTTCTTTATTGTTATTAATTATCTTTAATTAGTGTAGCTGTCACATATTTATAGGGTTTTTATTTTCAATCCGTATCTGGGTTTAATAGATATTTAAATTGACTAATACACTTAAATAGTCCATGATTTGATTCTATATGTGTTGAATTCAGAGGTTGGAAGTTGTTGATTGTGTGCATTTCAGATCAATAATTGATACGATTTTAGAGGCTCATTTAATTTATTTCCCACCTTGACATAAGGAAATTTAATTATGATAAAAACAGGAAATTTCGTTAAGTTTTTCAAAGAATATAAGGCTGAAGAAAAAAAAAAATGAGATAATAACTTGGAAACTTAAAAAATTGTGATAAATTAGGGAAATGAAATCTAAATTTGTTAAGAAAAGTGATTACTGAAACAATTTTTTTTTTTTGTAGGTATTTATTAAAAAACATGAATTTAAAGATTTAAATAACGAAAATTTTCAAAAGTCTGGTTTTCCAAATTTTTTGATCAAATCTATGCCCAAATAATGTAATATATAAGTTGTCAAAACCATGTAAATCATAAGATGATATGATAATTAATATTGTGTTAACAATTCATATGTCATATTATTTAGATAAAAAATTTAAAAAATCTAACATTATTCTTGTGCTATATGTAATGGTGTTATTATAATAATAATAATTTTTTTTTATCAAACTTAGAGCATATATATTCTAAATTATTGCTGACATCTATAGTATCATAAAAATTAAATAAACACATATTGCTCACTTAGTATATATGAAGTCATAGATGAAACCCAGAGATACTTTCGAAAATAAAAGGTGAAAGAAAAGAACAGTAGTGTCAGCTGTTAAATTCCTATCCTGGTGTCATATTACAATCTCATCATCATCATGTGTGGTTTATAATAATTTACTTGGCTTCTTAAGACTTGCAAGTAACTGTTGATAGTTTAACTGGTATTACAATAAAGGTGAGATAAAAAAACACTTCAAACACTTGTAGTATGGTGTCAAATTTAATGGCTCATAATATTGTTAAAATAAGACATCCACTACCATAAAACTACAAGTATTCTGGCTTCTATATAATTCTACTTATGAGTCCAATCGATCACTTTATATTGCTTAATGAAGGGCATGTAATCAGCCTTATTATTATAGGATTGTAGCCAATGATAATCAGCTTATGAGTCCTATCGATCACTTTATATTGCTTAGTGATGGTATGAATCTTCTTATATTAATTCTAAGTCAACATTTGAACTATTAATTCCATATTATATCTTAATTAATATGGTAATTAAATTAGCCTTTTAATCACTTAATATATATAATTTTTTTTTCACAAATTATGTAGCACCAACACCGTAAATTTAGTTCTCACATAATTTATGATATAATTTTTAGATTAAGAGTTAAGAGAACTCTGATCTTTTTAGTGCAAATACTTAGTCCACACCCCTAACTGTTATGCCATTTAAGTTGGGTTAACCCTTTTTACTCTTATAATTTGAATTAATACTCAACATCTCTAAAAATTTAAGATTTCAAATATTAATTCAAACCATAAAAAATATACAATTTTTCCATTTAAGAGTAATTCCATTCATTTAACGTCAGCTTCATGTAAAACCTAATTTATGATAAAAAAATAAAAATAAAAATGAAGTTGTGCAATACAGTTGGAAATCGAGACATACTATTACCCCCATGATGACCCTATGATGTGGGGTGACATTACTCGAATAATTAATCATTAATCTCTTAGTGCTTGTTTGTTTGTTTGTATGTAACGTGTCTTGGGAAGCCAGGAGACTGAGATTGCGGTCAAATATGTTGGTTTGTCCTCTAGTGTGTTAACGTGAGAACAACAGCATCGTCTCTTAGAACGTGGATGTGTGGTTCATAATTTTTTCTGATATCGTCTGCTCTTATCTTCTTATCTTGTAACAACATGACGTAAATTTGCAAGACAGACATTTTTTTTTTTTATTACATTATATATATAACTGGGACATTGGAACACGTTCTTTCTGCATCTATACAGACTCTAGGAAGTACAAATACATGCTGCCTTACAGCCGACTGATGAATTCAAAAACCCTTCATTTTTTGCAAAGAAAAAATAAAAATATTATAGAATCAATAAAATAAAATAAAGAAGGAGTAGAAATAGAAGTATATATAAATAATAAAAATAAACAAAATAAATATGAAATAATAGAAGTCAACAAAACATGAAATAAAGAAAGAAGGAGGGAGAAAAAGAATATGACAATACTTGCGTTTTCACATAACCTGGAGAAAGAAGAAAAATTTTTTTACACCTACGGTCAATGACATACACGCCTTTATTTAGGCAAAAGAGGCACCGGCCAAATAATTATAAAAGAATAGATTTGCTTCGGTGGTGGTAAATCCACAATTATAACGTGACCAAAAAAACATTCTCCCTTTATTTCCACATGGGTTAGATGTTCTCTCTCTTTGGATTTTTAATTTTCCTATCAGTTTTTTTGGTGTACTATTTTTTTTTTTCCTTACACACATCTTCTGACTTTATATTAGATATCCATTAAAATTTAGAGATAAATTATATTAATTGAACGATTTGAATCAAAAGAAGTCTAATCGACATTTTTATGAAAAAATTATCACATTTTTTTTGTGGTTATATAAACTTAAACCTTGTCCTTAACAACATGAGCGAGAAAGTGCAACCTTCGTGATAGGCCACCAAGTTCTTTAGTGTACACTTAGATTTTAGCAGTTGAAACTTATTAATTATTTTAGTTGAACATTCATGCATGTCTGTTTTTTATCTACACTTTTAATCTTGAAAATCATAAATTTTATTAATTACCATTCAATTTGAAAAGTTTCTCTGTAATAGATCGATAGTTACATAAAATAGGGAGATTGATTGGGTTCAAAACCTCATATTTATGATATCATATTAGAGATTTAGAATATTGTTTCATTTACGTTTACAAAACGTAATGTATATTTTCACTTAACACGAAAGAATCAGTAATTATGAAACTCACAACTTTCGAATTCATACATCGTGTTGCCTCCAAATTTCCAGACACTAGTCACAATTAAACGAGTACTCACGCATCTAAACTGCGAAAACTCGTTGCAAAAAATTGTTGAAAAAACAAAACAAAACAAAACTCAACTCGAGAACTTTCACATTAAAAACAGGGTTCATGCGCTTCTCATCTTTTGTCTGTTTTAGTACGAAGCTGGACGCCTGGGCCAAAGTAACTGGAAATGTGGAAAGTGACTGGTTCTTTCTCTTTTGATACCCTTTCTATTTATTCAAAGGTCAGGTAATCACATCACACTTTGGATGGTCGGCATTTATATCTCTCCTAAAGTTTGATATAAGTGTAAAGAATGACTGCACTAGTGATATTTCGTTACTTAGTTTAGTTAATAAATTGTCTTATTAAATTAAAATCGTTTATCAAACGTTAATAATTTGTCTTATTAAATTAAAATAGTTTATTAAACCTCTCAAAAAAGTACTTGATAGTGAAATAGATTATAATAAAATTTTAAGATAATTCAACGGAATAGATGAAAATTTATATTAATTTATTTAAAAGTTGTTATCATTTTCCACCTTTACATTTAATGAATCATCATTTTTTCTCTTGATATTTGAGGAAACATCAAAGTACCCCTATTATGTTGATGTTAAAAAAGTGGTGTTTTGACATCATCAACTCTTTAAAAAGAAAATTTTAACATTCATGTAGATTTTAATATTATTTTGATTAATTTAATGTTGATAAAAGTGAATATTAAATTTATCTTTTTAAAGGGTTAATGGTATTAGAACATCATTTTTTTAACATTAATGTAATAGTAAGGGATATTTTGATGTTTTCTCAAACGTTAAGGGAGAAAATGACGATTACTCAATCAAAGGGGAAAGATGATAATAACACTTCATTTAAATTAATCATATATATATTTCAACTTTTATTTTAATGGGTTTTTTATTTTATAAATGATAATTCTTTTAGGTTCAAGTTGAACACCGATTTTTTTTTTTTAAATCTTATAAAAATAACTGTTTTTGAATAAAAATATATTTAATAAAAATAAAAAATCTTTTAAAAAAGTCACCTTCCAATTTAAACTTAAAAAAAAAAAAAAATTATTTTCCCAACTTTTTCTATTTTAATTTGGATACATTTTCACATTTTTCAATGACGCAGGGATGGAACACGGTAGTTTGTTTCTACTAATTTTAGATTTATGTGATTTTATCCACTACTTTTAGTCAACAAATGGTAGGTCAAGAATCTATGTTGAAAACTCAAAAAGTAGTTTGTAGTATTCACGTTGAAAGGTTATATATTCAACCGCGTGGAATGTGGTCATGGATCATTGAAAATAACTGTTCACCGACCGAGTCAGGCAGTAGTCATTCGATATTAATTTGGACTATCCCAATAAATGTAAGGCGCAGTTTTAGGTACCAGGAAAAGAACCATAGAGCTGGCACCTTTTAAATGTGTTCCAATGACCAGCCCACTAAATGCCACATGTAATGAAGGAAATTTTTTATGAAATTATTTTATAATTAATACTGGTTAAATGAATTAATAAAATAATATATTTTTTTTCGTCAACCTTTCTTATTAGTCTTTACTTTTTTTCTAATATTTTTTATTAATCTATTAAGTGTGAGACAGTTTCATTGAAGATATTTTTTGTGATTGACTCCAACTGTTAGGTAAGTATGGTTTTAATTACTAGGAAAAGAATCATACAACTGTCACTTTTTAAAATGTGTTTCGATGGTTAGAAAATATTTCATATATTATTTTATAAGTGATATGATAAATAGGATCAATAAAATAATAATATTTTTTTATCTTATTTTTTTTAATAATTTTTTTAATTAATCTATTTTATTACGGTCTCATGAAAATTTTTTTTCTATGAGAATGCCCCGACTTCTTAGCAGGCGCAGTTTTCATGCCTAGGGAAAGAGCGACGTAGCCGCCACCTTTTAAATGTGTTTTAATGGGAAAATATTTCCAATAGAAAAACCTTATTTAAGGAGAGCAGCTAAGGGTAGCTGGACATCTTCAAAACAATACCTCAAACTTTACCACTACTCTCCTTGCCTCTTTTGAAACTTACACTCTCTCTCTCTCTCTCTCTCTTTCTCTCTCTCTCTCAAACACTCATAGAAAGACACCAACACCATGTCAAGCGATGGCTCAACCTTGAAGGTGCCGCTCATTGTTGATGAGAAGCCACAAGGGGTTGGTGTCAAGCTAGGGGATGTAGAGTCAAATTATGTTCATTCCAGGACTATCTCCACCACCTCCTTCTTCAAGACTTGTTTCAATGGTCTCAATGCTGTGTCAGGTTTCCACTACACAATTGCTTCTGGCTTTTGTTTGGATATATATTAACTGTTTCATTTTTGGTTGAGTTGAATCTTGTGCATGTTTTTCATAGCCAACTCTAGCATAGTGCATATATATATATATATATATATGAAAAATTCTCTTAAAATAGAAAATAATATTATTCAACTTTATTTTTAAAAATAAAAAATGAAAAATTTACAGGTGAGTCTCATTTTTAGAGATATTTTAATAATATTATATATATAATGTATATACGTTCGTATGTATGGATATTATTGTATACTGATTTTTTTGCTAATATTTGGCTACCAGGAGTTGGAATACTGTCAACCCCATATGCACTAGCATCAGGAGGATGGTTGAGCTTGATTCTCCTCTTGTTTATCGCCATGGCAACCTTCTACACAGGCTTATTGATAAAAAGATGCATGGATGCGGATTCAAACATCGGAAGTTATCCTGACATAGGAGAAAGAGCGTTTGGGAAGAAAGGGAGACTGGTTGTATCCATTTTCATGAACGTAGAGCTCTACTTGGTTGCAACAGGTTTCTTGATTCTTGAAGGAGACAACTTACAGAATATGTTGCCGCATGTGGAGCTTAATTTGGGAGGGTTGACAGTTGGTGGGAAACAACTCTTTGTTATCATAGTTGCTCTTATTGTTCTTCCTACAGTTTTGTTGGACAATCTGAACCTCCTCTCATATGTCTCTGCCAGTGGAGTTCTAGCTTCTATTATCACACTTGCTTCAATTTTCTGGACTGGTGCCTTTGATGGAGTTGGATTTCACCATAAGGGCACCCTTGTTAATTGGAAGGGACTTCCTACTGCTATCAGCTTATATGCCTTCTGTTATTGTGCTCATCCAGTCTTCCCTACCCTCTACAGTTCCATGAAAAGCAAACACCAGTTCTCTAATGTAAGTAGACTTGCTTTTTGTTAGGTTGTCAATTTTTATATTCTAAACTATTCAACCCACCATCCACAGTTTTTTTATACTGATGTATTATTAGATTATCAAAAGCCTAAAATAAGATTAAAAAGAAGCCTAACTTCTACTTATTGTTCATGTGTAACATGTCTATGAGACAGTCATTGTCAACACGTTACATATAAGAGATATGTTAATGTGTCAAATTTTATGTCTTGAATACTATAGTTCGATGCTTATTGAATTGAATGGTGTTTTTCAGGTTCTGATGGTGTGCTTTTTCTTGTGTACCCTTATCTATGCATCCATGGCGATTTTCGGATACTTAATGTTCGGGCCAGGGCTTGAATCACAGATAACTCTAAACCTTCCAACCAATAAACTTAGTTCTAGAGTGGCAATATACACAACATTGGTGAACCCCATTTCCAAGTATGCATTGATGGTCACACCAATTGTGAATGCCACCCGGAAGAGGTTTGCAAGTAACTCCAACAAAGGGCCTTTCAGGATGCTAACCAGCACTGCCTTGGTGATCAGCACTGTCATTGTGGCCCTCACTGTCCCGTTTTTCGGCTATCTCATGTCCCTGGTTGGAGCATTTTTGAGTGTCACAGCTTCAATCATACTGCCGTGCTTGTGTTATCTGAAGATTTCAGGCACTTATCAGAGACTTGGATTTGAGATGGTGGTCCTTGTTGGAATCGTAGTTATTGGTGCAGCTGTTGGTCTAATTGGTACTTACACGTCTCTTGTACAAATAATTGGGCACTTATAAATGTATAAGTTCTCTTTTATGAATACAGTTGTAGGTCTTTTGTTATATAATTTTCAAGTCAATTCTCAATGATGCTAACTTTCCATCCATATTTGTTGTATTTGGTCATAGACCAACATATCAGCCTTTACTAATAGAGCACATTTTTAGTTGATGATTTGTGCTACTCCAAAACAAATCTGTGCATAGGTTAAAATTAATTTTTTGCAACACACAATCTGTGCATAGGTTAAAATTAATTTTTTGCAACACACAAAAGTGTGTTGCGAAAGGCCTGATTTCTTGTAGTGGTGATGGTCCCATGTGAAAATGGTGAACCGAACCTATTTTCTTTTTGACGTGGACAAGTTGAACCGATATGAGGATTTAAGTTTTTCTACATTGCTAGCAAATGGATAGCTTTAAATATCCCTAAATAGATGCTTTGTAAGTGTATGGATAAATTTTCATTGAATATTTATTTCATTGATAAGGATGAGTCGAATCAATATGCGGCCATCGCCAACGGGTAAAGAGCTTTATTTTATTGGTAAGGATGAGTTGAATCCGTGGACATCACTGAGGGTAAAGAGCTTTAAGTATGGTTAACTAAGTAGACACGTTTTCACTATAAACAACATTGTTAGTGAGGGAAGACTAGATAGTGTAAAGTTCAAAAAGGACAATATAGACTTGAAGGAAGGTCACTCTTTTTCTCCTCTACGAATAGAAATTTATAATAAATAAATTAAAAAAAAAAAAAAAAGAGAAAAGCAATTTATAAGCATGGTGTGACAGTAACTTTAGCATGACTGACGGACAAATTGGAGCCTGGATTAGCCAAAGTAGGTTTGGAGCATACGTTTTTGGACTATCATCTCTTGAAACTGAGGCCAAAGATTCTGTTTGTGATAATGTTGTAATATCTAACTTGACTTGTCAGTTGGCTTGTTTGTACTTAAAGGAAAGTGACAATGGAGTGGTTAGGCAGGCAGGCAAAACAGGGGAGATACTAGAAAGAAGAGCTTGATAATTTTGCTAAATCCATAAGCCAGCCTGTAATCACGTGGTTGGTCACATCAGTGCTTGTATTTATTTATTTATTTTTTATTTCTTTCTCTCTCTTTAAAGACCAACATGTTCTTTGATTTGTTTTTATTCAACATACTCTAAACTAGGCTCTAGTTAGGAGAACCCATGTGGTTAAAAATAGATGGTGACACTAGGATTTCCCTAGAGTGGCATTTTAGTTACAATGTTCCGGTAAGCATGATGTAGCTGATTCCATGAAACTAGGAGTCGCGTCTGGTAGATGTTATGTCATTCTCATTTCCTGATTTCATCTGATTGTAGTGTCTGCCAGCAGAGTGAAAAACCTTACTGGAAGAACCCTCAACGTAAATTTTGGATGGTTTAATCCATAGTTTGTGATCATTCTAAACAAAATTTGTTTAGGTGTCATCAAATTTGCCGCAAGAGACCCACAAACACATCATAAAAAGATAAGGCTAATGTCTGTAATAGGCAAGGTATGATCAATAGAAGCATCCTGAACAGCTTATGCCATTTTCATGTTCAACAAGAGAGACCAAAAGAAGAGTTAAAAATAATGAAAAGTGAAATACAAGGCAAGATCTATCAATAGGAAGTCATAACTGTTATCATTCTATTCAATGCCATAAATGGAATAAATGACTTCTATGACGAAAAGTAAATCATTTTCATGTGCAAGTTCAATGAATCAAGTAATTTGTATGTATCTTCAAGATCAACATGAGAATCATCCCCAGAATAGAACCTATGAATTGACCCGCCTAACTCAATCCAGCTCTCTCCGCCAATCTTCTTTATTCCTACGTCTTTCATAACCCTTCTTACGTTCGCTGCTTTGTCCCACATCCCAACTTCAGCATACATGTTAGCAACGATCACCAAATTCCCACTTCTTTTTGGCTCCATTTCAAGTAGCCTCTTTCTCACCTCATCCTGCACTTGTTTAATGTCGTTGACATCATGGATGCTGCATGCACTTAGCAATGTCCTCCACACAATTGGGTCAGGCTCAATAGGCATATTCGTTACAAAGGTATAAGCCTCTTTTAGATGGCCAGCACGAGCCAAAATATCCACCATTGCACCGTAATGTATCATCATTGGTTTAATCCCATGCTTATGCTCCATCTCATGAAAATACCGGTACCCATCATCCACCAATCCAGCATGGCTACAAGCACAAAGAACACCGAGAAAAGTGACATAATTAGGACATATTGAAGAACTTCTCATCATCTCTGAGAAAAGTTCTAAGGCTTCATTGGCAAATCCATGTTGGGCTAATCCCAAAATCATTGCACTCCATGTCCATACATTCTTCTCTTCCATTCCACTAAACACTAACCTAGCATAACCCACATTTCCACACTTCGCGTACATGTCAACAAGTGCAGTACCCAACTGAGAATTCAACACCATCTCTCTCTCAATCACTTGACAATGAATCCACTTCCCTAAACTCAAATTCCCAAGCTCAACACACGCGGAAAGCACCACTACCATTGTGGTCCCATCGGGCTCAAACCCGAAATCCATCATCTTAACAAAATACCCAATTGCATCGCCCAACCGAACGTTCTCAACGCAAGCAGTTATCACCGCATTCCACGAAACCAAACTTCTCTCACGCATTTCATCGAACACTTTACGCGCTTCTATAATTTTCCTACACGACCCGTATAAGTGAACCAAGTTGTTATTAACATAAACATCATCAACCAATCCACGCTTCACGACCTCCACGTGGACCTGCTTCCCTTCTCTCAGCGCGAAACTCTCCGCGCAAGCCTTGAGAAGGAAGGGGAAGGTGAGGTTATTTGGTCGAACACCTCTTCTTTTCATGTCAAGGAACACCAAGACGGCCTCTATTGGGGTGTCACTGGACGCGTACCCTCTGATGAGGATGTTCCATGAAATGGGTGTGGAAGAAATGGAGTTATAGACAAGGGAACGCGCATAGGACAGGTTTTTGGAGGGAGACAAGGCGCAGAAGCGGACGAGTTGGCTTAAAAGGTGGCTGTTGTTTTGGAGGCCGGAGAGATGGATGTGTGCGTGGATTTGAGAGAGGTGGTTTGTGGAAGAGCAGAGGCTGAGTAGAGTCAAGCATTGGTGGGTTTTGGAGAGGAAGTTTGAATTACAGTTGGTGGGTTTTGGAGGGAAGATGTTGTTGGTGGGTGGGGTTGGAAAACGAACCATCCATGCATCGGGCCTTCTTGTTTGCGGGCACAATTTCTCTTAGAGGTTTTAAAGCAAGTGAACAGGGGTGGAATAAAACCAAACCGAACCAAATTAACTCGAACCGAATCGGATCAAATTGAAAATATTGGTTTGGTTATGTTTTTTTTTTATGTAAAAAAGCGGACTTTTTAAGTTTAGGTTCAGTTTTAGCTTTGAATAATTGACCCGATCTAAAAAAACAATCCACAATTAAAATAAAAAAAAATTAGGGTATAAAAGACTCCCAATTAGAAAAAAAAAAAAAAACCAACCCGATCGGTTTGGTTTGGTTTATTAATATAATTTGGTTCGGTTTGATATTTTATTTCAAAAAAAACAAAAAACAAAAAAAACGATTTGAACCGAATTGTATACATCCCTACAAGTGAAAATGGTCATCATTAATAATTAGGGTTTTTTTTTTTTTTTAAATGCTAGATACTGATTAGATCAATAGGGATACAGAGAAGTTTTACGAATAAGTTTAGACTGTAACTTTTACTATAAGAAACGGATCTCTTTAAAATATATTGACCACTTGAGTTATGACTGGATATAACATTTTAATGTATTTGGAGTTGTATTGATAGTTAGTTATTGACATTTCTACTTAATAGTAAATTTTGAAATTACATTAATGTTTTTCATCATTGCACGTTGGACTATAGGGTACTTATAACATATAGTATATTTCTTTCTTTTTGAATGGTAATAATTAGGTATTGTTTTATGTTTTCGGTAATCAGAGATCAAATAAACTATGAATATTCATCAACTTATAATTTATCATTCACAAAACAAAGAAAAGAAAAGAAAAAAGTGGATGCGTTACATTATTCAAAGTTGAAAGTAAGAAGTTAATATCATTAACGAGTATTCCATGGAAATTGACCAACAATGGGAAAAATCTTGAATGAAAACCTAATGGATCTGATTCAAGTTGGTCCATATGAATATTCATAGCATGGAGCAACTCAACTACCCTAATCACAGCATACTCCCCAATTGCTGGTGAGGAAGTTTATGTATAAAGTCTTGTTTTGTTAAAGATAAATATGAGTTTTTTAATGGCGCATTTTAACACAATTGTTGAGTACAAATACTATAGAAGGATTTTATGAGAATTCTTGTCCCAAAAATTCATAGTGTTAATATTTGAAGATTCAGTAAAGCTCAAACAAATGACAACTTGGAAGTGAACACAGGAATGGGGCTGACTCTGTGGAAGGAAAACTATATACAAGCTTTTCTTTTGCCTTTAACTTGTAAATTTTGTAGTACAGCTTTACACTATAACTAGAGTCTCTGAATTGCTCTATAAATTCATATGTTTAGGCACTGATCATTTCCCTGATAGGAGTTGTCTCTATTTTCTCCATTGCTACATCAGTAAATTCTGACAGGATGGCCCTGAATTCATCTCCTGAGAGGGTCTCCTTCTCCAGCAGCACTTCCACCAGCTTGTCAATAGCTTCCCTGTTGTTCCTTATGTGGTTCTTTGCAATCTCATAAGCACTTTGGATTAGATTTTTAACTGATGTATCAATGTCTTCTGCAAGTTTTTCAGACATATTGTTTCTTGCCAGCATCCTTAGCACTACATCACTGCTTTGCACTGCTGGATCAGTCAGTGCCCATGGCCCGATTTCGGACATGCCAAACCTTGTCACCATCTGCAAGAAAAGAAGGAATTGTTGGAACAGACTTGTTTGTATAGGGACATTTGATTCTGTTTTTCGATAAAACTTCATTGGTACCAACCTGTTTGGCTATCTGGGTGATTTGTTGCAAGTCCCCAGCTGCACCTGTAGTGATTTCTGATTCTCCAAATATCACTTCCTCTGCTGCTCTACCTCCAAGTCCTCCAACTATTCTAGCAAATAATTGTTGTTTAGAGACAAGTGTAGGATCTTCAAGAGGTATGAACCATGTCAGGCCACGAGCCTGGCCTCTAGGAATTAGTGTCACTTTCTGTACTGGATCATGTCCTGGAGTCAATGACCTGTAAATTTCCAAATACGCAAAACAGGCAAGTCATTGTAGAAATTATCAGGTCAGTATCGTCCTGGATTTTTAAATCAGGACTCTATATTATGAAAGATTGTTGAATATACTTACGCGCAAACAGCATGGCCAATTTCATGATAAGCCACCAGGATTTTGTTCTTTCCATCTGTCATCTGAGTTCCCTCCATTCCAGCTACAATTCGATCAATGGAGTCATCGATCTCTTTCAACGTGATCTTGTCTTTGCCTCTCCTGCCAGCCAGAATGGCTGCTTCATTCATGAGGTTTGCCAGGTCTGCACCACTGAATCCTGGAGTCCTCATGGCAATGACACTAAGAGAAACATCTTTGTCCAGCTTCTTGTTGTTGCTATGCACCTTTAGTATCTGTTCCCTCCCTCTCACATCAGGTAACCCAACACTAACCTGCTCAAATAAAATCGCAGCATCCCTGAAATTTTTTATCATATCTTGGCAAAAAAAGATAAAAAACTATAACTAAAATCTCTTCGCCTTTGAATTTAACTCTTTATCGTTCCTACTAATGTTAAGAAAAGTTCTATGTGAAATATATAATAATGAAACAATATTTACTCTTTCAAGATATCAGATGAGACGATGATAAACCACCTGTCTGTCAAATCTTCCAGGTCTAAGTAAAGCAGAATCAAGAATTTCGGGGCGATTTGTGGCAGCAATAACAATGACTCCAGTGTTCCCAGTGAAGCCATCCATTTCAGTAAGCAACTGATTCAAAGTTTGTTCCCTCTCATCATTTCCTCCGCCAATGCCAGTTCCTCTCTGCCTGCCAACTGCATCAATCTCATCAATAAAAACCAGGCAAGGCGAATTCGCCTTTGCCTTGTTGAACAAGTCCCTCACCCTGGAAGCTCCTACTCCAACAAACATTTCAATGAACTCGGATCCTGACAGAGAGAAGAAAGGAACCCCTGCTTCTCCAGCTATTGCCTTGGCCAACAACGTCTTTCCTGTCCCTGGTGGCCCAACTAGAAGAACCCCTTTTGGAATTTTGGCACCAACTGCTGCAAACTTTTCTGGGGTCCTTAAAAATTGGACTATTTCCTGAAAGTCCTGCTTTGCTTCATCAACTCCTGCAACATCTTCAAATGTCACTCCTGTGTTTGGTTCCATCTCAAATTTAGCTTTGCTCCTGCATGAAAATGTGCAATAACAAAGTTATCATGTGTGACATATTGCAAGAATGATCTAATAAAAAACAAATTTGAAACCAGGTCATTCTAGTTTTACCATACCTGCCAAGTCCAAACGGTAAGTTTGGACCTCCGGGACTGTTTGGAGAAGATGCACTTAGAAACAAAGAGCCTAGAAGCAACAATGGAAAACCAAAATTTGCTAGAAAGCCTAGTACAGCAAGTCCCCAGTTCATTTCCATTGGATGAGCAGCAAAGTCCACATTCTTCTCCTTCATTTTCCTGACCAATTCTTCTGGCAATCCTGGTAACTGTATTTTGACTCTCTGGAGTTTTTCAAGAGCTGGATTATAAATCTCAGCTATTGCCACGGTTCCATTCTCAAAGAGGTCTACTTTCCTGACAACACCTTGTTTCAAGTACACCAGGAATCTTGAGTATGACATTCTGCTTGAAGAGGACTCAATTGGGGTCTCAGGTTCAGCTCTTGCAGGCTGAACCTGAACCTGAGAGAGCCCTCCTAAAAGTCCTAGAGCAGTGGAGCTCAGCAGCTTCCTTTTACCAAGTTTGAGGTCTGTTTGTGGTTTCTCTCTAAAGGCGCTTCTGGGGACATAGGTGTCCTTTGAAATGTCCAGTGATTTGCAGAGTGAAAGGTGGGAGATAGACAAAGACAGAGCAGGAGACATTTTTTTGTTTTCCTTCACTTGTGTTAAGCTCAAGTACTTGTTTGGAGCAGCTTTTTTAGTGGTCAAATTTGTTCAGGACAGGAAACGTTAGAAGCTGTTTAAATAGAGGAAACATGTCACAATTTACATGTTTCCAGCACTTTCAGTTTGGCTTTTCATTGAGTTGGATATTTTCCTTTCATTGTCTACTTTCCCATCTTGAAGGATCTAGAAAATACAAATAACTTAGCATATATATATATATATATATATAAAAGATAATTCTACCATTAATACCTTTTAATGTTTTAAAGTTACAACGAATAAATGAAATTCATATAATGCATTTAAATTAAATAGAAATATAATTTATTTTAAAAGAGAGAATGTAAAAATGAATTTAATTAAATCATCTTAATTTTTTAAAATTTGAAGGTACTCATCATAGAAATTATATATATATTTATATATGTACACACACGTGCGTAGTTTATAGTACACTTAGATATAAATATACTTGTGATGTTAATCATTCAATTTTCAATTAATCAGATCTTAGAATTGACATTTAATCTTCAATTAATGGGTTAGCATTCTTAGATTTGATTCATTGAAAATTGAAAGGCTAAGATTCTAAATGCAATGTAAAATGTGTGTGTATATATATATACACACACATTCTATGGTGCATGAAGATACATTTAAAATTTTAACCATTTAAATTTTAACGAAATGGAACTGAGGGTGCTAACCTATTAATTAAAGATTAGATTCCAATCCTTAAATCATACTCAATAAAAATTGAAAGATCAAAATTATAAATATATTATACATAAAAATCTGTAATTAGAACATCTAAAAATATATTTTAGATTATTAATTTTATATTGTTATAGATATAGTTACACAAACTCTGGAAAAGTCCAAGATCCAAAAGCATAATTAAATCTTATCCTTTAAATCTATCTCTCAACCACACACTTATTTTTCTACTTAATTTTGATCAGTTTTGATGAATTTTTCGACCAGACACCTGGAGTAAAAGACGTGGTGGTGCGGTGCAGTCTTGAAATTTCCTGGAGGGCCAAGCTTATTCTATGATGATTCCACGTTTGTGATATCGTGTGTGGTTGGCACCTCAGTTACTCAGTGAAGTTATTTTTTTATTTATTCAAGTTTAGAATAGCATTATCCGGAATGAATATTCTTTATCATATTGCATAATAACAAGTCAAGAAAGCCTCTGTTCAAAACAAAAACAAAAAACCAAAAACAAAAAACAAAACAGAAAAAGTCAAGAAAGCCCCATAATTTCTAAACACTGTAGCATACAGCCACGTAGTAACATGAGCTTTCATGGCAGTTTGAATATTTCTAAATTTGGTTTAGAATTAATGCAACAAGAATGATTCAATGAGTGTTGTCTTTGTATTTATATTTGAGATAATCCTAAAAAACTATTCATAGTTTGCTAAAATCTCAATTTTCTCATTCCCTTTCGTCAATTTTTTAATGGGAATAGTAAACAGAAGTTAAAGTATCAAATTTATCTTTTATTCAAATAATATAAAAATATAACAAATCAATAAATCAAAATAAATAATACTAAGAATAAAATATAAAAAATCAAAAATAAAAATAAATAACATTAAAATATAAAAATATAGAATAATCAAAAAATAAAAATAAATAATATTAAAATATAAAAAATTGTATCTAAAAAGAAAGAAAAATTTAAAAAAATATCAATTTAAGATATGGAATTAACCTAGATCTTCAAATACAATTTTAAAAGGGGATTAATTTAAAAAAGAAAAATTGTTTAAAAAAAATAAGGTAAAAATCCAGATCTTCAAGTTGAAGATCTGGGTTTAAAACCATCATTTGCTCTCTTCATCTACCTCACCCTTCTTCATCATCTTCATCATCAATCAACGTCACTTAATCCATTATTTTCATCATTATTAGCCTAATCCATCACAACATCATAAAATTCGTAAAATAAATACATAAAAACTGTTGGATCTTCGCTAGAGACCTAGAGTTAGTGGTCTGGGTCTCCACCGACAAGGATCCAAAACTTGGGTCTCTAAAGATGGAGACCTAGTTCGAGTCTCCATAGGGTTAGAAATTAGATTTTTGGGTTTCCAATCATTGACTAGAAACCTGGAAGCTGAGATTTTTACACAACCATCATCAACCATCAATTGCACCCATCATCAAGCATCAACCATCAAAAATACTAACGCCATAATCCACCCTAGTCATAATAAGGTCTTTCAAAAACTGGTGAAAGGTAGAGAGAAAAAGAAGAAGAGAAGATGAAAGAGAGAAAGAGAGCAACAAAAAGGTTTTCTTTTTTTCTTTTTATATTTTAATATTATTAAATATAGTTATTATTTTGTATATATTTATTTGTTTAATAAATATTTATTTAAATTGAGTAATTCAATTATCTGTTTGCCTTTGGAGTTAGTCGGTATACATTTTCAATCTAATAGAACTAGTAATGATTAGGGGCACTGTCGTCATTTCACATGCCTCTGAATGATATTTTAAGTATTTATATTAATGTTAAGGGGGATTTTGAGTAAATTTCAAACTATAGGTAGCAAATGGATCGAGATTTAAGTAAACTACGGATGGTTTTTTGGGATTACGCTCCATATTTATTTTTAGGATAAATTTTTACTCTTTGTCTCCACTAATAATATGAAGCTAAAGAGTTTTATTGGAAGTTAGACAAAGAAAAAATTGATTAAAGATGAGTGCAATTAATATGTACCTTTTTTTTTTTGGAAATAATTAATATGTACCTTTAACTCTAGGAAACACCTTAAAAGAATAATTATTAGAAAAATATGTATTTAATTAAAAAGTATTCTTTATTCTTTTAAAACAATCCACTGTGAGTTTGACGTGTTGCATTAGTAGCAACAATATTGTCTTGCCCTTAATTGTTTTGCAAAGGACAAGATTCAATTCAAATGATAACCAAAAGTGTGATAGATTTTCCCTTTCCTTTGTGGGCTTCTCCTCCCTCTTCTTGGGAGCCTTCCTCTTACTTTCGAGAGCCTTAATTATAGGTCGTGCCACAATGGCTAGATCATGTCAAGAGAGCCCGACAATATTAGATATTCTTATAATATGTATGTAATATGTTAAAAAAAAAAATCTATTGCGTGAAATCAATTTAATTTTTGATATTATTAAACATTTAAAATGAATAAAAGGATAAAAGCACTACTTTTATTAAAATGAGATGAGTTGTTAAAAATAAATTGTATATTGACTAAACTTAAAAAAAAAAAAAAAAAAAAGTGAGAATTTAATGTTGACATAAAGAGAGTAAAATATTAGAAAGCTGCAAATTTATAGATTTTGGACCATTGGGCCTCTTAGTATGTGCAGGTCCATGGGCCTTACCGATAAGCCTCACTTTTGTTATGTACTGCCTGTGTAAAAATTAGTTATAGTCTTACATACACATATCTAGCTGTGGGGTTTTTATTTTATTTTATTTTATTTTTATTTTTGGTAAGGTTATTTTTTTTTTCTACTATGTAGAATTTATGTAGTTATTGGAATAATTATTGATCATTAGATTCCAATACATTGGTCTCAAAAAATCGATGATTTAAAATTTTTTAAACAAATTAAAAATAATGGAAAAGTAATCCCTATATAATTTTTGTACATTAAGAGGTTGTTTATTTTTTTGTCTGAAGATTGAACAGTACTGTTGAAGACTGAAGACTGAATAGTAATTGAAACATGAAATTTGAATAAGATATTTGTTTTTTTCTTTTTTTACCTCTGAATATATAATAATTTTATTTGTTTTTTAAAGTTAAAATTGTTTGAAAACTAATAATTTGATATTTATATCATTTTATTTTTAGTTGTTATATAACTTCATTTAATATAATACAAACAATTATAATAAATTATTTAATAAATACTAAAACACTTTTATGTATATATTAACGATATTTTTATTCATAGTTAAAATATGATTAATTATTATAGTAAAATATTTTTTAAAAAAATTATATATATAAATAAAGTATTATAGTAAAGTAAATTTAATTTATATATTTAAATAAAAATAAAAAAATATTCTTGAATTGAATTACTATTGCAACAAAAGTTGAAATTGTAAAGTAACATATATTTTAGTCTTTGTAATATTTCATTAATTACATTTAAATAGAATTCATATAATGTAAAATTAAAACGAATTTGAAAATATATTATTTTGAGAAGGATATATTTGGAATAATATATTTAAAAAACTATTAAATGATTTGATATTCAATAAAAAATAAAAAATTGTAACTTTTTATTTTCAATGTATTTGGGTGGTTTTAACTTTTAAGTGGTTTGACCACCTAAAAAACAACAAAAATCACTTATTGAGTATAATTTATATTCATTAAATGAAAAATGATAAAAACAAATTAACCCTAACTGAATTCCTAATTAAAATCCTAAAATAAATCACTCGGGTAATAACTTAATGAGTTGTTATAAAAATATAACAATCTTATATTATTGAACTTTTACTTAATAGTTTAAGAATGTGTATTCAATTTAATATTTCATTGAAATTTAAAGGATTTTAAAAATTTGGATGTGTTCAAGTCATATTTTAATAGATTCATTGAAATTTAGATGTATCTAATCTAGATTTATTTGAAATCTATTGAAAACTAGATGTATTCAATTCAAATATGTACGAAATTCAATAAAATATAGGTGTATTTAAAAAGTCATTGACTTTATAGATTTCATTTAAATGATGAATTTGAATAGATTTTGATGTATTTTAAAGTGATTTTTATAAAGAAAAAAATTTATAACAAATTTTATCATTTTCCTCAAGATTTTATTGACTTTTAAAAAGTTAATTTAGATTTGTATAAAATTCAATAAAATTTAAGTGTGTTTAAAAAGTCATTGACTTCATAAATTTCATTTAAGTGATAAATTTAAATAGATTTGGATGAATTTTAAAGTGATTTTTTTTAAAAGAAAAAAAAATATAACCAATCTTATAATTCTTCAAGATTTCATTGACTTGTTAAAAAGTCATTTCAGATTTGTATAAAATTCAATGAAATGTAGATGTATTTACAAAATCATTTATTTTACAAATTTCATTTAAAAAAACAAAATCATTAAACTTTAATAAACTCTAAATTGAATATATCCTCCCAGATTTCAATATTTTGTCTAGATTTTACTATTATATATCAAATTTAGGCTTTGAGTGCAAATCATAAAAAATTGCTGTATAATTAACTCATATGAGCATATGACAAAATATTTGTCATCAATTTTAATTTGATGATACGCCATATAAAATTACTGCAAGGTACAATATAGAAACCTCCAAGCTTTGTTTGTTTATTAGAGCTAGCTCTGCACCAACAATGTGTCTATTAACCAAATACACCTTCCATTGGTTTTTTCTATCACTATAAGTACCACATCCTATTCTTCATGCTCCTCATTCACTTGTAAATGCCAGTCAACTTTAATTGGCCACAAAGTTCAACACATGGCAATGAACTTGCCAGCTTTTCTCATTTTATGCTTTGTTGGGTTTCTTTCATTTCCAGCTGAGGCAGCAGTGAGGATGTATCAGTTTGATGTATGTATATACATATGCTTTAGTAAAATATTGATATAAAAACGTTCTTTTTAAGATGAATTTCATGACATTTATTATTCGATGTATGTATAAGTAATGTCGTCTGAGCTTCTTCTACTTGTAATGGAAAATTTTTTAAAATTTTCCATCAATCAATTAATCAAATTATGGCTGCAATCTAGGGAGTGATTGATGGAAACTTTATTTTTCAAGCAGTTAATCAATTTAAAAGAATTATTGAAGGAAAAAAAAAATTTGGCACATATACATATATATATATATATATATATTTTGCCTGATCAATATAATAAGGTTTGAAGCCATATATATAATTTTTATATTTTTCTCTCTCCATTCACAGCAGCCGACTCTCCCCTCTGAAAATTCTCATACACCATTCAAAATTTTTTCCTCCATTAATAGAATTGAACCCTCAACTATAGTAACATGAGAGAACAAAGTTTATTTTAAAGGTATTCACGAATCAAGTAGGTTTTCTTTGTTTCTTTTTTTTGTAGTAGGTTTTCTTTCTTTCTTTCTTTCTTTTTTTTTTAATCTCTCAAATTAATGATTTAATTTAAGGAGTATTAAAACCTGATTTGGTTCCTAGAATTGTACACAAGGATGTGTTAGGCTAGATTTTTTGACTCAAACATAATAGCCAAGGTAAGAATTATTTTACAGGGTCATACTTAATAGAAAATTCTGAAGATTTGCACATAATGAGATTGATATGTCTACTGCTTATATATTAAATTTTGTAATTTTCTATTAAACTTATTAAGAGATATAAAGTTCAGATTGAGCTGTGGTCAGAACCAAAATTTGCAAGACAGATTTGTAGTCTTTGAGGTTTTGACATTTTTGAGCATGCTAATGATGGTGGAATAATCTAAACATTTCTTTATAGGTTACTTTATATGTCTTCTTTTAGCAGGTAAAATTTTTTATTCAAATTCTTAGAGTGCACTGTGGTCGGAATTAAGTTTTTTGAACAAATTTCAATAGGCTGAAACGAAAAATTCTTTTACCTATACTGGCAGTCCCCGTTTGATTTAAAAGTTATATGAAGGTTGATTAATGTGTTTGGAATATTCATGTAAAATTTTTAGGTTGATTGGAGATATAGAGAATTAAATAAAAATATAAGAATAAAGATAGATCTGATTACGAATGTTAGACATTCAAGATAGATTTTTAGATTTAGAGTGAGAGACTATTTTGATGTTTATAAAATTGTCACAAAAACAATACCAAAAGAGTATTTATAAATATCAAATCAGTCCCTCACTTTAAATCTTAAAATCTGCCTTGTGTCCAACATTCTCAATCACACCTATCATTATTCTTATATTTTTATTTACTTCTCTAGACATCTAATCAACCTAAAATTTTACATAGATATTTCAGACACATTAATCAATCTTTAGGAAAAATTTTAAATCAAATGAGGACTGCTAGCATGGGTAAAAATATATCTGTTTCAGCCTATTGAAATCTGTCCAGAAAACTACTACAGTGCACTCTAGGAATTTTAGCAAATTTCATAGTCATCTAAAAATCACAAGATTTTATATGCTAATAGAAGACATATAGAGCAACCTATAGAAAACGTTTCAGATTATTCCACCGTCAATAGCATGCTCAAAAATGTCAAAATCTGAAAGACTAGAAATCTGTTCTGCAGATTTTGGTTCCGACTGCAGCCCAATCCAAATTTTATATCTCTTAATATGGTTAACAAAAAATTAAAAAAATTTAATATATAACCAATAGACATATCAATATCATCACACGTAAATTTTCAGAATTTTCCGTTGAGTATAACCTAGTAAAACAATTCTTACCTCAGCTATTATGTTTAAGTTCAAAAATCCAGCCTAACACACCCTTGTGCAAAAACCTAGAAACCATATCAAGTCTTAATATTCTTAGAACCAAATCATAAATTTGAGATGAGAGGTAAAAAAAATAAAAAGGAAACCTACCCATGTCTATTGTCTCTCAAATCAACTATATGCCTTTCGATGTTACTATAAATCGCGTTTTGATAGCGATAACAATATGAAGACAAAGTGTACAAATTTGAATACTGTATATATGTTTTCTTTTCAGGGGAATATTTGCTATTTTGATTAAAGGAAAATATATATATATATATATATTTATATGGCTTCAAACCCAAATTGTAGTGATTAGGGAACATATATATATATATATATATATATGATACTAACTACATCGTCAACCAAACTTTTGAACTTTCAAAGCTCTTAATAATTTTTTGAAACTGGTATTTCAAATCTTATACGGTCATAGTTTCAATAGATACTTCTCAAAATATTTTCCTTTTTAAAAACGCTTTTACAATCACCGTAGACAAAAGGAAACTAGAAAATTTTCAAGAAAAAACTTTAAAAACCAAGTTTAAATTCTACTTAACTCTTACATTTCAAAAAAATTAGACAAGAAAAAATCTTTGAAAAGTTAAGAGGAAGTTTTGCAATGAAAATCTTTAATCTGGACTCAGAATAATGTTTTATACTTTCGTCAACTAGGCTAGACTTTTTTGTCCCTTAAAATTTAATGGGATTAAAGTAAGAAATTAGTTGCTTGAGATATTGAGTTGGTTAGAAGCTAATGTTGTTTGCTAAAACTTTCTGAAAATGCTAGGGGGTACGGTAGAGAAAACAATTGTAA
Source organism: Nephelium lappaceum (assembly GCA_021234005.1). Lineage (NCBI taxonomy): Eukaryota > Viridiplantae > Streptophyta > Magnoliopsida > Sapindales > Sapindaceae > Nephelium > Nephelium lappaceum. The sequence goes on along the minus strand of CM038011.1, from coordinate 14,388,687 downwards.
AGTATATTGGATATGCTTGCAATATCTTGTCTTTCTTTTATTGATTTTTCATACATATATACAAAAAAGGAGATGATTACAATTCAAAAAGCCTAATTTGGCTTCTGAAGTCTAAAGTCAAAAGCCTACAAAGCAGAGACAATTATTAGTCAGAAGATCTGCTACAAATTTGCCTGTCAGAAGATCTACTACAAATTTGTCTGTTTATTGACAATTTTCCTGAATGTTTCTATTGTTATCTTTGTCTTTTGATTCTGTCTTTTTGTCTACTTTTAGTCAATGCTTCTTATCTTCTTTTTTTGCAAAAGTCTTCAATTGTTTTTTCTGCTTTTAATCAATGCTTCTTTTCTTTTTTATCTAATTTTGCTGTACACTTTGTCTTCTTTTATCTAGGTGTCTAAATTGTGGAGGACCTTGTCATCAAATGCTTCATTGATTTCTTCCATAATATTATCTTCTGTGAGAAACTAACAATCTCTTTTTGCTGTCTCTAGATTTTTTTTTTAAGTATCGATCTGTTTCAGTACTAAAAAATATCCAAGGGATAGAGTATTGCATTATTGGTTCATTTGACTATCCTTTTTAAAAATATCGACAAATGAGGAGTTTGTCCAAATAGATGGGGTCTATACATATTTATACAATTCAAAGAATGCAAGAATGCAATACAACAGATAGATACTTACAAAAAATTCAAGAGAGAGCGGAAAAAGATTATTATTTTCTCATAGAAGATAATATTATGGAAGAAATTGATAAAACATTCGATGACGAGGCCCTTCATAATTCAAACACCTAAATAAAAGAAGACAAAGTGTACAACAAAAATAGATAAAGAAGATAAGAAGCACTGATTAAAAACAGAAAAACCAACTGAAGGCTTTTATAGAAAAAGAAGATAAGAAGCATTGACTAAAAGCAGACAAAAAGACAGAATCAAAAGATAAAGATAATAGTAAAAACATTCAGGAAAATTATTAACAAAACCCCTAAACCTGTAGAATTAGAGACAAGAATGCTTATAAAAGAATTATTTAAACCACTTAAAAGTTTATAATTCCAGAAATTACTAAAAAAATAAGTATAGGTGAATTATTTGATTTCGGAATTATAGATGAAATATTTGCTTATAATGTATTAAACATTTCTTTTGTACCAGATAAAATAAAAAAAATGTATATATATGTATGGTGGAAGATATGGTTTTAGTTTAGGAATAGATTCAATTCCCTATGAATAGGAGGGAAAACCTGAGAGAGCAAATTATTTTTTATCCGCCTATCATTACATTGTAATTTTTTCTTATGAAAATCTAGTCCGATATATTAATTAAACAAATTCTTTATAATATAAAGAATTTACTGTAAAATATCTTCAAAAGTATAGAGCACATAAATATTGAAATTGTATAAATACGTATAGACCCGGCCTACTTAAACAAACTCTTCATATATCAATATTTTTAAAAGGATAGTCAAACGAATCAATAATGCAATACGCTATCTCTTGGATATTTTTTAGTACCGAAACAGACATATACTTACAAAAAATTCAAGAGAGAGTAGAAAGAAATTATTATTTTCTCACAGAAGATAATATTATGGAAGAAATTGATGAAACATTCGATGACGAGACCCTCCATAATTTAGATACCTAGATAAAAGAAGATAATGTGTACAACAAAAGTAGATAAAGAAGATAAAAAGCATTGATTAAAAGAAAAAAAAAAACAGCTGAAGACTTTTGTAAGAAAAGAAGATAAGAAGCATTGATTAAAAGCAGAAAAACCAATTGAAGACTTTTGCAGAAAAAGAAGATAAGAAGCATTGACTAAAGCAGACAAAAAGACAGAATCAAAAGATAAATATAATAGCAAAAACATTTAGGAAAATTGTCAACAAACAGACAAATTTGTAGCAGATGCTTTGTAGGCTTTTGACTTTAGACTTCAAAAGTCAAATAAGGCTTTTTAAATTGTAATCATCTCTGCTTTTGTATATATGAAAAATCAATAAAAGAAAGACAAGATATTGCAAGCATATCCAATATACTTTAGCATTTTCAAAAAGTTATAGCAAACAACATTAGCTTCTAACAAACTCAGTATCTCAAGTAAGTAATTTCCTACTTTAATCCCATTAAACTTTAAGGGACAAAGAATTTTAGTTTAGTTCACGAAAGTATAAAACATTGCTTCAAGTCCATGTTAAAGATTTTCATTGCAAAAAGCCCTCTTAACTTTTGAAAGATTTTCTCTGGTCTAATTTTTTTGAAATGTAAGAGTTAAGTAGAATCTAGGTTTGGTTTTTAAAGCTCTAGGTTTGGTTTTTAAAGTTTTTTCTTGAAAAGTTTCTAGTTTCCTTTTGCCTATGATGATTGTAAAGACGTTTTTGGAAAGGAAAAATGTTTTGAGAAGTATTCCTTGAAACCATGACTATATAAGATTTGAAATACTAGTTTCAAAAAATTATTAGGAGTTTTGAAAGTTTTAAAAGTTTGGTTAAGGATGTCGTGTGTGTATATGTATATATCTATATATATTTGCCAACTTTTTTTTTTTTCCTCAAATCATTCCCTTAATTGATAGGAAAAATATATATCAATAACTGCCTAATTTGATTGCTTGCTTGAAGAAAAAAAAAAAGCTTTCCATCACAAATATATTCCATCAATCACTCCCCAGATTGTAGTCATAATTTGATTAATTGATTAATGAAATATTGAATTTACTTATTGGGTTGATGACTCACCTTTCGTCCCTACTATTTTGCAGAGTAGGAATAAATTATAGGCGTTGAGTGTTTAGAATTTAGAGTTTATCCGATGTGAAGCTTTGATGATAGTTGTTGCAGTTTTTTTTTTTTTTTTAATTTTTTTTTTATTTTTAGTTTCAGATTATGTAAGAATTGAATTTCAGTTGGCTTTTGTTATTATTAGAATATTTTACTAGTTGTAGCTTGATTTTAAGCGTTTGAATGAATAAAGTACATCATGGAATTTAAGTTTACCAGAGTATCATTTTAAATTCCTTGATTCGAGATTTGGGGTGTTACACTACTTCTCCATTTGAAACAGATTCAAGTGAAAAATGTGACCAGGTTGTGTCATGCAAAGCCAATTGTTACAGTACATGGGATGTTTCCGGGACCAACTATCTATGCTAGAGAAGGAGATCGAGTTCTTGTCAACCTCACCAACCATGACCAAGATAACTTCTCTATTCATTGGTATGTCAATTACTAGTACATTTCAAAGTATGCGCTTAACACATTCCAAAGTTTTTTTTTTTTTTAAATACATTATTAGTTATGTGTTTTATTACATAGCGTTTACATATATTTTTATAGACAAACATTTTCATTCAAAATCTTTATATGCATATGCAAAAATTAGCATGTCAAATATCATGTCAGCTATTGGTTATTGTCATACCCAAAAAGGTAAGTTGAATGGACATAACTAAATTACAGTATTTAAAACTTGTGTTTTGAATAGAAAGAACTAAACTAAAGTATTTAAAACCTAAGGTTAACACGTGACATACATCTTCATCTGTAATGTGGATAAATGACAGATATTGGACATATATTAAATGTCTCTTATCGTTATAACATATGTAACAAGAATTCAAGATAAGGAACGGTAACTTTTGTAAGAAGAATTCAAGATAAAGAGAGGGAGAGAAAGTTTGAACCAAAAACCTTCAAGATTTGATACTATGTTAGTTACTATCAGATTCAAAAATTTAAATTGATAGGAAATAATCCAATTATAATATTTAAAATTTGAAGTTGACACGTGATATCATCCATTTGTTAGGCATGTGGGTACACACAAATGTACAGGTTTGCTAGTGACTTTTATATGCAGGCAGAACTTGAATCAATATCGCAATGGCTGGGCAGACGGACTGGCATACATAACACAATGCCCTATCAAGACAGGGCACAGCTACACTCACGATTTTAAAGTGACAGGACAGCGGGGAACCTTGTGGTGACATGCACATATTTTGTGGCTAAGAGCGACGGTTTATGGTCCTTTTCCTCAACCTTATCAAGAAACTAATATAGTCCTAGGTTGGTAAATAATGTCATAATTTTTATCAACAGTACAAAGTTTGGAGTCATGATCTAACATGCATACATACTTAATTATGCAGGAGAATGGTGGAATTCTGATGTTGAAACGATTGTAAACCAAGCTAGTAAGTTTGTGGTGGCACCACCTAACTCAGATGCTCATACTATTAATGGACAGCCAGGGCCACATCTCCAGTGTTCTGATAAGCGTAAATTAATTAATCATTTTACATCACAATTTTTCGTATTATACTTTTTTTTTTTTTAACTTCTGTGTAATGTGCTAGAAATTTAACTGAATATAATTGCATTCAGACACGTTTGCCATGGGGGTTGAGTCAGGTAAAACATACCTGCTAAGGATTGTCAATGCTGCAGTTAATGAAGAGCTATTTTTTGCCGTTGCTGGTCACAACATGACCATTGTAGAGATCGATGCAGTCTACACCAAGCCCTTTACAACTTAAGCTATCTTCATTGCACCAGGTCAAACAACAAATGTTCTTGTAAAAGCTGACCAATCTCCAAGCAGATACTTTATGGCAGCAAGGCTTTTATGGATGAAAATATTACTGTTGTTAATAAAAATGTTCCAGCCATTCTGCAATACAAAGGCATCTCAAACACAGTTCTTCCTTCCTTGCCAAGCCTCCCTGCTACTAACGATACTTAATTCGCTTTCAACCACAACAGTAGACTCCAAAGAGTAAACACCCCACTATTTCCTGCAAACGTCCCACTTCAGGTTGATCGCCATCTTCTCTATGCAATTGGTTTAGGACAAATTCCATGCCCCAGTTGCCAAAATGGTACACAATCCACAGCTTCATTGAACAACGTAACCTTTGTGACACCAAAGGTTGGGCTATTGCAGGCACATTATTTCAACATCTCAGGAGTTTTCAGAACTGACTTCCCTGACCGCCCTCCTGTAGCATTTAACTACACTGGGGCACCACTCGCAGCCAACATTGGCACCTCTCTAAGAACAAGGCTGAACTAAGGTGGCATTCAATTCCACCATTGAACTGGTGTTGCAGGACACCAATCTTCTTGCTTCTGAGACACCCTTTCCATCTTCATGGTTACAATTTCTTTGTTGTTGGAAGTGGCATTGGTAACTTTGATCCCAAGAAAGATCCAGCTAATTTTAACATGGTTGATCCTCCTGAGAGACACACAGCTAGAGTCCCTACTGGAGGATGGACTGCAATCAGATTCAGAGCTGATAATCCAGGTAACTTTACCTGCCCAACAAGTTAAAAAAAAAAATCATTTTCACATTCCATAGATTCATCTATAACACATTCATGTGTACATGTTTTTTAGGTGTGTGGTATATGTATTGTCACCTGGAATTGCATACTATGTGGGGATTGAACATGGCTTTTGTCGTTGACAATGGGAAGTCGCCAGAACAGTCTATTCTACCACCACCAAAATATCTTCCACCCTGCTAACCACATAGAACGTACAACGATCTCTTTTTCATATTTATGAAAGCTTCGCAGAAGTTATAGATTATTCTTTTCTAGGAGGGAATTTTATTAAATTCTTACCAATGCTTTGTTTAATGTTGTTTCTGAGACTATATATATATATATAAGACACCAAAATGTAATCAAGTATTTGATCAAGGAACATTTTATTTTTACATTATAATTCTATCATACTCTTTTCAACAAGTATTACTAATCATATAATTGTGGAACAACGTTAACCATATAATCATTTAACCAAAATACAGTACCTACAGTGCAGTTCAAATTTGGAGCATAGCTATGCTGGACTATCTTTTCTACATCAAATCGCATTTAACAATGTTACGCCTACAATTATTTAAACTAATATAGCAATTAAAAATAGACACAGATACAAAGTTGGTACTCATCACTCGTCACTTGAGTTGTTAATATAAGTTATTATATAAAATTAAAAATGAAAAGATAGAAATACTTTTAGTGTAACAATTAAAATTACCAAACTAGTGTATAGATCTGGAGGCGCTCACTCCTCCATCAACATTGTTTCTTTCTATTTTCTCATTGGTTATTTTAATTTTTTTTATATATTGATATTAGTAATCAATTAATTTTAGATAGTAAAAAATATTCAATTAAATTGAAATAACAATCAATTCTTTATTTTTCACATGTGGAGTATAAATATGCCTTAAGCAGTATAAGGTATCAATCACAACTCATTAACAATAAGCCATAAGGGAATTAGTAATCAATTTGACTCATCATCATTTTTTGTTTCAAAGACTTTTATAAGTGATTGATTCTGAAACAAATTTTCAGGACGCTTTTACCTCATAATTATTTCGATTTTCAAGAAAAGTAATTTGGACAACACAATATAATATATAAATATAATTATTCACCAACTTGTACCTACCAAAAAAAAAAAACACAACAGAAGACACGAAATGAAGCAAAAGCAAGTGAAACTGAAAGCTAACACAGCAACAACCGCTCTAGCGTAGACTTGAAGCTCATCATCTGAACACCCCACTTAGACGGTTACACACTACCAAACAATCACAACAAATCTCCATCCTTCTACTTTTTTCTTTTTACTCTATTTTTCACCTGTCATTCTCTTGAATTCAAGACCTCTTGCTGTTGCAACCTGCATGCATTGTCTCTTTGTCTTCTCTCATCGCTTCTATTTCTCTTATGCTTGTGGAACATAATCTTTTGAGGTAAGCATGTAGATGAATTTGTATCATGTACATTTTTTATTTGTATTTGTTTTGTGTACATAAGTGCATGTATGTGAAGTTGATGTATTGTTCAGTTTTTGTTGCTAGTTGCTATATCTGAACCTTCTTTGTGACATAAATATGATTGTTTTTGGTCTTTTTTTTTTTTTTTTTTTGGCAGTTGTGGGTTGTGATTTTTAAATTTGGAGAAGGGTTCTGTTGTTTGTATGAATCTATGGTACTATATTGTGTATATGGTTATCTTTGCATTGGCTTGCTAGGCTCTTGAAGTGGTTTGATTAATGTTTTCATGATTGTTAATACATTGCAGCCAAGAGTTTGATTTAAGGAATCATTAATTGATGTTAAAGAGTTGAAAGAATTAAAGATGAAGAAATGGTCTGGGGGTGTTTTGATTGGGGCATTGTTTATGTTGCTAGTAATGAGGTATGCTATGATGAAGAACCCTTTTGGGGAGACACATCTATCGGTTCCTATTGTCTTGAACTCAACCATGCCTCTTGAATCTCTTCAAGATGCGGTTCCTCCTACAATTCAAGTTCAAGAATATGCCAATCAAGTGATGATCATTTCTGCTGATGAATTGGCGTCTGGTCTCTTTCAAAAGATGAATTTCTCGCGTGAAATGCAAAGTTCTTTACTGGCTTGGAGTCATATGAAAGGCTTGGTTAATTACTCTCAGGGTTTGCCTAATGCAGTAGTGGCCATTAGAGAAGCGCAAATTGCTTGGAAGAACCTAACGGATGCATTTGAGAAGGAGAAAAAAAATGGTGACTTGAATGGAAGTTCTATTCATGAAGTGAAGGAGAAGCAATGTCCACACTTTCTTAATAAGATTAACGTCACAGGAAGTGGTGATAATGGTTATATACTACATATTCCTTGTGGCCTGGTTCAAGGTTCTTCAATTACTATAATCGGCATCCCAAATGGCCTTCTTGGTGAATTTCGGATTGAGCTAACAGGGGAGCCTCTCCCCGAAGAACCAGATCCTCCAATAATTTTGCATTACAATGTCCGACCTCAAGGTGACAAGTTGACAGACAATCCTGTAATTGTCCAAAACACATGGACAGCAGCTGATGAGTGGGGCGAAGAGGAGCGTTGCCCCTCACCAGATCCCAGTGAAAATAGGAAAGGTACCGATAATTTCATGTGCCCTGTTATTAGTATTTTTGAAATTTGACATCAATTATTTATGACCTGCTACATGAGTTCCGAGCTTTCATAAACTATGCCGATAGATGTAGAATGTTTATCCTCATAATCGTAGTCCACATGGTTCATGTAGTTGCTAATTCTAGTACCAATTCAAAGTTCATTGTGCTATTGTCCATTTAGTATCATCAGAAGAGAAGCTTATCTAGTCCTCATTTTCTATCATGTCTGTGTCCTAAATATTTGCACGAGTTTGCTGTATAATTACTTCATTTACTGTCCCCACGTTGCTTGATAAACAGTGGATGACTTGAACCAATGCAATGAAATGGTGGGTGGTGATGGTGCCCAGAAGGTAATGGAAAGTGGAGCTTCATACATGTCTTTAAGGTCATCAATGCCAAAGAACAGATCTGCAGCCACTAGATACTTTCCATTCAAGCAAGGCCATTTGTCCGTTATGACATTAAGGGTGGGAGAAGAAGGAATTCAGATGACAGTTGATGGAAAGCACATAACATCCTTTGCTTGCCGTGAAGTAGTTTCTCTTGTTTCTCACTTCACATGATATTTATGTATGTATGCTATTCTTGTGTTTCCCCAACTCAGTTGCATATTTGGATGTATGATTGCAGAATTTGGAGCCGTGGCTTGTAAGCCAAGTAAAGATATCTGGAGACTTGGAACTACTTTCCGTCTTGGCCAGTGGCTTACCCACCTCTGAGGGTTTAGACAATATTGTTGACATAGAAGCACTGAGATCAGCTCAGCTCCCACTGCACCAACAGTTAGACCTCTTTATTGGTGTCTTTTCTACAGCAAACAATTTCAAGCGCAGGATGGCTGTTCGCAAAGCATGGATGCAGTACCCTGCAGTGAAGGCAGGAGCAGTTGCAGTACGCTTTTTTGTTGCTTTGGTGAGTAGGCATTTTCTCATTTGCTTCTGGTTTGCTTCACGACATGCTTTTCTGGGACATAGCAGTGAAAATTTGCATTGCTCTGCAGCATAAAAACCAGCGGGTGAACGAGGAACTATGGACCGAGGCGCAAACATATGGAGACATTCAATTGATGCCTTTTGTTGACTATTACAGTCTTATAACCTGGAAGACCATAGCGATCTGCATTTTTGGGGTAAGTCCTTATTGCCATTTGAAGTTGAACGAATTTGTCTTGTTGGCTTATTTTACGGTTTTGACAGACAGAAGTTGTTTCAGCCAAGTATGTCATGAAGACAGATGATGATGCGTTTGTTCGTGTGGACGAATTGCTAGTTTCTCTAAATAGAACAAATGTGACTAGTGGCTTGTTATATGGTCTCATCGACTATGAAGCCCTGCCTCATCGCAGTCCCGACAGTAAATGGTACATAAGCTTTGAGGTAATCTTTTGATCAAATATATATACTCTGTCTGATATGCTTATGTATCAAATTTAAACTAAATTAAAATCAAAAGTTCACCCTTGATTGGCAGTAGTAAACTTAAAAATGTAACTCCAAATCTATCTAGGATACATTCGATACACATAAAAGTAAAACCTTATAGGTGTAACACTATATATATATATATATATGACTATTAAGCCAAAAATAGGGCCTAATTTGAATAGTTTGGAACAATACGGCCAGGTTCTTTTATTATCATAATCTACTAGCATAGTGCAACTTGTTACAATTCGTTGAAAGAAGATATGTTTCTGTGTATGCGTGCAAGTTACATTGTCTTGATTAATTAGTTTTTTGTCTAACTATTTTCTTTCTTTTTCATTTTGAAGGAATGGTCTGAATACAGATACCCTCCGTGGGCTCATGGCCCTGGTTATGTAGTGTCACATGACATAGCTAAGGCAGTAGCCATGAGGCACAAAGGTCACTTGAAGGTGAGTACACCTTCAATTTCTAAATTTTGATTTCTCTGCATCTCTCAGACGCGCGCACACACTGTAGAATCACAGATTCATAAAACCATTCATTTCGCATAATGTCTATAAATAACAACAATAGGGTTAAATCTTAATTGCTCAATGAACTCATTAATTGGACACATTATTCATGACATTTTAAATGTTTTACCCGCTATGAACGTATAAATTCTTGGTCTGAACAGATGTTCAGGCTAGAGGATGTCGCGATGGGAATCTGGATAGCAGAGATGCAAAAGGATGGTTTGCATGTAAGTTATGTGAACGAACCACGGGTATACAACGAGGGCTGCATTGAAGGGTATGTTGTTGCCCACTACCAAAGCCCAAGAGAGATGCTCTGCCTCTGGCAAAAGGTGCAAGGAGGAAATGTCACGAAATGTTGCGAGGATGATGAATAACCTAATACAACAGCTATGCCCTTCAACAATGGCATCAAGTTGAGTTTTAGTTACATAAGTTCTTTCAAGTAAGATGTATAGATGGAAGAATATTACATGCAGAGGCCTTCAAAAGCAAGCCAAAGAGGAGGTAACAGATTTGGTTGATACCTTACTATTTCACTTTTGACACACTTACAGGTAGAGAGGGATTTCATAGTAGTAGTTGTACTACTTTTTTTGAGGGATTCATGCCTTTTGTTTTGAAGAGAAAAGAGAAGAGAGAAATATTGCTGTATAGAAGGAGAAACACAATCAACAACATATGTAATGTTTATTCTTTTAATTTTTTTATTACAGTTTCAGTTAAACTCTAGGCAGATTGATTAGGTTAATACATTGGGAATGAGTCATGGAAGAATGAGTCATATGCTTGAAAATCCTAAACCATATTGGTATACAAAACGAGATTCTTTTATTCAACTGTTGATAGAATTACTTGACAGTTATTCAAATCAATTATCTCGATTCAATAAGATCAAAATGTATATGACGTGAAATTATAAGACTAAAATTTCACATTTCATATGCATATAGACTCATCTCAAACTATGACATGAAGTTATAAACTAAAATTTCACATTACATATACATATGAAGAATAGGAAGAATGTGAATCTCTTCTAAGCACCATTAACGTACCATACAGAGTATTAACAAGGCCATTCTTTAAATTTGATTCTAATTATAAGAGATATTCCTATGATGAAGTTGCCACAAAATGACTCTGATTAACTATGTAAAAAAGAAACTTTACTCATTTCAAGACATCGGATTTTCACAATATAATAAATTTATATTGTCTATTAATATAAATTTATTAATATTAATAAATCCCACACCAAAACTGTCTATTAATAAAAAGTTGGTGACAATTTGATTACAATATATCATATATTAAAACCCCCACAGCACTAGCAAGATATATAACATAAACAACCCAAAATTCGTTTCCGAGAAACTTTTATTCAATATATATATATATATATATAAACCTACTCCTACATCCAAAACATAAAAAAAATCATCAAAACTGATGACCAACTTCAAGCAGACAAGCAGCCAATACCAGACCTAGTGTTGGGGAACACAAGGAACAATCCACTGCAAACCACACCAACCATCAAAGGGAAACTCTCCATGATCTGATCCATCTCCTTCTCATGCCCTGGAAACAGACAGTTGGTGACCCTATGATCCGCGAAAGCGATGGCTACGAACACCATCACTGACATGACAGCATGCACGAAATCATTCAACCCCACCTTGTACTTGTCATCTTTCGGGACCACAACTCCAGGAATTCCCGGCTTGAACACTGCCAGGCCTTTCGGGGTTACGAACCCGTAGTAGACGGTGCCATCAGGGCCCCGGAAGCCATCCGTGAAGTGGAAGAAGAAGCAGGAGAGAGCACATATCCCCAACAGGACATGAATCATAAGGGTGGTCATAGGAGAGCAATCTCCAGTCCTGTAGATCGATGGCAGCACCATTTCAAACGTCAGGAGAGTTCCCGTGGGCAGGAAGTTAACGAGCATAGACGTTTTGGATATCGTCTTCTGCACCCCCTTGGCCACTGCCCGCCTTCTACGTCCCGGTTCAATGGCTGCAGCAGCATCCGGTGGAGGATTCGCGGCGGAGGAGGCTGTGGCAGCCCTTGGAGTGGAGGCTTCTGATGGGGTAGCACTGTAGACTTTGATGCCGATTGTTGGTTGAGTTTGCTCCATTGCTTGTTGCTGTTGTTGTTAATGTTGAATGTGATAGATTTTGATTCATTGATTGATTGTGTTGGGATACATAAATAGAGTCTTGCTTGTGGGGTTTGAAAATTTGAACGTTGGAGGTAGTTAATGGCGGTTAATGTGATATATGTATATATTTTTTCTAACAGGTGCTTTGCAGTAACAACGTTTTGCTTTGTCTGTTCGAGACTTCAATGAAATCATTACTACAATTATTTTTAACACTGCTTTTGTGTGTGTGTGTGTGTGTATATATATATATATATATTTGCTTGATTTACAATATTTAAAAGTTATGAAGGTAATGTTTGGAAGGATACTCTCTTAGTAACACAATGCATCTCTATGTATTGAATAAATTCCCTAAACCCTAATTCTTAAATCATTCACTTTTTCAATATCATGTTAATATATTATCATAACCCTACTTGTCAAATTCTTCTTATAGTTATGATACATTGTTTGAAAAATTCCAAAACTAATCCAAGAGAAAGTCTAAAATTAGATGTATTCAAGATCAACTACTGCAAAAAGTATAATACTTACAATGAAAATGCTAATTTAATTTCTTAATCTTGATGATCTTTTAAAGAGATTAGGTGAGAATATATATAGTAATATAATTGTATTGGATAAAAAGGCTATTGATAAACCTGAATAAAGAGAATGGAGAAGAAGAAAGAAGATAAAAAAATAATAGAGAAAAGAAGATGAAGAATTGCGTAAAAAAAAAAAAAAAAAAATTCTATTCTTAAAACGATGGGTGTAAAAAATTATATTGCATGTAGGCTAGTTTAGTTAGGATTATTTTTGACATTTTTATGGGTGCTTAAATTAAAAATTATAATTTTAAATCTTATAGAGGTGTAAGGAGAAAATGGATGTTACAAGAAATGTTTTGGATGGCAATAGAGCCACCCTTTTTTGTTATTCAAAACAGGAACAAAAAAAGACCTACTACTTTTTTAAGTGTGATCAATTTTTTATTTACTTTTTTTTTTTTGAGTGCTGTGACAATATCTTTTATGTGGTGATATTTATTTATTTATTTTTTATTGTTATAATATCAAACACATCTGTTATGAAACATGGAATATATCTGCAGCTATTATTACACTACAAGTTAACAACACATGTTAATAAGTACACAAAACATAGGAAGAAACAAGTTTTAAAGTCGTGGTGCTGATAACTAACCGGTATGGGGAATGTAGTTGTCATGAGTTTGGTTTTATTATGATACTACACCCTTGAAAAGGAGATTTGAAATATATATTCTCAAAGTTATGTATGATATAATGTGCTATATAAATTGTGATTAATGTAGTTTTGCTGGATTTGAAATGTCTATGACCTAACATATTTGACTTGTCAATATTGGCTTTGCCAACTCATTATTTTTACATATAGGTTAAAATTAGATGTATTAAAGATCAATTACTGTAAAAAATACAATACTAAAAATTAAAATATAAATTTAATTTCTTAATCATTATGACCTAACATATTTGACTTGTCAATATTGGCTTTGTCAACTTCATCATTTTTACATATAGGTTAAAATTAGATGTATTAAAGATCAATTACTGTAAAAAATACAATACTGAAATTAAAATATAAATTTAATTTCTTAATCTTCATAATGTTTTAAAGAGATTGAATGAGAATATATATGGTAACATAATTGTCTTGCATAAAAAGGCTATTGAAAAACCTAAATAACGAGAATGAAGATCAAGAAAGAAGATAAAAAATAATAATAATAGAAAACGAAAGGTGAAGAATCCAAAAAAAAAAAGATAAGCTCTATACATTCTTAAAATGATGGGTGTGAAGAGTTATACTGCATGTTGGTTCAGTTAGGGTTATTTTTGACATTTTAATGGGTGTTTAAAGTAAAAATTATAATTTTAAATATTATATGGGTAGGGAGAAAATGAGTGTTGCGAGAAATTTTCTGGGTGACAACAGAGCCACATTTTTTGTTATTCAAAGCATGAATAAAGGATAAAAAATTTTTTAAGTGTCATCAAATTTTTTTATAGCTGTGACAATAGTTTTTACAAGGTGACAATTTTTTTTTTTTGTTAGTGTCATAATATTAGGGAATTATTTGTTATTTTACCTGAATACCAAAGATTGAATAACGACTAAAATCTAAAACCTAAAAGATATGTTTGTTTTTTTTCTTCTAATGTTTGAATATACATACCGATCGTTTGTCTTCTTAAGAGAAAAATATTTGAAAACAAATATTTTTACGTTTATATTTTTATAACTAATAATTATTACGTACTTTTATTTTAAATTATACATGAAGCAAAAAAGAAATCATTTAATGAATCCTAACCAAATTTATCTGTATATTTCTAATTTTGCATAAATATAGCTTTTATTGATAATAATAAATATATATAATTTTAAACAATAACAATTTAAGAAAATATTAAATTCACATGACTTTATATATTTTTTAAGTTATAAGATTCAAGTTATTAGTAACAATATGAAAAATGATAATTTATAGAATATTAATAAAGATAAAATTTAAAATATGTACCTATTAAAAGGATAGTCATAGAAGAAAATATTATAATTATAATCAATGATAGTGTTAAGTGATAATTTAGAATATTTTACATTTTATTTGAAGTTACTTTTTAGCAAATTTAAGTTATTTGATCACTTAAAAAACAAACAAAAATGATTTAATGAATTTAATTCAGACCTACAAAGTAATAAGTTGAAAAAACAAACATCCAGTTAATAACTACAACTATTGTACTACAGGTTTACAACACATGTTAATAAGTACATAAAACATGATAAGAAACAAGTTTTAAAGTTGTGGTAGTGATAACTAACCTATGTCGTGAATGTAGTTTTCAGCACCAGACCTTCGAAAGAGAGATGTGGGAAAACTATCTATATCATTTTTACACTCACAAAGGAAGTTACATGCATCTAAGAATGAAAGAAAATAGTTCTCAAAACTATATATACCATCTTCGGAAAACTTAGTTGTTGGTGCACGAGTTTCGACTATGCACAAAGTGTTGGCATGTTAGAGCAATAAGGTAAAAAATTTTTGTGCAACAAAATTCATGGACTACTGTTATGTTATAACATCAGGATCGGATGCATGTTATAGCATTAGAACACAACTGATATTACAACACTCTTTGGTTGACTAGTGCTCAAACCAAAAACTCAAATTCGGTTTTCAGCTATTTTTTCGTTGACAGTTTTATCTCTTGTATTTATCATTAATCTTTTTTATGACTCGAACTCAAAACCAAGAAAACGCCTTAAAATTAGTAGTAAAAATAATGTCTTTTTAGCCTAAAACGCTTACCCGATGACCGTTTCTTTCTGTACCGACACTTGGACCGACTAAAGGGCGAGTTAGGAAGATGATTGGAGCGAAAACGAAGGAAAGAAAACCACTCGATTGGGCTAGGGAATAGGTTCAGGCCAAATGGGTCGAAATAGGATAATTTTCATTTCAGACCTCCGAACGCGATTCTGTTAGTGCCAGAACGACGTTAAGTGATAGTACATAGGTTACAGATTAAGAAAACTGAGTTCGGAACCTTAGAATCGATAAAGGAACAAAAAACGGAAGTTTACAAGTAAAACAGGTAACTTAGGGGCGATTATGTAATTTTAGTTATTTCGAGTTTTCAGAAGTTGACGCGAATGTAAATTTATGTATATATATGATGTGTAGGTGAGGAGGAAGCGAGTGGAGCACGACATGACCCTTGAGTTTCCATATACGAAGCTTTAAGATCAAGTGAGTGTCTTTATAAAAATGTTTTTACTATGATTGATTTTAAATGCATGCCAAATTTATCATGTTGTTAAGGCTATCAAATGAATTCTAAATTGAAATTGTTGCATGGATTATGGTAATGATTTATATGAAATGTGATTTAATGAGAAAGGAAATTTAAAATTGAAACGAAATTGAAAACCTATGGTACACCTGATTGTATGTTATATATGTTCAGTTTGGGCTGAGTACCTTAAGCGTGCATTGGCTGTGTTGGAAGAGTCTGTCACTAACAGCGGGTGAGACATTGTTTGTTTAGTCCTATGAGTCGCCCAATGCACGTAAGAGGTATATTATTAACTAGCTTTCACCCGAGCGATATAGAATTCGCTCTATAGCGACGTGGAATTCCGCTACGTAAAAACTGGATAGATGGCCTGAACGATGTGGAATTCCGTGATGGACCTAAACAACGCAGAATTCCGCTCTACTCTAGGGTACCATGTAATGCCAGCTACTAATGGTTGACCCATTTATATTTATAAATTCTTTAAAAATTATTATTGTCACCATTATTAAAATGTTTTGATAGAAATGGAAACCATGCAACCTATGGATTTAAATTTTATTTATTGAGCATGAATTTTATTAAATTCCGATTGATATCTATTGTTTTTAAATGGATGATGAATTTCAGCTATATCAATTGTTCAATCATGGTATTTGATCATGCATGAATGTTTTAAAAAGATCTTTAGGAGGATATTTGATAAGCTAGATTCAAATGAGAATTATATAACACTCACTGGGCTATTAAGCTCACTATATTTTATATTTTTGTAAATAAAAACCTCCCCAGGCACAGGTACATGTACAAGCACTTCAATAGCAGGAACTCCGGATCGTGATTAGAGGAGTCGAGTAGACTGTGATGTTATTTTTGAAATGTGGGACCATTTGTATAAATTTTTGGAATATGTAAATAAAAATCTACTTATGTACTTTTAAAGCTATTGGAAATGAGTTTTAAAATTTAGTTTGGTTGTTTTGTTGGAATAGATTGAAATTAATCATGCATGACTTATGAATTTAATTTAATATATTTTTCTAAACCGTATGCATATTTGTGGTTGCTTGTGGATTGATAAAAATGAAAGTCTGAGACTCTGTAGTTTGGGAAAATTGATTTGTGATATTTTAGAAGTGTTAAACTTTATAACTTACAGGGTGTCAATGTCCGAAAAATAGACGGGATACTATCCAAATTTTTATAAAATGTTTTACAAATGTTTGAAATAAAAATGAAAAATTTCCCTGCGTATCCACTATTTTCGAAAAGGTTTCAGAAAGAACACGACTTAACTTTGCGGGGATTCTTTAGTTGAGCATAAGAGTTAGTTGGAGGGTCACCGTAGGGTGCCAACAGATCACCTAAGGATAAGGGTCTATCAATATATGTTATTTATGTTTACTTCAAGGCTTAGACTAAAAGGATTTAATATAATTTCTTGTTTGATTTCATTAACCATGTAACACATATTCCTAGTGCTTTTGAATAATTATATACTTCTTAATTTTGGTTCATAAAAGGAGTTTCCTCTTTTATATACAACTACATCTTCATCACATAGTTTTTTTTTTTTTTTTTTTTTCAATTTTCTTCTCTATCCTCTCTTTCATTATATAAAACATCAACTGAATTATCAACATCTTAGCTAGTTTGATAGCTTCAAAATTATGGTTAAAAGAAATTAATAATCATATGAAATTTTAATTTGTATATTTGGCGTTTAAATTCCTAAGATTTATGAAGCACATTTTTGATGATGATGATGATGATGATGATAAACAAAGATGCTAAATGCATAATCAAATTGAAAAAGAAAAAGAAAATAGAGAACACATATCAACATCACAAAGCATACAAACCGAAAGAATTATAAGATCTAAGAACTAAAAATAAAAAATAAAAAATAAAAAATAAAGGACAAAACATGTTAAATCTTTGAAATTTCATGGGAAAAAAGAAACACTAATAAGCAAATTTTAAAACCATCACATAAAGTTTTTCCACTCATCATATGTTAAAATTCAAAAACGATGAGATGACCCTAAAAATTGTACCAACATAAAATTAAAATAATAATAATAATAATTAAATATTTGTATAGAATATTAGAGACCTTTAATCTTCTGTGCTAATATTTTTTTAAATTGAATCAAATTAAATCTAAAAACATTCAGATTATAGATAAGAAAATAATAGAGAACAGAAGATGAAGAATTAAAAAAAGAAAAAGAAAAAGAAAAAGAAAAAGAAAAAGATAAGTTCTATTCTTGAAATGATGGGTGTAAAGAGTTATATTACATTTAGGTTAGTTAGGGTTATTTTTGACATTTTAATAGGTGTTTAAGGTAAAAATTATAATTTCTAATTTTATATAGGTATAAGGGATGTTGCGAGAAATGTTTTGGGTTGCAATGGAGTTACCCTTTTTGTTATTCAAAACAGAAAAATCGACTTACAAATTTTTTAAGTGTTATCAATTTTTTTTGAGTGCTGTGACAATATTTTTTATATGGTGACATTTTTTAATTATCATAATATTAGACACAACATCGGTTATGAAACATGGAATCTACAACTATTACACTACAAGTTTACAACACATGTTACTAAGTACACAAGACATAGGAAGAAATAAGTTTTAAAGTCATGGTAATGATAACTAACCCATATCGTGAATGTAGTTTCGGGTTTAATTGTGATACTATACCCTTGAAAAAGAGATATGGGATATATATTCTAAAAGTTATGTATGATATAATCTGCTGTATACATTGTGATTAATGTTGTTTTGTTAGATTTGAATAAATTCTTTATGACCAAACATATATATTCGACTTGTCAATATCCGCTTTGTCAACTTCATCATATAGGTTAACAATATATGATAGCGTGGAGTAGAATTAGCTAATCACTTCCACCAAGTAAATCAACTTATAAAAACTATCCATGTCATTTTTACACTCACAAAATGAAGTTACACGCATCTACGAATGAAAGATGGTTTTTAAAACCATAGATACCATCTTCTGAAAACTTAGACATGCACACAAAGATTCCAAAAGGAAAAAGAAAACTAAGTTCCATAGGTTTGTCTTTAAAATGAACACTTCTAATCTATACGTATATTATACGCCATGTAATTAGTTAAATTCCAGAGAAAACTTATTAGATTGGAAACGTTCTCCTCCTCGATCTTTCTCTTTTATCAAGTTAGTAACCATTTTGCTATACCTTATTCTACCATTTTGGTAACTTAATATTATACAGTCACTATAATGAAATGTCAGTTTCAAAAAAAATGTCAATGTAACTATACATAGTTTTTAGAAGAAAATAGGATGGAATTATTTGTATTGGATCCTAAATTCTAATAAGAAATCGTATGATTTTAGACATTAACCTTACAAGCAGAAAACTTCAATAAGCATTATCAAATTCTCAAATAATATGATTAGTACTTACCTGCTGATCCTAAACTAAAAGTCAAAATCAATTTTCAACGTGAGCATTAGTGGGTTGAAGCAACAATAAGATTTACAAAGCTTAGTTCCATCAATATCAGGTTTTTTATAGAATTCAAATTAAAGTTTAAGCTCATATATGTGTGTGATACCCTTGTCATACTATTAAGTAAACTTCAATCTGAACTGATCAAACTTCAATGTAACTGTAGAAGGCTTTTAGAGAAAATGAAACGAAGCATTCATATCAAATCTAGGGATTCAATTTGGAAGCTAAATTTTGGAATGATCCAATAACATCTCAACTTAGACATATAGAGAACTTCAATCAATATTGTCTACTCAAATGTATGGAATTACTTACCACTGTTCTTGAACTAGAACCCAAAGTCGATAAATATATATATATATATATATATATTCAATTAAAGCATTAGTTTGCTGGTATAACATGATTTATAAAGCTTGGTGCCGATAAAAAATCAATCGGCATTAGAAGAACAAATATGTTTATTCATATTGCAACGAATTCATTCATAGCTGACGAGCAAGGTGCATTTCCACGGCTACTTTGGACCTAAACATTCTGCCTTGCGGACTATAGTAATACTGCATATTTAGTTTAACAGAGCATCAAGTCAGTATTATGATCAACTGCATATGAATAGTTTCATATTATTAGTTAAGACTTAAGAATAAAGTACTTATAACAACTTTTCAGGTGAGAAATAACTTCCAATACACTCACACGAGCAACAAAATATTTCTTCATCAAGAAAAATTCACCATTATACATTAGGTTAAAGTTCACATATTAATATATATTCTCAAGGTTTTGTCTAGGATTATGACAAAGAAAAAAGTTTCTCACTCACGTGGTGAAAGAATGTCACCCGTTTTCTTCGTAATCAATCCTATTACAATTATAAAAGATCAATCATAAAGTAGTTACTAAAAAAGATATAGTTATAAAATTGAGGATATCGATGGATCATTAATTTAACCTTCCTTAATTTTATCCATTAGGGTTTACGAAAGAGAAGAAAAAAATAGATTAAAATTGCCATAATTTTTAGTAGTTTGCTTCTATAATAAGTGATAAACTTGTTTAAACTCATCTTTATGACACTTTCAAATGCATGCATAGATTTTATAGTCTAACTCATTAAGAAAATTTTCTATATTTATTTATACATATTATTTATGTTTACTTCAAGGTTTAGACTAAAAAGAGTTAATATAATTTCTTGTTTGGTTTCATTAACCATTTAACACGTATTCCTAATGCTTTTGAATAATTCTACACTTTTTAATTTGGGTTGATAAGTGGTTTTCTCTTACATATGCAACTACATCTTCATTACAAAGTTTGTTTTCATTTTTCGTATCTATCCTCTCTTTGTTTATGCAAAACATCAACTGAATTATCAACATCTTAGATAGTTTGATATCTTCACAATTATGGTTAAAAGGAGTTTATAATCTTATGAAATTTTAATTTGCATATTATTTGACATTTAAATTCCTAAGGTTTCTGAAGAACATCTTTGATAATGATGATGATGATGATGATAAACAAACGCGCTAAAAGCATAATCAAATTGAAAAAGAAAAATAAAATAGAGAACATATATCAACATCACAAAACATGCAAACTAAAGAAATTACAAAATCTAAAAAAAACAAAAACAAAAACAGAAAAAAAAAAATGGTCTGAAGATGTTAAATCTTTGAAATTTAATGGAAAAAATACTAATAAGAAAATTTTAATACCATCACATAAAGTTTTTTCATGCATCATATGTTATAATTCAGAAACAGTGAGACAACCCTAAAAATCATACCACCATAGAAAAATAATAATAATAATAATAATAATTAAATATTTATATAGAATATTAGAGATCTTTAATTTCTGTGTTAATATTTTCAAAATGAATAAAATTAAATCTAAAAACATTCAGATTATAGATACCTTATCTTTTCGTCCAGCAGTTTCACCATTCATACGAATACGTTCTTCATATTTCCAATCTATAGGCAACCATGAAGGATGACCTATAGGTAGTGATGGTGGTGATGGTGGTGGTGCTGCAGCAGATAGTGGTGATGGTTGTAGTGGTGGTGGTAGTGGTTCTTGTGTTAGGGGTAGTAATGGTGGTAATGGTAGCTCTGGTGGTGTTGGGTCAATTAAAGCTACTCTAAGAGGCACAAGGTCAGGATCCCAAACAACGTCATAATACATTAGCGTACAATAAATGTCACCTAGGTATTGCTTACCAGCAGCTGCCATGTTCACTGATCTTTCCTTTGAACGAACAGAAGCCAACCTTTTGCAATACATTTATATAATGAGCAAAGATAGATAATTCAAAATCAGAAGAATCTAGACAGATTTTTTAATCTCATTTGTTTAAGTTATATTAGCCGTTAGATTAAGCATTAGGAGACAACTCACTCCACGAGATTACGACACATACTACTATTTGTGTGTTGTGACTTTCCATGTAAAATTCAAGTGAAAAGCAATAAAATTAATTTTGTTCCATATTTGGACCAATTTAATTCAGATTTCCATTTTAATTTTACAGGTTGTTGCAATGAAATAACATTTTTACTGTATTTGGACCACTACATTTGTAAGGTACCATATTTCGACCAAATTTGTATCAAAACTAATCTTATGAAAGTAAATGCATTTATTTACTAAAAGCACCCAATTAAACTATTAGTACACCCAAATTTAAGTTTAAACAATTATTTGCACTTCAAGAAAAATAAATAAATAAATAAAAACTTTTCTCATATCTTTTTCTTTACTGTATACAAAACCTTAATCCTACTAATTATACTTCTCAAGATCAATTTGCAAGTTTTGAATTACCAATTGCATCGTTGTTTTAGTTCATAAAACTTGTATATAGTATACTCATTAGTCAAAATTAAATAGTCAATACAAATACAAGTGTTAAAAAAATTATATTATTAAAAGCATCAATCCTAAATTAAATTACAAAGGGAAAAACTAAACATTTTTTAGAATTAGAAGATTTATCAATTTACTACATTATTTTTTTGTTCTTCATTATAGTGATTAATACTTTTGGAACCAATTACATGGCAAGAAAGCAAGTTCTCACAACTTTAGTCTCCAATTTGTTTTTGTTTTCTTTTTTTTCTTTTAAGAAAAAAATTGTAATAATCATGTGCTTGTACTGTAATAAGATTTCAAATTATGGTTTAATATATTAGGATAAATTGATGAGTATAGAAAGTATTTTGATTTAATTATTTAAATATTAAATACATATCAGGAAAGATTAATATACTGTCCTAGTATGTATTTAACATTTAATATTAAAAACAGAGAAGGCTTGGTTTTCAAACATGCAAGGGTTTAGGGTCAGGTCACTGAATAAACTTTTACCAAGGAATTAAGAAAATGCATATACATTCTTTAAAAGAAAAAAAAAAAAAACATGTATACAGATAGGATATTCAACCTTATAGTTGCATTCTACCTAAAAAGAAACTAGCTACTAAAGAATCTTTAATTTATACTTATTAATTAAATGGCAAATTACACCAAATACCCGCAAGTATGGTGAAAAGGCAAAATATTCAACTTTTGCCATTAGTTACACAAACGTACCCAATAGTTAATGTTCAATGGTTAACTTTAACCATTGACTATGAAATGATCTAATAATAAAAATAATAATTTAATATTAATTAAAAACAACAAATTAAATTTAAAAAAATAAGAAACTAAAATATATATTTGTATAAGTTATATATACATACATATACATATATATATATATATTTACACACACACTCCACCGACAATAGAGTTCAATCTCCTCTAATGTCCTATGGAGGAGGCCAACCTCTTTTGCAAGGAGGAGGCAAGGAGGAGATTGACGTCCTTTATGAGATCTCATCATAAAGAGGAGATAGGGACTCCTTTGCAAGGAGATTGGATGATCTCATCACAAACGAGATCAATGGGGTCTCCTTATGAAGAGAGAGTTTGATCTCTTCTAAGGAGAATCTCCTCATTGTTAAGAGATAGTCCAATCTCCTCATAAGGAGGAGGTCCCCCTTCAACTAGATCTTCACTATTAATCAACAGGTAGTGAATCCACCGACAATAGACTTATAATTTTTTTTTTTTTAAATTCTGGTTTCAATTAGAAATATAATTATTAAAATTTTCACAATTATTTTATAATCAAATTTGAGGTAAATTTATAATTATAAGAACTTTGGAGCCAACTTAAGAATTTTAGTTTTACTTGATAAGTGAACTGACCAAATTGCCTTCAAACCTTTAGTCAACCATTAAGTCTAACAGTTATGTTTGTGTGGTTAAAGGCATATGTTGAATATTTAGCCTTTTCGCCATACTTGAGGGTAAGTTCATGCAAGTCACCCCTAATTAAATTATAAATTATATGTTTAATTTTCACTATTTACATTTTCTTATGCAAATATTACAATTGTGGTACACATCATTTATAAATATTAATAAAAGATATATTGTATAATAAAAATAGTGTCAAACTAGAGTTGAGACCATGCCCTCTCAGAGTCAATGTTTGATAGATTTATTATTATTTTTTGACAATTATAATACGTTTGGATATTTGAATTAATGAGTAAATCCTCCAAACAAAGTCTAGATGCCAATTTACTTTATTTGCCTGGGTAAAGGAGATATGTTATAAAAATTGTATGCATTGTATATCAAGTTATGGCGTGACAGTAATTCAATAAATAAGTAGTGAGCTGTACATGTTATAAGAATATTGGTTGCATTGTATCTCCAATTATGATGTGATATATTAATTCAAATAATATGTGGTGAGATAGATATGTTAATAATTAATCTATATACATATATCAACCAAATTAATATGTTACATCACAAATTGGAAAACAAAAGCTTTGGCATATACTTTATCATACTTATATTGATTTATTTTTTATTTTTTATTCTTTTTGTTGTTGATTTGTGTTTAAATTTTACATACCATAACCTAAGATAATTATATCTTGTATGCTTATTGAATTTATTATTCCAACTTATTGCATAAAAGCGCATGCACATACGTGTATATATATATATATGTATGTATTTTTATGACATTTGTTTAAGCATACTAATTAAGAAACGTGAAACATACTTATAGATAAAATTTGATATATTTTCATGTTTGAGAGCTATTTTTTTTTATAATTTTTATTTTGTTTTTCTATTTAAAATATTTATTGAATTGAAAATTTTAGAAAAAAATAGTTCCCAAACTTGAAAAAATATAAAATTTTATCCATAAGTATGTTATATTTATTTTCGATAATCTATTTAATGATTTTGAACACATATATCAAATTAATCAGATTTCCATGGCATAATTTACATGTTTTTGGCTAACTGAATGTTATGTTATTAGTTTTAGATATACAATACAAATTATTAGCATATGCTGTATGTGAACGCATGCTAAGTGAGGTCTAACTAACTGTTATAAAGATCAAGAATAATCCCAAGACATTTCTTGTAAGTTTTAATAGAGGAAATAACTTTCTTTAACATGTGAAGAGATTTGAATAAATTGAGATGTAAGATAACTCAATTCATTTGTTGATATATATGGTTACATTCATAGAAAAAATTTAATAAATTTATATAACTGAAGAATGAAAATTTAATGCATGATTTTTCGCTGTTATATTGTTCTAACAAATAGTCAGGATGCGGACATATTAAGTTGCAACTTGCGAGTGAATTTCTATTTGAAAAAGAGAATTTTTTTTTTTAAATTACTAGCTTTTGGCATTGTCACCATATTAATAGTTTAAGTTTATATAGGAGTTGCAAAATATGGATCATAACACAATGGATCAATACAAAACAAACATGAATGTTATGGGTTAGCCGGATTGAAAAGAGAGATTCTGGCAGGGAAAAAATTGAAGAGGGTTAAGTTATTATTATTTTTTTTCCCACTGGATAATTTTGTCCAAAAACATGACCCTTGAGACAGAACTGTATTATTTCTTTGAGATAGGACACAAATGTTCTCAATCCTTTTTTTTTATGTTTTAATTTGTCTTTACCTCATATTATTTAACTGATAGAAACTGATAATGAGATAGTGAAAGGATATTATGATCAATGTATTTATATACATAACAATGCTATACGATGAAAATACTTAGCAGTACTCGAAAGAGAAAACATGTAAATTACATACCTAGCTCGTAAAGAGATTGTGCAGTAGGAAAAATGATATTCTCAGAATGACAATTGCAATACTTGCAACATGAACAGGTACAAGGACAATTTTTTTGACCCCATCTGGATGAAAATTAAACATAGAATATTGATCTCGTGGAGTTGATTCCTGTTCTTCTTGTCATAGTTGCATGATACCTCTGCACTGCGTCTGGTTACCTCTGCAATGATGTCCTCAATATCCTCCACTCTATATGTTTAGATTTCTGATGGCTCAAAACCTGTTGTCAGTACATGAAAGAGTGGTTCATGAAATAGTCTAGGTTAAGACGATCCAGAACTAGTATAGAAATGAACCATATGTGTAAAAATTCTCAAGCACGGACCATCTTTATTTTTTGAAGCTTCCTTATGTCATTGTATGCAGAATACAAATATTATTCGCATATATTAAATTTATCAAATACTGAGAATAAAATTATTATTATTATTATTTTGTCAGAAGTACATATTTATTTGTCCTCGTTAGAGCCGGTAAAATGGCACACAATGGTCCAGAGATCTTCCACAAAATGCCACAAACCATGTATCTTGAAAGTTTCAGGCACAGGCCACTTGCAGCTATTGCTCTCGGCTGCCTCCGCTGTATTGCACAAAGCAATAGGCCATTGAAGAGCCAGTTTGATAATGTCATGAAGCTGCCCTGATATATGAGTGAAGGAGAATAAAACAACAACAATTTTCACTTCCATTTTCTTGAGAGAAGAAACTTATGTGAAGCATTCCGGTTGAATCATGTCATGTTCGGTCATATATATATATAGCATCACATGATTGGAATTTGTCAACTTTGCAAAGTTTGCAATTTGTCTGCATGAAAAAAAATTATGACATTTTCTCTTTTCTAAATTACTAGTTATTAATTCATTGTGTGTTATTTTTATTATTTAATTAGTGGGTTGATTGCTAAGTTGATTAAAACTAAATGTTGGCGGCACGTTCTGGTTTGATGGATGAGAGGGTTTGTTTCTTGTCATTTTCTGAAGAGATATATTTTATGTTAGCTGTTGGGTTATAATTGTCTATCATTATTACAGGAAACTAAGGATTAGATTAATTAAAAGGCCTTGACTTGGTTTAAAAGATGCATTCAATTTAGAGTTTATTAGAATTTGATAAATTTTTTTTTCCTTTAATGATAGATTTTGGTGGCATTTATAAATTTTGTAAACTTCATATTGATTTTGTTATAATTCTTTAAAAAGTCTAATGAACTCTTTAGAAGAATGATAGGATTTGTTACAAAAATTTTTCTTCAAAAAAATCACTTTAAAATCCATCCAAATCTATTACTTAAATAAAATATATGAAATCAATGACTTTTTGAATACACGGATTTCATTAGATTTAATGCAAATTTGAATTAAATACATATAAATTTTAATAGATTTCATACAAATTGGATTGAATACACCTAGGTTTTGATGGAATCCATTCAGATATAGATTGAATACATCTAAACTTCATAATGTTTTAAATTCCAATAAATTTTAGAATGAATACACCTCCTTTTTTTTCTTTTAAGTATATTGGGAAGTAATATGAAGAAAGCAGAGCTTGGCCTTGACCTATTTATTTTATTTCTTGGATAGATAAGGAACAACCTTTGAGACATGACACCATCGTTATCAATTTGAGCTTGTATTAATTTTATGATAAAATTATTTTTGAGATAGGGTAATTCATGTTCTTAGGAACATGCTATAAAATAAAGATTTTTTTTTTTTTTTTTTTTTTTTTTAGCACTTGAAAATTGGAGACTTATTCCACTAGCACCAAAAGGCTGTAATAAGTTTTAATAATACTATTTTACCGTTCATAAAATTTAATGACAAAATTGTCATTGTTTTAAAATCTTAGAAAACCTACGGAAACAAAAAATGCAATCAAGTTCAAATTTTTTGCCTTTATTTCTCGCTGAAACGAACACATACAATTAGGGTGTGGAATACACACAACAATTAGGGCATGAAAAACACACAAATAGGGTGCAAAACACACACAACAATTAAGGCGTGAAACACATACAATTAGAATGTGGAACACATACAATTAGGCAACACTGAACACACACAGTTAGGGTATGTAACACATAAATTTAGTAAAATAAAGGGCATTCATGTCTTTTCATTCAAGTAGTAACTAGTAAAACTCAACTTAGTTTTTTAGCACTAGTCAAACAAGTGTTCAGTTAGTTGGTGCCATTTCACAGCATTTACTTTAAAATAAATTAAAATCTTTTATGAACTTATCATGATAATACTATTCATTATGATTTTTAGTGTCTTTTAATACTCTTCAACTTTAAAATGAAGGGTATTGTCAGGATGAGTCATCGGTGGTTGATTGTTTCAGTTTATAGATTATCTTTAGAAAATAACATCACCACTGTTTACAGTTTTAGCAAAAAAAGAATTTAAAATTTTTATGATTCACACTATATGTTTGATTTTTAAAAACATGTTTTAAATTATTTTAACATAACATTTTTTTTTTCAGGGAGTCTATTTTAGAAAAATTTCAATTGATTTGAAATATTTGACACTCATTAAGCTCGTTTAGCTCATCATATATTTTTTATTTTATAAATAAACCTTCTCAAGTGCAGACACTAGTACATCAAGCGCAAGGACACCCCTAAAGGATTAAAGGACTGAGTGCATTTAGTTGTGAATGTATATAAGTTAAATTGATATGTTTTGCAAAAAAAGCAAATTGACTCTTATGCATAAATTACTTTATGTTTTGTAAATCATTTTGTGTTTAAATCAAGTGATTTCAATGATGTTATATATATATATATATATATATATATTCCAGTTTTGATTAAATTTGTTATGTTTGTGTTGTGAATTGGAAATGGAGGGACAAAGGGCTAGAAGTTTGGAAAAATTGATTGCTTTTAGAAGTATTTATATTTTGTAAACTTTCGTAGGATGGTATATTCGAAAAAAACAGCTGTTATGCTGCTTGAATTTTTATAAAATTATTTTCAAATTGAGCGAAACAAAATGAAAAATTTTTCCTACATTTCCACAATAAACAGAGGATTTGGAAAGTTTAGCGAAAATAAAACGACTTAACTTCATGGGAACTTTCCAGCGGGATTAGATATCCACTAGAGGGCTATCGTAAGGTACCGAGCAGACTGCCTAGGGAAAGAGACCTGTCATCCAGTCTCTTATCCATGATACACAACATCCTGTTATGTGTTTGTATCATTTTTTTTTTTTTTTTTTTTGGTGTCTACTACATCCCGACAATATGCTCCAACAACTTCATCATCTTGCCAGCCTTCGTCTAAGGCTCCTGCAAATAAATAAATATATATATGAATTATAATTTACACCTAATTTAAATTATAAATTAAATAATAATATAAGATTGATACCTGAGGGTGAGAGGGTCTAGGCAATGTACTACGCCCCCTTCATACATCATGTGCACTTATTGTTCTTAGCTCTATCTCTTCATCCTCCTTCTTCTCCTACCTATTCGACTCCCTCTCACCCTCTGCTTGCTCATCATCATCAGCATCATCCTTAACATCATCATCACCCTCAGCATCATCATTATCATCATCACACCCTCTACCATCAATTTTATGAACTTTCTCTCCAACCAAATGTCGAGGGTCGAAGAACCTCTAATAATCCATCTCTCTCTCATTGTTGGTGGCCTCAAGAATCCTTCTCAATGCTATACACTACAATACATGCATAAATGCATATATATATATATATATATATATATTACATGCAAGGATAGTAAACAAATAAAAATAAATTTAGGTTTGGATATACACTTACAAGGTGAAACTCATTCCTCTAATCTCCTGCATCCTCTCTCTTTCTCTTATTACAAAACCAATTCTTGAACCTTGGCATATCTACATCACTTGGTATTTTGTCCTTTACCTTGCCGTCCAAATAAGGAAACATTTCAGCAAGTCATCACTATAATGCATATTAAACAAAACACAAATATATAGTTACAATATATATATATATATATATATAAACTAAACAATTTTTATTAATAAAAAAGAGCATACAGTAAGTGTTGTACTTAGAACGCCTACACAAACTCATACAGTTTAACCTGATGTTCCCTCTCAAGTCGTTCCTCGTTAATCACCTGACGGAGGTGGTCAAGAAGTTTTACATATGTCAGTGTACCCCAAGGGAATGCATTCCACACTTCTGTGTCCTCTATCATGACCCACAATGCTTTATCCACCACTTGGTGCTCATCTAGGCAGTAAAATAGTTGGAAGGCCATGAGAATATTATCCAACTTCAAGGTGTCGTCTACATCTAAATTCGCCCGTGACTTGATCATGAGGACAATAGCTTTCACTGTCGATGCCTTTTCTCTGAAAAATCGTCATAAAAGACTACTTCTGCTATCTTGTCGCACCTTAATGAGATTTATGTCGATATGCCCGAATAAAAGTCTCGTCACCAATAAGAACTCCTGCTTTTTAAACCTACATAACCGCCCTCCAATTTCAAACCACATCTCATCAAGGCTAGCACGAGAAATTTCCAACTCTCTAACAAGAATGGTTAGAATCAGGGAGACAACTAACATCTGGTTGTGGGCTATCTCCATCAAGAGTCTAAATAGGGTCTCTTCCAAGAATCTATCTAGGAGTTCTCTTTTACTAAGAGCTTGTTTTAGACCAACAATCTCTTTGAAACTACAGTGTATACACTTCCTAACATAGCTTTGGGAATAATCTGTGAATTGAACTTATAATTGACTTACATCTGTGCGAAACAAATCAAAATATAATAACAGCATTAATTCAATTAATTGAATATTTACTTTAATTAAACTTAATTATTTAAAATTTTTATTAATTTATAAATCTAGTTTTAATTAACAAATTAAATTAACATATTACAATTACATTAAATGAAATTTAAAAATGAATTAATTAATTCTTCTTTATTTTAATTTATATTTCATTTACTTATTTTAATTAATTTTAATTTATTTTAATCATGTTTATTTATATTTTATATTTTAATTATTAGAATGCTTTCAATACATTTAATTTAATTTATTTCTAAATTAATTAAAATTTCAAATTTAATTAGCTTATGTTCTAAAACAAAATTAATTACTTAAATTAATTTAGTTTAATTAAAAAAATCATTTTTTTCTAAAAAATAGGTTTTATGTGTGCGGAACTGGGGTTTATGCACCCACAAAACCTAGTTTTTTAAAACAGTCCAAGTTTTGTGTCTACACCCACAAACTCGAACTTTTCTAAAAAACTGGATTTTGTGGCTATAGACACTTAGGTTTCGAACACACAAAACCCAATTTTTAGAAAAGTCCTGGTCATGTGTCTGTACCCACAAACTCTAACTTTTCCAAAAACCGGGTTCTGTGGGTGCATAAACCCCTGATTCCGCACACACAAAACTCAATTTTTAGAAAAGTCCAGATTTTGTTTATGCACCTACAAACTCGTACTTTTCTAAAAAAATCGGGTTTTGTGTGTGCATAAAACTCGAAACCGGGCTGTCTACATCCACAAAACCTGGTTTTCGACTATTCATCTTCTTCGACAATTCACACCACCAAAAACTCTATTTTTATGCCCAATCCATCCAAATCGAACCAAAACTAATCTAATCTAACCCTAATCAACATTATCCAACATATATAACACAAAAAAATGAAATCAAAAAATCAAAATATCACAAATAAAACTTAATAGTCAAATGGAGGCCAAAGGTTGCGTACCTTCAGCAATTAAGGCAGTGAATGAGCTTGTCGACGATCTGAGGAAGTTTGCGAAGGTCTGCAAAAGTGCTATAAGGCTGGTGATGGTCACAACGAATGGTCGAGTCACAAACGTGTTCCCGAGTCTTAAACCGGGCCTTGTGTTTTGATGGGATGTAGTGGAAAATGATTTGGTGGCCATGTTTTGTAACTTTAAAATATGAGGGCAATTATGTAATTTTGCATTACGAAATTATTTTGAATTTTACAAAATAAGGGTAGATGGGTTAATTTTGTGGCAGGATAAAGTGGGTATAGGCTACAAATTATTTGTTTGAGAGGTTAAAGTGGAAATTTTTTAAAAGTTGTGGTTAAAAATGAATTAACAGTTTTTTTTTTTTTTTTTTGGTATTTTTCACAAAATGAAAAATTTGCCACTCACCTTTCTCTTAGCGGACCATCAAATTGTCTCTTGTCTACATTGACTTTCAACCTTTGTCTTTTGTGTGTTTTTATTGCTTTTGCTTGCATATTGATTGCCGAAATTGAATTCGGCTTGCTTGATAACATCCCACTTAAGTTGGGCTTGTTCGGCCCATGAACTTTTTTTTTTTTTAATTCATTTGGGCTCTCTTAAAAATTTGGCCCATTTAATTTTTGGCTCTTTTGACATATTCATTTAATCCCCATTTATGTTTTTAAAATTCTACTGGGTTCATTTGGATTCAAACCTTATAATAACAAAATTTGAATTTGGTGTAGAACAATAACATATGTTTTACACAATTTCTTTCTAACTAAAAGAGAAAAAGTAAATAATGTTGTTTTAATTAGTTATAGTTTTCTCAACTTCAAAATCGAAGGAAAAGTAATTACATGTCTGAAAGGAAAACAATCTGACAAACATTTTCACAAACTCTTAGTGAGCAATCGCAATACTGAAGTAATTAATAATGGAGTTATTATTGGAATATTTTGGGTACTTATAATAAAATTTAAAGTTTCAAATTTAAATTATGGGTGTATTTTCTAATTGGGTTTACTAATCATTTTTGGGGTGACAATATCCCCATCCTTATCCAAAACCCTTTAAAATTTTATGTAACAAATTTCCTTAAAAATATCGAAATCGTCCTAAATTTTTATATATAAATTAAATTTTAATATGTAGGTTTCTACCTACTTTTCTAACCGAGCGAATTTGTGGTAACCAAGTCAAATATCAAGAAATTAGATGAATCAAAATTACCCTATGAAGAAATCCTAGAATTGGATAGTATTCGATACTTGACATGTTATGTGACTTTTTAACGAAGCTGACATCCTGAGTTCAAATGTCTCATCCTCAAATAAAAACAAAATACTTGACATGTTACAGATGAAACCTAAGCACCTTCTTATATTTAAAAAAAAAAATACTATAAAGCATTGCCATAGGTGTTGATGCTTGTTTCTCTGTGTGTGTGTGTAAAATAGTGAGAAAAACAGTAGTTGACAGTTGGTTAGGTAAGTAGCTAGTGAAAAAAAACCATTGACTTCTAAATTATGATTGTTTATTAATGTTTATGTAAGAACATAATTCACACATGACGTATTGCCTTACCCTCGCGCCTTATTTTGCATGCCTCAGTTTCTTCTGTAGTTCAATTTTCTTATTCATTATTACAAAATTTATTCGCTGATCTTTCAAACAAATGCGTGCATGCTCATAAGTTAAACTTTCATTTTCTTAGATCTTCTCTCTCCTAGACTATTTCTGGTGTAGTTATGGATATGATCCTAGTAAGCAGTCAAGTTATATAATGTTAAATCAAGAAGAAAAAGGTTAGCCAAGTAACTGCACAGGTATATTCTAAGCAGTGTCCATCTTGAAAACCTATCAATAATTAATCCTTCCTTGACTAACAACTATATTTTTCTGGTAATTAGCACACAAAAAATTGCCTACTTGCTGGTGTATATATCCTGGTGGTTTCCCTATATATATACTGTGAGTCCTTATCAGGTGCACACTTTATATGCATGTGGGCTTAG
The DNA here is from genome assembly GCA_021234005.1 of Nephelium lappaceum. NCBI lineage: Eukaryota > Viridiplantae > Streptophyta > Magnoliopsida > Sapindales > Sapindaceae > Nephelium > Nephelium lappaceum. The sequence goes on along the minus strand of CM038011.1, from coordinate 14,355,234 downwards.
AGCACATATAACTAGTCATTCAAGTCCTGTAACCAATTTTTCAAGTCATAGAAATTATCTAGGTTGTGTGACCATTTTTCCAAGTCTTGAACTTAAATTATCTGGACCAAATAAATCATCTAAGTTATATATGTACCAGTTATCCATGTCTTGAAAATTTTCTAGATTAATTAAACAATTATTGAGATTTATAACCATGTTAAAGTTGTGAGACCAAACAAGAATTGCTTTTTTTTTTTCTTTTTTTTTTTCCTGAAATATGAAGAACTGTCAGGATCTATTGAGATCGATCACTAATAATGGCCTATATGACTACTCTCACAATTGGAAGATGACTACTCCTACAAGATGAGACTCACACTCACACCTTGTGTTTTAATAGAACATAGATGAGATTCGAACTCTTAATTTTTAGGTCAAAAGAGATACTAAACCACTCCTATTAAGGGGTGATGTGTAGAGAACAAACATGAATTACACGGGCCTTCCTATATGTATAAAACCATTTGAAATAAACATGCAAACTAGACTTTTTCAATGAGAAGTTAGGAGAAGTCATGGAGAATTATTGATTTCTGAGAATGGCTTTCCTGACATCCTGTTGGTTTATCATAGAATCTATCTTAATCCCAGATGGATTTCTGAAGTGGTTTTATTTGAGCTTCTACATCCATCCCTTTTTTATTGTTTCTTGCCGGCTTTTTCTTTGGCTCAAATTCCTGAACAAATGCATTCTACTAGTCATTTTTCATCAGCATAGAATCCTTTGTATGGTGTGTCTATTTGTTTTTAGATTTGTTAGAGATTGTGCCATCTATGTTTTCTCCTTTGTACACACCAGAGTGATTAGTCCTGTTGAAGTTATAGAAGATCAGGCTGAGAAATCTCTGGTTCTGCGAAGTTTTAACCAAAATCAACAAATTGGTGTGTTTTATTGTGTTTCAAGCATAGCACCAGAACCATGTATGTTAAAAGTGTTTGAATTTGGTAAAAATGGGATTATAGAGGATGATGATGATGATGTTGTTGTTCATTATCATGAAGAAGAAAAAATGGAAGAAGAACCAACTTCTTTTGAGCACATATCATCTATTAGTCATCCAATTGATCCATCCACAAAAGATGTAGATTTAGACAATAATGATTATCATGTTTCATCTGGCTGTAGCTCCAATAGTTCACCAGAGAATATATCAGACATGGATGAGCTCCCATCTTCACTGATCAGCATCCCAAGTTCATCAATGGTGGAAAGGGAAGACACTCGAGGAGGTGATCATCAGGAGGAATCAGATGGATTTTACAACAAGTATGCTGAAAGAATGAGATGGTTCGATGTTCTCAATTATGATCGAACATACGGAATAAGTATGTATTTGTTATTTGTTTATAGAAATTTTCAGGTGCAGACTTTCTGTTAAAAAAAACTTGAATTAGAAACTCCACGTTGACTTTCATCACATTTTCTTAGAGGAAGTTAATGTTAAGTTCTTGTTAGTTCGTATAAGAAGATGTGTGGAAAGCCACATAAGACTTAAAGAATGGGGCAGGCGGCCATTCTTGGATTTATATGAAGAAATAAAATAGAAGTCAAAAAGTGAATCATGCATAAAGTGAATTTTCATCAACATTTTTTTTTTTTTTAATTCTTGCTAATTTCTGCTAGGTTGATTGTTTCAGGTGCTGTTCTTAACAAGCGAATAGCTACTCCAAGTTCAGTTGACAGCAATGAGCCTGTGGAATATTTTTCTATCCCATATTGGAGCAAACAGACTAGAAAAAAGCTGTTGAGAAGCGTAGAAATTGACTTTGAAATGGTCTATGTGGCTCAGTCATGTTTGTCATGGGAGGCCCTCCACTATCAATACACAAAGGTGCAGGCTCTTGGACAGTCTGGTTCAGGAAAAGGTGTGTTTTATGGTAATGTGGTTGGAGAATTTCAGAAATTTCAGGTACTTTTGGAGAGGTTTTTGGAGGATGAAAGGTGTGACGGCAAGAGGATTTGGAATTATGTTAGAGGAAGATTTGCTCTTAAGAGTCTTCTCCAAGTTCCACAGATTTCTGGTAATTTAGTCCTTTTTACTCCTTTTTGAATTTTCTTCATTTTGGAAATTTGATGCACAATAGATCAGAAAATCAATCAGAATATATTGATATTAATCATTATATATAAATAGTTTAAATATCTATTTTTCGTAATCGGAAAAATCTACTTCTAAAAATAACATATGGAATTCACCTTATGCATACTAATAATTGTCTATAGTGAAATCCGAATTACTTCTATTAACTCAAAAAATAAAATTCAGAGAGCTCCTTCTTTGAAAAACTATATGATATATAAGATTATTTTTATGCTATCACAAGCTTTTCAAATAATTAAAAGTGATTTTTGTATCTATTTTATAAAATTTTGTTAGTACAAACACTTATTAAAGTTAAGGTGCTTTTTCAAATGAATTTTCAAATATTTTAACAGAAAATTTCTTTCTTTGAATAATTACAAAGCATTTCCTATTAATACACTTCAAATATTGGCTAACTTGTGATCTTGGAAACATCCTTGTTACATTGATAAGACACACCCATATACTAATGCCCAATTGATCAGAAAGCGAGTACATGCACCAAAATCTCCTCTTCAAGAATAAAAAATGCTTCCAACTAGACATATAAAACTAGAAATTCTCCCACAAGGGTCAATAGTTTAATTTATTGATAACCCACGATTAATTGAACTTAACCATATTGTTTAACTTATACATAATGTTAGGTTATATATATATATATATATATATGTATATATATTAGTGTCAACTTGTACTCTAACATCTAGAAAATTGAGAAAATAAGCTGTAAACAACTAACTAATGAATGTATATATTTATTTTTTATGAAATCTTAATATGTGCTCTCAAGGCATAAGTTAAGATACAAATTAATATTACTTTTAAAAAAGCATGTCTTCTATATGTTATTCTATGTATCAATTTTTTACAAGTTTAGGTAATTACATATGTATCTTGGTCTTCTATTAAGGATATCTAGAGGAGGAACGAGAAGACAATAAAGGAGAAGCCGAAGCCATAAGTGTAAAAGAAGTGTTAAAGGCTATCGAGAGGTGCATACAGGCTTTTGGAATGTTTGTGAGAACAGACAAACACAAGAGGCGTTGGTGGAAACTCAAAAGCTCATTGTGGGCCGATCCTCCTGTTGAAGACCCAAGAGATTTGCAACTCTTACACCATCTCACTACTACACTCCAAAAGGTAGCTATTGATTAGAATATCCACATAGTTTTGTAAAATATATATCTAGAAAACAAAAATATATATATATATATATAAATAATTATGGGTGTGTTCATCATGCACAGTGAATACCACATAAGCATCAACTAATTTTAGTGGGTCGAGAATATTATAAGTTCTGACTAATTAAAATCAATAAAATTATCATCAAAGGATAAATTAATAACTAAGAACCTTAAAAAAACAAAAACTTAATTCTTCATTTATAATTATAATGCTTATTAAAAATTATTATATAGATTCCACGTACAAATCCATAATTAAGTTTTCGCTGGAAAGAAAACTTAATTCCTTCTCATTTTTACTTCTAATTAGTCAATGCACGTAAATATTGTAATCGAAGGATTTATATTTCCTTCTTCTACAGAAAGAAATATGGTTAAAAAATTTACAAGGGAAGAAGAGGTGTTGGTTCAACAGAGTAATGAAACCCCTGGAAGAATCACAAAGAAAAGAGATGTTCTTCACAATGACAGACATGAAGTTGGTATCAAGGGTTCTTCAGATGTCCACAATCTCCTCTTCCCAGCTCAACTGGTGCCAAGAAAAGCTCCAAAACATCAACATTGAAGATGGAAACATTTTCAGGACTTGCACTACTGCTCCATTAATATTTCCACCTTCTTAAAATCTTCTGCTACAGAGAAATTTTTCAATTTCAGGTTTTGCTTATATAAAATGGGTTGTGAGTCTGTTGAGCCTTGCTCCAGGCATGGGGGTTATGTAAACTAAAATAAAAATCTTGTAATACAATTATTGTACATAAACTAGGAGTACATGTGAATATTTTGGTTAATTAACATTGCTGGCATTTCTGGTATTTCGACAACTTACTAATTAACTTAATGTGTCTAACTTATCAATGCTAAAGTTTGCCGTTCTTAATTGATGTGGATCGCAACTTAATTAGATATATAACACCATTTTCCGTCCTAAAATACCTACGTTTTATCACCACAAATTTGAAAAGTTAATTTTTGTAAATCCTACTACTTCAGCATATTCTACAACTTTTGGTTGGCATTGGCCTACATTGTTCTCCAAGCAGTTAGTTCACACAAATAAGTGTGGCTTACAATTACATTAAATTATTCAATCACAGCCTCTCTTCAATTAGTCTTCCAGTTTTCTGTCACACAAATTTGTTGTTCCCATAACGTTTGAAACAGACAAACTTTAATGTGCTCCCGATCATTTCATGCGGCAATTAATTAGAATCAGCAGCAGAAAGTATTTCGAAATGAAGCTTAAAATGTAATGTCACAGAAAATAGCTAATGTTGTTCAAGGTGATATGATTAATTAGTACTCCAAAATGATGCAGCATGAACAGTAGCAGATAGCATTTTCACCAAAAAATAACTAATTTTAATGCACAGAACAGATAAAAAAATTTGTAATGTGCATATACTATTTTTCTTGATGAAAGTACGATTAATTAAGTTTTTATGCATATATATATAGAATTAATCAACTAATTTCCAGAGAATTCATGAGCTTTCGATATGGGCTCATAAATAAATAAATATATATATATATAAATATATATAGATAGATAGATAGAATATTGGCCGACCATTCTAGTGAAGATGTTTATATACATTTTGTCAAATATATATATATATATATACTGCTTTTATAATCATAACCCTCAAATTTAAAAAGTTATGACGAATTAATCAAATTCATTTATTGTATTTGAATTAAATAGAAAAGAGAATACAATTAATTAATTTGATTGATTCATCCTAACTTTTTAATGTTAGAAGATCTTGATTATAAAACACTATATATATATATATATAATTTTTTATGACTAGATCAATCCAAGGTACAACCGGAACTATCAACTATAGGTGTTGTTGTGTGGCCCGAGGATCAATTCGCAAAAACTGAAGAGACCAATTCACAAAGAGTGTGAGACATGCCACAAATAATGGGAAAAAAATGCCTCAAATATGACTATGGGCATTTGAACCTTGCACTTGCTATTAGAATTCCTCAATTTCATTATTAGAATCAGAATTCCTAAATTGTATTATAATTTATAGCTTGAACTTAAACACAAATGATACATTAATTACATCTGAATTTACGACTCTAAAGCAATTATTGTAATCCTTAACTTTCATGTAATAAGAAATCAAATCTGGTAAAGTCAAACTTTTAAATCCTCCAAGAAGAGATAATTTTTGCAACTTTTTTTGTTATAATTGCATAAAAAATAATAGATATATATATATATAGTAGTTTTTGTTGGGGTTTCTGCCCTAAGAGCTTGTAATATTGTAAATGGTTTTATGAATTTTTAATAAAGTATTCATTTCATTCAATTTATATATTTTTGCAAAAATTGTATATATAATGAGAAACATCCTTGAATACTGATGTAATTTCAAACTATTTGTATAAGTGTTACATATAGACGGATTTAGTTTGAAATAAGTAATCTAAAAAGTTTGTAGAAAACAAATTAAGTTGGATACTTCTTTTGTGGTAAATCTATAGTTGTGGTCCCTTTCGTATTTGATACGACAGTCTTATCCAAGACTGTGTATGTGGTGACATAGAAATTGAGACACCTTATATAATAAATAAAGATTATATAGAACTAGACTACGATAAACATAAATATCTAAATAATATCTGTTAAACTTAAATATTCATATTTATCAACCAAATGATCATATATGAATGTATCTTAATTCAAAGTGTATTATGAACTCATACTTATTAAGTTATTTTCTTTTATTTACATGGGTGAGATCAGTGTAGATATCCGATCAATAACTTTGTACTTTGGGGATATGATTTAGTAATTATTTGGGAACATTCTATACAATAATGGAATCCACTCTTTCTTGTGAGAAGTAGAAGTAATTCCCTTAAGGGTTGATTCAGGTATTGAATAATAAGAGCGCTCAACTTTTTGTTCCTATGTAAATAGAAAGATAAATTCATAAGTTGTTATGAATATATTGTTCATTAGAGAATCAATGATACTTAAGGATCAAGAAATAATTAGAGGGGTAAAATAGACATTTAACTTAGCTCTAATTATGAACTATTTATCGAATATCAAATCATATATAGTGATTAAATCAGTGGACACTGAAAAATTTCAGATTATATAAAAACATCTATAGTTTTTAAAGTGCAATCTTAGGTTTTTAGTGGAATAACTCTAAGATTAATAATAGTAAATTATTTAATTAAAGAGTTTAATTAATAATTCCGATATTATTTGAGCTTCAAAATTGTAGGTCCATCGGGTCCCCTTGATAACTCATTTCACTATAAGAAACATGTATATAGAATATTATAATTGGACCGTCCAATTACAGGTGTTACGTAAGTAACAAAAATTTGTGTTTACTTGGTATTTGAATAATATTGATTATTCAAATTATTTAATTATTAATTATTAATTATTAATTATTTAATTAATTTTATAAGAGGTCTTGAATCCGATTCTCAGTAGTGACTTTGGTATAAATTAGTTATGAATTAATTTATTAAAGGTTACAAATTCTATTTCAAAATATAATATGAATTAATTTTGAATTAATTATGTTATATGGGTAAAAGTTTAATTATAATAAAATTATGGTCAATATTAATATTGATTAATTAAAACCTTAATTGTTTGCCTATAAAAAGAAATAGTTTCTTTTCTATAAAAAAGTTTTTTGGTTGTTGTATATGTTTTTGAGACACAATAAGAACTTTTTTTTCAACAAATACAAAAAACAAGAATTTGTGTCCTAGTTCTTTGTATAACAAAAAATCAAACACTCACCTCTTATTAGCATTAATTTAATTTGATTTTTTTTAAAAAAAAGAAATCAAAAAGTAAGTGAGCACAATTCTATATAATTGTGCCCACTCACTTGTTTCTTAGTTTAGAGATATATCAATGAAGGTAAGTTAGTGAACAATCCACAAAAATCAATACAGAATATACAAATCTTATTTTTATTTTTTTATATTATTTTATTTCATTGTTTATGAATCTTGGGTTCTTGAGTTTTCTAAAAAATTTGCAACTCAATGTTCCGCAAAATTCTTAATTTTATGAAAAACAAATTGTTGATTTTTATTTTTTTAGTCAACAATTTGTATCAAAGCCAGGTTTCAATAAAACAACGGATTTTTAAAATAATATGTTTGTATTGATTAAGTATGTCAATGATTATACACTATTATTTTGATTTGATGATTGATATGCATATTTTATATTCATATTTGATGAATGGGATTGCATGGTATGATCATTATTTGTATGGTTCTTTGGTTAAATAATTCGATTAATATGTAAGCCGCTTGTGCCAAATTTTTTTTTTCTGTTGTAATTCAATAGTTTTAGGCTTTATTTTTTTCTGAAAAATGTAAAGGTGAAGATTGATGTCAACGGGCTTGATTTGCTGTGCCAGAATTATTATTCGAAACGGATGATTATTTTAATTATGTTGAAAACAGCTGGTTTTATTTAATTATATTTAAAACTACCATTTAAAACATAATTAATTGCATTGAAATTGATGATTAATGCGGCTGTTTTGAATGATATAATTATTATTCAAAACGGATAATTATTTTAATTATGTTGAAAACAGCTGGTTTTATTTAATTGTATTTAAAACTACCGTTTAAAACATAATTAATTGCATTAAAATTGATGATTAATGCGGCTGTTTTTGAACAGTACAATAGGACATTTATTATGATTAAATGTATGCACATTAGATGCCTTGTACATTAGATGTGCAAACAAACAAAATTATAATAATAATAAATAAATAGCACGTGTGTTTTGCATTGCACTAGAAGTGCAATTGTTGCACGTAGTGCATGTTTACACATTGCATGTTTATGCATGTGACACTTGACAATTTTTGTTTATTTATTATTATTATATTTTTAATATGCCCCTAAAATTATGTGTTTTATATTTTCGGGGTTTCCATTTCAATTGTAACACTATTGAAAATTGTCCATGTGTTTGGATAATTTTCTTGGGTCCATAAATCAAGAAATGGGCTTTTCTAGCCTAATCTATTTGATGGAAGTTCTTGATAATTAAATAGATTTAATTATAAGCCGATGAAGACCTTGAAGACCATGAAGACTACAAGTGAAGGTCAAGGAATGCTTTGGTTAACTTTTGTAATCTTAAAATTAGATGTAGGTCGTTAAAACCAAAGAACCCGGTCATACACATGTTATTTTTTTTAATTATTTTCATGAGATGAATGGATAAGTATATAACTTGTACATGCATTAACGATATATCATATAGAATCATGAAGTGTCTACTCACTGCATTATAACATGACATGCATCATATGTATTATTTTATTTACTATTAAAATTGTTTATTAGTATAAATAGAAAAATAATACATAGAATATCTTTTTAAATAATTTGAATTGATTTTAGTAGAAAATCATAGGTTTCAAATTAGAAATTTGATTTCAATAATTGGCATTCATAATGTGGATTAGATTTTACTTAGTTAAAATCGGATGATTTCATATTAAATCTAGTCTTTATAATTTTGATTATTTTGATTAAATTTATAAATTGAATTAGATTTTTAAGTGTTAAAAATCCGGTAATTCATTAGATTTATAAATTGAATTATATTTTTAAGTGTTAAAAATCTTATAATTCATTAAGTGTTAATAAGTTTCGAATTCTAATAACACACAAATTTCTAGTAATTTAGATTATCTTTTTAGCTGTTAATAATCTAAGATGATGACTAGAAAAATTTAATAGAAATCTCTAACCCTAAAATAGTGAATGGGAGCGGGATATATGACAATATATCTCGCGGTCTCCATCATTAGTTCAACACCGTAAAACTTAAATGGTGCCTCGAGACGACTTTGTTATCGTCCCTCTACGGTTGGTGTCCATTTAGGTTGATCAAGGTTGACTTCCTAACAGATATAAATTCTAGATGTATCTTGTGATTGATCTACTCTACGGCGACAATTCTCGAGTTAAGTCTATGGACTCCGAAATGATGAGTTACACTCATAAAGGAAATAATTAATTGTTAATTATTTTTCCTGATCAAAAAACGATAGTCAAATAATATATGAAAAAAAGTGTTTCTATTATATTATTTAATTGAGAATGTCTCAGTCTAACATACAAATATTTGACCTACCCTACGACAACACTAATTTGTGGCATGTTAGATTATCGTGACATAATTATTAATTTTAGGGATTTTGATAATTCATTATTTGTGATTCATGCATCACGTTTAATTTTGTGCCAAAATTACATGATATTAAATTTTGTAAATTGATATTAAATGAATTCCATTTTATTTATTTTCAGCAATGGTATCTCCGTTGATTTCTATTCTTGATAATGATAAACTTAATAGGGAAAATTATGTCAAATGAAAAAGTAATATGAACGCAGTCCTAGTCTGTGCGGACTTTAAGTTTGTTATGACTCAACCTTATCCTCCTCAACCAGTAGATAATGTTGGATGTGTTGTGTGCGAGGCCTATCAGAAATGGGTCACAACTGATGAGAATACCCGCTGCTACTTGTTAGCAGGGATGTCTAAGGTGCTTGCTATCAAGCACGAGTCACTGACAACAACAACTCAGATGTTGGAGTCATTGCAAGGCATGTTTGGACAACCTTCTGAGCAGCAACGGTACGAAGATGTTTGTGCTGAGAGGACTGCTAAGATGAAGAATGGTACATCTGTTCGAGAGCATGTTTTGAAAATGATGATCCACTTCAACACAGCTGAAAACCATGGAAGGACAATAGACGAGCGTAGCCAAGTAAGTATGATCTTGTTCATAATATAGTTGCTCTTGAATTGCATGAAACTCTTCTGAAGAGTTTCATGCAATTCAAGAGCAACTATATTATGAACAAGTTAACTTACTCACTTACACAATTACTTAATGAGTTTACTACTTATGAGTCTATGAATAAGAACAAGAGTAAGTTTGGTGAAGCAAACGTTGTTGAGTCTTATTCTTTTGCTAAAAACAAAAGGAAGAGAAACACCAAAAAAGCTAAAGCTAAGCCCAAAACACAAGCTACCAAGAAAAAAAATAAAAAGAGCTCCAAGGCCACCAAGCCCAAAGGAAAATGTTTCCATTGTGGTGTGGATGGGCATTGGAAGAGGAACCGCCCTAAGTACCTCAACAAGCTCAAAGAGAAGAAGATGAAAGGTAAATATGATTGATTAGTTATTGAATCTTATTTAGTGGAGAATGATTCATCTGCTTAAATAATTGATTCAGAAGCCACTGATCATGTTTGTTCTTTTTTACAGTTGATTGACTCTTATAGGTAGTTTTAGTGAGGGCAAGTTCAACATGCGAGTCAGGATTGGGGAAGTCGTTTCAGCAAAGGCAGTCGGAGAAGTTAGACTTCATTTCAATAATAATTGTTTTGTTATACTGAACAATGTTTATTTTATTGCAGGTTTTAAAAGAAACTTGATTTATGTATTCAAACTTTTGGAATTTAATTATTCTATTTCTTTTTATAATAAATAAGTTATTATTTCTAAAAATGGTTTGAAAATTTGTTGAGGGATACAAGAAAACAATTTACAAGAAAACAATTTATATGCATTAAGACCGTTAATGCACAACTCACTGCTTAATGCTGAAATGTTTAAGGTTGAAAAACCAAAAACAAAACGACAAAAGATTTTTCAAAATAATGACACATATTTTTGGCATCTAGAACTTGGTCATATTAACCTTGACAGATTAGATAGACTTGTAAAGAGCGAACATTTAAATAAGTTAAAGATCGACACTTTACCTGTTTATGAATCATGTTTAGAAAGTAAAATGATCAAAAAACCTTTTACTAGAAAAAGGGCTTAGAGCTAAGGAATCACTATAACTTATACATTCGGACATTTGCGGTCCTATGAATGTTAAAGCTAAAAGCGGTTATGAATATTTCGTCACCTTTATTGATGACTATTCTAGATATGGGTATGTTTACCTAATGCAACGGAAGTTAGAAACTTTTGAAAAGTTCAAACAATTTCAAGTTGAAATTGAAAATCAATTAGGTAAAACATTGAAAACTTTAAGATCTGATTGTGAAGGTGAGTATCTCGATGCAGAGTTCGAGGATTACTTACTTGAGCATGAGATTTTATCCTAACTGACTGCTTCTGGAACACCTCAGCAGAACGATGAAATTAGACCCTTTTGGACATGATGAGATCTATGTTTAGTTTCTCATCATTACCTAGTTCATTCTAGGAATATGCATTGCAAACTACAATATATATTTTGAAAGTTGTACCATCTAAGTCAGTTTCAAAGACATCCTTGGAGTTGTGGAATGGTTGTAAAACTAGTTTATGATATTTTTCGCATATGGGGGTGTCCAACACATGTGTTGAAAAACAAGACTAGGAAGTTGGAACCACGTTCAAAGGTTTGTCTATTTGTAAGTTATCCTATAGAGACTAGGGGTGGACTCTTTTATAGTCCTGAAGAAAACAAAGTATTTGTATCGACAAATGTTACATTTCCTGAAGAGAACTATATAAGAGAGTACAAACCTCGAAGTAAAGTTGTACTAGCAGAATTACTTATTGGTTCGACCAGTACCCCGTCAACAATAGTTGTTAATAAAGACATAATTCAGATCACATATGAACGTCAGACAAATTCTCATCAAAATCATCTACCACCTTGTCGTAGTGGGAAGGGTTATTAGACCACTAGTTTGCTACAGAAAGATCAGAGAGGCACAGATTGCTATCTTTGATGAGAGTGTAGATGATCCAATGACATACCATGATGCAATGAATGATTCTGATGAAAAAGAATGGCTTAAAGCAATGAATCTCGAGATGGAGTCTATGTACTCCAACTCTGTCATGAGCTTGTAGATAAACTAAATGGGATAAAACTCATAGGTTACAAGTGGATCTACAAGAGGAAGAGATGAGTGGATGGAAAGGTAGAGACTTTCAAATCTAGACTAGTGGTAAATGGTTATACCCAGAAAGAATGAGTTGATTATGAGAAAACTTTCTCACCAGTAGTTATGCTTAAGTCCATTCAGATTCTTCTTTCCATTGTTACATGTCTCGATTATGAGATTTGTCAAATGGACGTCAAGACTGCCTTTTTGAATGGTAATCTTGATGAAAGTATCTATATGGTACAACCAAATGGATTTGTATCCTAAGGTCAAGAGCAAAAGGTTTGCAAGTTGTAAATGTCCATTTATGGATTTAAATAAGCATTTTGATCTTGAAACATAAAGTTTGATACTTCGATCAAGTCTTATGGTTTGGAGCAAAATATTGATGAACCTTGTGTACACAAATGGATTATCGATAAGAAAGTGGTTTTCCTTATATTTTACATTGACGATATTCTACTCATTGGGAATGATATAGGAGTATTATTAAACGTAAAAAACTGGCTCGCTAGTCAATTCCAAATGAAAGATTTGGGAGAGGCCAGTTATATCCTTGGGATCCAAATAATACGGGATCGTAAGAACAAACTATTAACGCTATCTCAGGCATCATATATCGATAAGATTCTTGTGCGATTTTCGATGCAGAACTCTAAGAAAAGTCATTTACTTTCTCGTCATAGAATTCATTTATCTACGAAACAGTAACCTAAGAAACCTCAACAAATTGAAGATATGAGACAGATTCTCTATGTCTCTGCAATAGGCAGTCTCATGTATGCTATATTATGCACGAGAACGGATATATGTTATTCTGTCAGAATAGTTAGTTGTTATCAATCTAACTCAGGATTTGATCATTGGGTGGTTGTAAAGTATATTATCAAGTATCTTTGGAGAACGAGAAACTATATACTAGTATATTCTAGAGAGGATTTGATCCCATTAAGATATACGAATTCTAATTTTCAATCGAACAAAGATTCTAGAAAATCTACATCTAGATCAGTATTTACCCTTGGTAGTGAAGCCATTACATGGAGGAGTGTTAAGCAATCATCCATCGCTGACTCCATTATGGAAGCCAAATATATAGCAACTTGTGAAGCAGCTAAAGAAGCAATATGACTACGTAAATTCTTGGCTGATTTGGAAGTTGTTTCAGATATAAATAAACCACTCACGTTTTATTGTTACAATAGTGGTGCAATGGCCAATTCCAAAGAACCAAGAAGCCATAAGCGAGAGAAGCATATAGAGAGGAAATATCATCTCATTAGGGAGATCATACGAATGGGAGATGTAAAAGTGATGAAGATTGCATCACAAGACAACTTTACTGATCCGTTTACGAAGACCTTAACGGCTAAATTATTTGAAGGTCATCTAAAGGTTATAGGATTACGAGATATGTCTCATCTGCTCTAGGGCAAATGAGAGATTTTTGGGGTTTTTGTCCTAAGAGCTTGTAATATTATAAACGGTTTTACGAATTTTTAATAAAGTATTCATTTCATTCAATTCATATATTTTTGCAAAAATTGTATATATTATGAGAAATATAATTGATTACTGATCTAATTCAAACTAAGTGTATAAGTGTTATATATAGGTAGATTTAGTTTGAGATAAGTAATCTAAATAGTCCGTAGAAAACAAACGAAGATTGGTTCTTTCGTTTGTGGTAAATCTATAGCTGCGGTTCCTTTCATATTTGATACGACAATGTTATCCAAAATAAAAACTAAAAAAAAATTATATAATTATTAATAAAACAACAAAACAAAAAACAAAAAACAAAATCTCACACTCTTCGATTAAAAACAAAAACTTAAACGAAAAATTTAAAAGAAAAAAAAAAGTTTTAGGTTCATTTGGTGATGTTGACGGAAAGTAGTAATTTGTGCAAACACATTTAAGATTGATGAAGAAGTAATTTTGTTTGATCAAAAAATGACCAAGAAGCTTGAAGACACCAAGCCACTCATGGAACTCCACCTCGACTCATTCCTCAACTTATCTAATTCCAATGACTCTGACTCCAAGATAGTCCTTCACCGAACCTTAGATGAAATCCTCAACGACTTTGATTCCTCCACCTGTTCGTCCCTTAACTCCATGCACCACCCCGATCTCTCTCTTCCGAAACTGTCATTGCTCCATAAAAATGTTGTCTCTCCTCTGAACTCCACGAAACCGCCATTGAAGCCTTTTGCTTGGGTCGCTCATTTCAAAAGTAGCAAATCATCGAGCGAGCTTGTACGAAGAGTTCCGTTTTCGTCCTCTAGACAGTTTCCATCACTGTTTGGTGGAGTGAGATCGAACGCGAAACTTGGAGTGACACTTGTTGCTACAGCTATCGCCTCGAGGTTGGATACGTCGATTGATCTATTTTTGGTTCTTTTTTTTTTTTTTTTGGGTGGGTTGTGGGTTGATTTTGTGGTTACTTTGAGATGAAGATGGAAGTTATGGCCACTAGTTTTGTGGTTTTTTATGGCTGTTGCAACAGAGATAGAGAAGCATAGAGGATGGCAGTGTCGCTTTTGTAGTATATTACCGGCATTGTTGATGATGACGGTGACCATCATCTGGGTTCGAACCCAGATATTGAAGATCTGGGTTCAACCTAGATGTTCAATTTTTCTACCTTTTTTTCTTTTAATAACTTTTTGTTTTATTTTTTAATAATTATATATTTTTTATTTGTAATTTTATTTTGATTAGAAATTTATTTTTTTAACTGTTTAATTTAATGAAAATGAAATAAAATAAAATGATTAATGGTTTTTTGTTCTTTGCACATATTCTATTATGCTTGATTGCTAGTTTACTGTTTAGAAGGATTAAATTAATAAATTTATAAAACGTTAGGGATGATGAATACTCAAAATGTATTAGTGAGTAAGAAAATTAATATTTCATTTAACATTAAATACTATATTGAAATATTCCCTAATTATTAATAGCAAACAAAGAATGGGTCCGGGAGGGGCCACGTGCCCCTCTGAAGTTTGAAAACGTAATAAAGATCAATCAATTTCCATATATTTACAATTTTACCTCTGTTCATGTGCAAATGTGCGATGCAACCTCTATTTTCCTTCCATTTTTCAACTATTCTCAATTTTTTTTTTTTGTTTTTTTCTACAGTTTTATATGTCTACATCATAATTGAGTTCGTTTGATTATACAATAATAAAAATAATAATTGTTGGTCGAGGTGCTTTAAAATCCATCAAACTCTAATAAATCCTAGATTAAATATATTTTTCTAAAAATATATTTTTATAATAATAATAGGATTAGATTATATTAATTTTAAAACATGAATTTAAAAAAGTGACTTTAATAATTATTTATCCACTTTCACTTAATCTAAAGGTTGTTATCCACCTTGAATTTATTCATTTTTTCACTATTGCATTGAGTGAAAATTAATGGATATATATTAAAATTATTTTTTTAAAATCAAAATTTTAAATTATTATAATCTAACCCTAATAAATATTTACTCATAGAATAAAAAACTAAAAAAAAAAAAAAAGAAACCTTCTTAACCGATGAGTGTATGTATAGTTATTCTTCTTTAGCTAGAGTTAGACGGCCTTAGAATTGAACAGATTAAATGATAAGGTGTATGTTTTATACTTTTTAAGGGGCTTATTTATCTAATGTTTGGTATTCCCTGTTGGCACGTTAGTTATAATCAAATCAAAATTGTCATCCTAATCAACATCAATGATGAGATTCATAATAAATTGTTGAATTGAACCGATTATGTGATGAGGGGCATGTTTTCTATCTTTAAATGGACTTATTTATTTAATGTTTGGTGTCTATGTTGGCACTATAGTTATAATCAAATCAAAATCATCATTCTAATTAGCATTCAATGATGAGATTCACAATATGTTACAACTCCTGATGTGAGCAATTGAATGGTCGAGATTGAGCAAGGTTGTTGTCACATGAATTAGTTTGTTGTTACCTACATATATGTCGTGGTGTCTATTCAAGCCAACTCATATATTCATTGATACCTTTATTTCTCTACCACACACATATATATAATGGTGTCTATTCAAGCCTCCTTCTTCCATATTTAGAAAAAGGGTTTGACTAGACAATAACAAAGGTACCAATGAATATAGAAGAAACAGGCTTGATTACACACACATACATATTGTGGTGTTTATTCAAGCAGGCTCCTATATTTAGAAAAATTGTATATTTTGACTAGATAGAGAAACAAAGGTATCAATGAATATAGAGGGAGCAGACTTGAATAGACACACATTGTGTCTACTCAAGCCTGCTCCCTTATATTCATTGATTATAAAATTACTAATTGTAATTTATCAACTAAAAGAGTAAGATCAGATTTACAATAATCGACGGTTAGATCATATTTATAGATTGTAATAGACATGTTTAATTGTAATCAAATGTAATAAAATATAATCAGAAATTTTAAAATATAATCAGATCAAATGTATCGATATTCCGCATGTATTGTAGACAACACCTACATATATATACACACACACTCAGATGTGTATGTATGTATGTTCCTATTAGAATCAAACAATTCAAAATTATGTGTGAATTCTATAATTAGAAAAAAAAAATAGATACATATACATATTATATATAGTCCTTGAGTACACTTCAATATGCATATATTTGAACCAAAAAAAAAAAAAAGTGATTGCATTCTAAAATGTATTATTGTAATTTGTTATATGTGATTATAAATAAATATGTTTGATTACAATAAGTAAATGTGATCAAAATTAGTAAATCAGTAAATGTGATCATATATACTGATTGTAATCTCACATGTTTAGTTGTAATCTCATATAATAAATTACAATCATATATTTTAGAATGTAATCATATATATATATATATATATATATATTTTTGTCAAGTGCATGCTAGAATGTATCATATATATATATATGTATTTATATATGTATGTATCTATGTATGTAAATCTATGTATTCACACACACACACACACACACGTGTGTGTCTGTGTGTGTATACATGTATATACATATGTACGTATGTATATATGTATGTATATATACATACATACGTAGATACATATATGTATGTATGTATATATATACATACATACCTAGATACATATATGTATGTATGTATATATACATACATAGATACATACATACATATATAAGTTCCTATCATATACATATATAAAAGTTCCTATTAGATACATCCTAAATCGTTGGTTCATTTGCAATGTTTTATTAATTCAAAGTGATTTTGAGATATTTTTAAATAAAAATTAATTTATTCATAATTGAATATTGTTTTGGGAAAATCTGGTATCTCCAAAAATCAATTGAAAATCAATTGAAGAGACCTAAAATCAATTGATTCCTTTAGCCCAATTAAAATAGGCTGCCAAAACTCCTAAAATTAATTTACAAAGGTAAGACCAAGGATGATAAATTCAAATGTGAGGCCCAGTCCCGGGGCCAAACGTCCCTTAGGAGTGAAGGAGCGGGAAAGGCTTGTGTCATTTCACCAAAATGGAGGGAAATCTCCAAAGGAATGACCAATCTCCTCTGGCCAACAAAGCATTTCAAGTACCAATAGAAGGCAAGTTGCAGTGCAAAACGCGACACTGACATAGTGTAGAAGTGATAGATCTCGACAAAAAGAAACACCCACAACGTGTTACCTATACCCAAAACTAGATCAGCCAGCCAAATGAAGTGTACCACCACCGTAAAACAGTCCCAAATAAGGCTTTGCAGCTCATAGTAAGGTTGGAAAGTGAAAAAGATAAAGAGAGGAGCTAGCAACACAATAGAATTATAGTAAGAGGAGGTTGGCAAGAGTCCAACTGTATTAGGGGAAGGCGAAATGACCATCAAGCCCCTTGAGCACAGGTAACATAGTATATAAAGAGATAATTGTTCATCAAAGACATACGTTTTGGAAAAAATGGGCAGAGAACGAACTGGTATGTGAGAAACCTCATTTGGGAAAGATTTTGAAAAATATTAAAGCTAATTTTTAGCTTGTCAAATGTTAAATAACTTCTTATTTCCTTTAAAACTCTTCAAAAATATCCCTCAGTTCTCAACCGTGGGGAGCTTCTTTACGACAATCAGCTGACTTAAGCGTTGGAGAGTTTTCGCTTGTGAAGCGCCAGACCTGTTACTTGTTTTGTAGGGAAACATAAGCAAAAATTGGTGGAAAGAGGAAAAAAGTGTCTCAATCCCAAAAGTCCATACCCTCTCTCCTTTTTTAGAACCTACTATCTCAGGGGCCAGACTCCCTGAGCTATCGAAGGAGTTATCTACAAATCAATTTGTATTTGATGTCTTAGTTAGAATTATGACATTACTGTTGGTGTAATTCCCTGAGGACAATTTTTGTATCAACAAATATACAAATAAATAATATAATAAGACATTATATTGATATTAGTTATCAAAAGTCTACCAAAAATGGTTGATATTAA
Source organism: Nephelium lappaceum (assembly GCA_021234005.1). Classification (NCBI taxonomy): domain Eukaryota; kingdom Viridiplantae; phylum Streptophyta; class Magnoliopsida; order Sapindales; family Sapindaceae; genus Nephelium; species Nephelium lappaceum. The sequence continues at coordinate 14,336,470 of CM038011.1, read as the reverse complement.
TTCTATGTATACAAAATAAGAGGGTGTATTCAATTAGAATTCATTAGAATTTAAAACATTGTTAAAAGTTTGTGTGTATTCAATCCAGATTTGAATGGATTCCATTGAAATCTAAGTGTATTCAATTTATAATTGTATGAAATCAAATGCAATCTAAGTATATTCAATTCAGATTTGTAATGAATACAGTGAAATCTAGATGTATTAAATAAATTTTTTAGAAAAAAAGTTATTTTCAAATTTAGAGCGAGAACTACTCAACCAATCTAAATCAACCCGACATTTGTTAAATTGGGTTGATTTGATTTATGTTACCATACAAATTTGAAGTCCACTACTGTGTTTGTTAAAGAAAGAAAGAAAAAAAAAACAAAAAAAAAAAAAAAAAAAGAGAGAAAGAAAGGAGAATATATGTATTTATTGACATACATCAACATAACTTTTAAAGGAAACTGATAAGAAAGTATTGAAGTTTAGCACTAAGGCATAGATTGAATTTAACATAAACAAACCTCTTAACTATAATAATAAAGTAAGCGAAATTCTAAGTACTAGGGTTAAAGCGAGACATTTTTTTAAAAAGAAAAAAGATAAAAAACTAGCCAAATATTTTTTGAGATAAAATAAGCAGTGCATATTTCCATTGGTTCTTCTATAGCACTCTGTAAGAGAGTAAAGAAGATTGCAGGCCAATTTTGCATGCTTAATTAATTTGAGCACATTAGAAGTCAATGCAGATAGAACAAGGTAGTAAGCTATTTAACTTAGAAACCACACCCAGAAAAGCTATATATTTCGAATTTCCATGTATGAATAATTTCATTGAATTATTCATTTTTCAAGATACAAATCCTTCAAACTACTACAGTGGTGCAAAACGTAATAATTTTTTAAATTACATACTCTCGTATTCTAAATCTGGATATATGTAGACTTGTAGCAATCAAATTTAAGAGGTAGACTTCAATGTTTTTTCAATATCAATAACAAATCGATACTTGATATCTGCTTTCAAAAGACGTTCCATGGCAGTATTAACGTAATCAATTGGTATGACCTCAATGTCAGCTGATATGTTATGTTTGGCTGCAAAATTAATCATCTCTTGAGTTTCCTTCATCCCTCCTATGCAACTACCTGCCACTATTTTCCTGCCTGTATTCCATTACAATTGTCAGCTACGTACAAATCCAAAGCAGAATAAATTTAGCTACAGTTTCAAGTCGACAGTATTATAATATGCTCACCCATTAGCAAAGGAAAAACTGGTAACTCTAGTGGCTTCTCTGGCGCACCCACAAGAACAAGCTTTCCATTAGTTTTTAGTAATCCAATCAATGGCAAAATAGCGTGTGGTGCAGAGACTGTGTCAATGATTCCATCCATTGTATTCAATGCAGCCTGCACAGGAAACATACACAACATTAAAAACATGAACTAACCAACTTACTAAATTCAGGAACACAAGTGTATGCATTAACAACAAAAACTGCTCAAACCAAATTACCTGCATCTCATCTTGGTTACGACTAACCAAAAAGGAGTCGGCACCAAGGTTTTCAATAGCTTCTATCTTCTTGTTAGGAGAGGTACTAATCACAGTAACCTTAACACCCATAGCTTTTGCAAACTTAACTGCAACATGGCCTAGTCCGCCCAACCCAACTACACCCACATGCATTCCAGGTTTGTCTAGTCCATAGTATCTCAGGGGACTGTAAACTGTGATTCCAGCACAAAGAAGAGGGGCTCCAACATCCAGAGGAAGGTTGTCCGGAATACGGACCACGAAATGTTCGTCAGCAACCATTGTGTCAGAGTAGCCTCCGTATGTGGTGGTTCCATCATAGTATTTTGCTCCATACGTAAGTACCATTTTGGGACAGTAATTCTCAAGATTATCGGCACAGTTGTCACAAGAGTGACATGATCCAACCATGCAGCCTACACCCACTCTGTCTCCAACTTTGAACTTTTCTACCTTGCTTCCAACCTCTGTCACTACTCCCACAATCTCATGCCTGCATTGTCGAAATCCTTTCAAGTCACATACATTTCTCATACGATTATAGAGTATACTTATGTAAATCGTGTCTTTATTCTTTTAATTAGAACCATTTACAAGGAAATTTAAGAGAAAGAGTTATTTCAATGTTCAACTATATATATATATATATTAAAAAGTATGCATGATCAAAAAAAAAAAAAAAAAAGTATGCATAATTCCATTACCACTTTTTATTCAGAAAAATTTAATATTTTGACTAGCAGGAGAAACAAAGGCATCAATCAATCCATTACTAATTTTTATTTAGAAAAATTGTGTATTTTGACCATATGTGTGCGCATATGTTAGTTCCTAATGGATACAAATTAACCATTCAGAATTATGTGTGAATCCTACAACTTTAAAAAAAAAAAAAAAAAAAAAAAAATGTGGTCACTACTTCAAAGTCGGTTAGAAAATTGATTGGATTTAGAGTGTTAGCTAGGCCGGCTGACATTGATAGCTTGTGGCTCGCAGCCGTAGGTTGAATTTTCTGTGTTTTCATTTGCTTTCATACTTTTCTTTATATAATAGAAATATGGTAAATTTCCATAGAAAACATCTTCCACTTTTGCTACTTCTTAGAATTTCCATATTCAAAGCGTATTTTTAAAAAGATGAATTGAAAAAAATACAAATGAAATTGGCAGCCGGCCGGGCACATTGGAATGTTTTCATTATTATTTGCGCTCTTCTTTTTTTGTTTTTTTGAAAATTATTCACGCTCTTCTTCTTTCATACAAAAACACAACAATACAAATAAATAAAGTATAATATTTAATCAAACATACCCAGGAACAAGAGGGTAAGTAGAAGTGCCCCATTCGTTTTTAAGCATGTGAAGATCTGAATGGCATATCCCACAATACTGCACTTTGAATGTCACATCCTTCTCTCCCGTTGCCCTGCATGTATTTGAATTATTCATTGTACGTAATTCAAAATAACGTCATGCTAACAAAATAGACCATGATTAAAGAAACAAGAGTTAAGAGGAAGCACCTTCTGGAGAAATTGAAGGGAGAGAGAACACCAGAGGAGTCCCTGGCAGCCCATCCAAAGGCCTTCTTCGGGTGCATTTGCTCTGTTGATGATTCCCCCATTGATCTTCTCTTTTCCGATGTTACCTTAACAATGTGCTTAAAATGATGCGTGTTGAGGCGTGAGCGAGTGCATGAGGCCCTGTTAAATTGTGTATTTAAAGGAGGCGTGAGCTTTTGTGGTTGGTTGGATCGTGCTGACGTACATGGTGAGCAAATATTCAGTGGTCAGTGGAAACTATATGGTTGGAGTTTCTTTGTTGACAAGTATTTCACCATTAACATCATGCATGACATTCGGACCACTAATAATATTTTTTTTTAAGATAGCCCGCTAATAATTATTAATGGTAAAACGAGAATGGGTCCGGGCGGGCCACGTGGTTTGAATTTGCAAACGTTAAAAAAAAAAAAAAAAAAAAAAAAAAAAAAAAAAGCAAGCAATTTCCATCTATTTACAATTTTGCCTCTGTTCATGATGTGCAAAAAATGTGCAATATTAATATTTTGTTATTAAAAATGAAAAAATATTTGTTATATTATTCTATAATTAAAAGTTATTTTAGTTAATCATTTAATGATTTATCAATATTAATAATTTTTCATTTTTAAATACAAATCATATAAGATATGCGATTAATAATTATGAAATTTTTTTAAATTAATTAAGTATTTATGGTTTTTTTTGAAATAAAATTAAGTATTTATAGTTACAATAGCATAATAAGTAAGTAATAGAATTCGGAAGTAATAATGATGTATTATAAAATTATAATTAATTAAATAATAATAAAATAAATATAAATAAAATAAAAATTTCCTCCAATTCTAATAATTTAGTTGGAAATTTGTGGGTCTCCAATTTCTTAAACGATATTTCGAAACTACCATTTTCATTTTTATTTCTCTATTGTCAAAGCATCACTCTTTTTTTTTTTATTTTTTTTTTGTTGAAACTACCATTTTCAGAGTCTATTAGATAATCGGATCCAATTAGGATTCTTGGAAACAATTTTGGTTTCGCTGCGAAAAGGAGACGAAGACACGCACACATTTGGCATCCAAGAAAGTCAAAGTTTTGAAGCGAGTAATCCTTTTCGTTGTTCTGTTAACAGAGATGATAGGTCGACGAGGAGTGAGATGTTGATGGCAATCTTTGAGTACCACGGAGGCCGCTATAAAATGCTCGAATGTCTGTGGAAGAGCTTGATGACAATGAGAGACGAGCTTTCTTGACTTGGCAACGAAGTCTTGCCAAGTTTGCTTTCAATTTTCACATGATAATTTACTGCATAACATGTATGGATATTGAATGTCTTTTATATGGTTATTACGGTAACTGTTTCAATGTGTGCCTCAATGAGTACTAAAAGGTGGTGTTGTTCAGAATTTATTGTCATGGATATGATATGTGATCAAATTCTCTGTTAATCAGATGTTGTTGGACTTCGTACGAATTTGATAAAAATAATGTTAAATTACTATATTTCAAAGATTGTGTAAAATGAGAATGGAATTAATTATTGAGCGAAACGATACATTGTTCTTGTTTACATAGGTAAAATTTTAGGATTGAATATTATTCTTTGTTATAGAGTCAATGATTTTTTTTTTCTTGAATTCTAAATGTGCCTTTTATACTCAATATGCTGCACGTTGCTTGTTTCGTGGAATAAATTTTCACTTCTTTGACAAGCAGTTCTGCACTTATTTTGTAGATGGTCCATCTTAAAGAAGTGGCAGAAACAAATTCTGCGTATATAATTAAGGTTCTCTGTCTGCGGTATTAATGTTATCCTTCTTATGAGTTCTGTAATATAGAGAGTTAGCATTGTATTAAATTTTATTTTTTCAGTTCATGCTATGGATTTTCCTTCTTGTTGACAATAATATTTTGTGCTCCGTTTTTAAGGTGGAATTGTTGGCGGCTAAAAATCCCATTGGTGCAAATTTGAATGGCACATCAGATCCTTACGCTATGATTACTTGTTGTTCAGAAAAGCGATTCAGGTTATTTGATTTGTTTTCCATTTACTAATTTTTTAAGCGTAGGCAGTAGCTTGTAACTGTTTTTTTAAATTACTCTTCATATGGTTATGGTATTTCAGTTGTCATTTAGATTATGGGACAAGCAAACTAGAAGCAAAAATTTACGTCTCATTTTATCATTGCTAACACGGCCATTCTCAATCATTATTTCTAAGCCACCATTGTCAATAGTTTTGAATCATGGGCTAAAGAACAGTACATTTAGGTTTTCTGTGAGTGCAGGTTAGGTTTCTGGAAGATACCTAATTGTCTAGAATTTGTAAGCTGAATAGTTGGGGTTGTGATTTTTATTTGTAATGCCTTAGTGTTTGTTAACATATATGGTCAAGGGTTTTTTTTTTTTTTTTTTTTTGAAGGCATATATGGTTTAAGTTTTTTTGTTCTATGCTTTTGTGGCTATAATTTTTTAGATCTTATAATTTTGAGCGTAGAATTTTATATATATGTCTGATCTTTCAAGGTTGTATGGTTAGACTCAGATTGAAGCCAAGTTTTTGAAAAATAAATGAATATGTACTTTTGGGAACATGTTTGATTAGGTTTAATTTAACTTATTTCTAAATTAATTAAAAGTTCAAATTTAATTAACTTATTTTCTAAACCAATATTAATTACTAAAAGTAATTTAGTTTAATTAAAAAAAATCATTTTTTCTAAAAACCGAGTTTTACGTGTGTGGAACCGAGGTTTATACACTTACAAAGCTTGGTTTTCTAAGAAGTCTGGGTTTTATATCTACACCCACAAACCTAGACTTTTCTAAAAACCAGGGTTTTATGGCTATAGACACTCAGGTTTCGCATGCATAAAACCCAATTTTTAGAAAAGTCCGGGTTTTGTGTCTGCACCCACAAATCTAGATTTTCTAAACATCGAGTTTTGTAGGTGCATAAACCCCAGCTCCGCACACATAAAACTCGATTTTTAGAAAAGTTCGGGTTTTGTTTATGCACCCACAAACTCTGACTTTTCTAAAAAAGAAATTGGGTTTTATAGGTGTATAAAACTTGAAATTGGGCTGTCTACATCCATAGAACCCAATCTTCAATTGTTCATCTTCTTTGATAGGTCACACCACCAAAACCTCTTTTTTCATGGCAATCCATCTGAATCCAACCAAAACTAATCTAATCTAACCCTAATCAACATTATCCAACATCCATAACACAAAAAAATGAAATCAAAATTCAAAATATCACAAATAAAACTCAACCAATCAAATAGAGGCCAAAGGTTGTGTACCTTTGGTAATGGAAGCGGTAAATAAGCTCGTCGGTGGTCTGAAGAGGTTTGCAAATGATAGGACCTAATCTGAAACCCTCCATACGTACATCCGAAGGGCCCTGCTTGGCACCCCAACGGAATCCTCCTAGACCTTGCAAATTGGCCTAAAAGAAATCCGTGGAGCGAACCCTTAAAAATCTTTTCTTATTTATAAAACTAGAATGGGTTGGATTTTTTTTTTTTTTTCAATTGAAAAATCCGACAGCATAACGGCTGCGTTTATAACTTAACCCAAAATAACCTACAAAGGAAAATACACTTCCAAATGGTTTCAATTTCCAACCCAACTTCTTTCACAAACATACTTATAACGGCATAAGTCAAATTTCCATTTCATTAATAATCAAAAACATAAAATCATAAATTAAATACTTTGCAATTTCATACCATAGTTCTAAGCTTAAAATTTTCATATCTTAATTAAATCTGGACCACTCATTTAATATTACACATATAGATATTTACATATGATTTCCTTCACATACAAAATATGAAAAATATATTTATGCAGGGACACTGTCGCGTCATTGCCCAACTTACTCTTCTGGAGGAATCCTTCCATCTCGGTCACCCACACCCGTATCTGAGGAGGTTTTCAACAAAAAAGCAGAAAATAATGAGCTATGGAAGCTCAGTGAGTGCTTGATTTCTTTTTAACTTAAGATGTTTTATTTCTTAAAATACCTCCTTAAAAACATTAAAAATAGGGTTGTATTTCATAATCATTTAACTTAAAATTTCATAAAAGTTCATGTTTCACATAATAAAATCATACAAATCCCAACATAAGGGATACATAAAACTTTTCATAAACTTAATAAGCAAGACGTCCCGTAGTTATGTGCGAAATGTTACATCGCTAACCATAACACGAGATAATATTATTCAAAATGAATTCAATTATAAGGCTTCCTTTCGAAACATAATTATAATCATATAAAATAGTTTACTTTCGAACTTATATTCACATTTTTAAATGCACCAATGTTACCCCTTAAACTTACAACCACGAGAACGTGAAGTCGCGAGATGATTTGGCCATAAACACCATCCTGTGACACTTACAAAGACATCCCAACAACTACGCGTGGAATTGTGCATCGCAAAGTGTAGAGTAAGACAACCTCCCACACACGTAAAAGCGACACGACGGACTCTATTCCCCCAATGTGAGTGATGCAATACCCCCCATACATTATCATACACGTGTGAGACATACCGACTGGGTCTACATAACTTACAAGGGTGGGCAAACAATTGGCCTTTGAAAACTTATTTTTATTTTTCCTAATTAATGCAAAAGCACAAAATCACTTATTGAAGTGCAATAAGCATAAAGTCTTAATTCAGAATGCATAAAATATTAACATCATACTTTAAAATATATAAGACTTCAAATTCCATTTTCTTAGTGCATAAAGCACAAAATATCCTTTTATTAAGTGCAAAAGCACAAATAGCTTACCCTTTGAAATCCATGAATCTCAATTTCATTTGCTTACATATAAATAATAAATAAACTCCATATAAAACATATATCAATGTAAAATGTACATAAAGAATTCATAAAATTTCATAATTGTAGAATCCTCATATAAAACATATAAATTGCAAGCTTATAAAGTACTAATACTTAAAATCACTTATAGTGAAATCAAGAAAAATACTTTCCCTTACGTCGCATAAAACATAACTTCATTCATAGAAAGGGATTTAAAACTTAAAACTTGAAACTTAAATTTTATTTCACTATGAACTCATACTTATAAAACCATAAATGATAACTTTGCATATAAAGTATCATTTAATGAAAATACTCATTTTGACTTCTAACATAACATTACGTTTACCAAAACGCTTAACATTTAAATCAAACATAAACGCATATATATATATATATATATCTTTCTTAAACAATCACTTAGGAAATTTTCTTATAATTAAATTTCTTAAAGAGCTTTATAAATTGCTCATGAACATTCTTAAAACGATATATATCACTTACAATAAAACACCTTCTTATAATTTCCAAATTCGATTGCAAATACTTTTAAATTTAAGTGTAGCACTCACCTTATTCAAGTTTCCTTAAGTGAGCTCCATTAGTCTTCATTGATTCTGCCTCCTTCCTTTTTCACCTATACATCATATGTTCGCTTAGAATTCACTAATTTTAATTTCACAAAGCTTATCACGCAACTTACAACTCAACTAATTCATGGAATCACTATTTTACCAACTTACTTCCCTACTCGTTTTCAACTTAATCAGACTTTAAAACTCCATTTTCTTTGCATGGGCCTTACTTATACACACCTAGGAACATCCTCATATGCCCGAAATAATTTTCTAGAGCCCGAAACGAAAAAGTCAAAATTTTGGTACCCTTTTAGGCCGAGAACTGTTCACAGCCCATTCTAGAGCTGCTCTTGACCTCATTTTTGCTCCATTCATCTCTCTAACTCGCATTTAGATCACCCATAAAACGGCTCTAAAAAATTCCGACAAACGGGTGGCGAAAACTAGGAAAAATCACATTTTTTCATCACTTTTTAAATGTCATTTTCACCATTTTCATTCTAAAATCTTAACTCTCTTTTCCTTAATGTCATATATACTTAAATATACTCATTTAATGCATGGAAACACACACATGAGATGGTATTCCATGATTTCCATTAATGCCCTTCTTTCCATTAATGCCCTTCATATGGGTTAAAAGTTGGAATTTTATCTAACTTAATTTCCAACACTTCCATAAGCTTTTCATGGGTTTTCCTACCACAATTTCAACATGGAATTATGCTTAATATCATCAAATGACATTGGTTTCCTACTTCCCTCCTTATGGTCTTACATGGCTCAACACACAAACAATTCATTTCATTCAATTTTTGCATTTTATTTCATTCAAGCATTTTGTCAAACACTTGGTGAGCATAAAAATTCACTTAAAACAAATTCCATCAAACTTGGTATTGCTTCCAACAAAACCCTAGCCTATCAAACATAATCAATTCCATATGATTTATACTTAGTTTTTGTCTCATAAAATTCTACTCCAATCATACATAAAAACTCATATCAAAGCTCAACCAAAACATCAACATAAACATCATAACAACATCATTGAAACAACTTCCAAAAACATGATCAAAAATGGCATAAGTAACCTTTGTTTTGCTTGGATTTTGCTCCAAACTTGTTCATATACCTTAGGGTGGCTTGATTCCATGATTTGGAACTCAAAAATGCATAAAAATCACTTGATTCTCCTTTGGTTTCCTTCATGGCCGAATTCCACTTTCTTTGCACTCTCTCGGTTTCTCCTCCTCTCTTTGGTGTGAAAGTGGCAAGGATTGGCTCAATTTTGTGCCAAGTCAACATATATATATATATATATATTTTTTAATCTTTTCAAAACGACCATTATATCCCTTAATTAATTAACTTTTGGCTCTTAACTCTCACTTATTCCACCTTGGCTCATGCCATGTAAATTTATTTCATTTGGATCCTTAACTCACTTTCTCTTAATCCCACTTTGACCCCAAGTAGGAAAACTTATTTCATTTTAGTCCCTTGTCAAACTATTGATTCACTTAATACCATTTGTAATTCATTCCGAAATAAATTCCAAATTAATTCTATGATCACCCATTCATCAAATTGACTTTACAATACTCTAATTAGATCTCTTAGGATTCAATCAATAGCTTCGAAAAAAGTTCAAACGGAGTTTAAGTCAACAGTATTCACAATCCTATCCATAAGGGCGTTTTCGTCGGGTAACTTTGGGAACCTTCAGAAACTACCCAAACGGACTCATTTTTACTCCATTTCAGTTTTATTAGGTCCTACTAATCATTCTAAATATTTTCGACTTTTCCAGGGTTCAGTCTCAAAATTTTACTATTCATCGAAACTATTCACCCGGGAATATTACTATTCATCCATAAATTCACTATAAATCATAAAATGAAAGTTTAGGTTCCTACACTTTCATAGATCACTTAGGATCTCAAAATATCCTTTAGGGACTATTATTAAGAAATCCGTAAAATAGGATCGATGGCTTACAGCAAAGATCTGCAAAAGTGCAACAAGGCTGGTGACGATCTCAACAAACAGTCGGCTCGCAAACGGGTTCTTGAGTCTTAAACCGGGCCTTTTGGTTTGAGAGAATGCAATGGAAAATGATTTGGTGGTCGTGTTTTGTGGCCTTAATATATATGAGGGCAGTTATGTAATTTTGCATCGAGGTTTTATTTTGAATTTTACAAAATAAGGGTAGATGGGTCAATTTTATGATAGGGGCAATTTGGGTAAAGTGGGTGTCGGCTACAAATTATTTGTTTGAGAGGTTAAAACAGAATTTTTTTTTTAAAAAGCTGTGGTTAAAACAAATTTACAGTTTTTATTATTATTATTTTTGGTATTTTTCACAAAATGAAAATTTTGCCACTCACCTTTCTCTTACTGGACCATCAAATTGTCTCTGTCTTCATTGACTTCTAACCCTTGTCTTTTGTGTGTTTTTATTGCTTTTGCTTGCATATTGATAGCCGAAATTTAATTCAGCTTGCTAGATAGGAACCCACTTAAGTGGGCTTGTTCGGCCCATGAATTTTTTTTCACCTTTCATTCATTTTAGTTTTCTTAAAAATTTGACCCATTTAAATTTTGGACTCTTTTGACTTATTCAATTAAGCCCCATTTATATTTTTAAAATTCTACTAAGTCCATTTGGATTCAAACCTTATAATAACAAAATTTTGATTTAGTGTAGAACAGTAACATAAGTTTTTCACAATTTCTTTCCAACCAAAGTAGAAGAAGTAAATAATCTTGTTTTAATTAGTTATAGTTTTCTTAACTTCAAAATCGAAGGAAAAGCAATTACGTGTCTGAAAGGCAAAACAATGTACCAAACATTTTCACAAACTCTTAGTAAGCAATCGCAATACTGAAGTAATTGATAATGGTGTTATTATTGAAATATTTTGGGTGCTTATAATAAAATTTAAAGTTTCAAATTTTAATTATGGGTGAATTTGCTAATTGGCTTTACTAATCATTTTTGAGGGTGACAATATCCCCATCCTTATCCAAAACCCTTCAAAATTTTATATAGCAAATTCCCTTTAAAATATCGAAATTGCCCTAAATTTTTATATATAAATTAAAACTTAATATGTAGGTTTCTACCTACTTTTCTAACCAAGTGAATTTGTAGTAACCAAGTCAAATATCAAGAAATTAGATTAATCAAAATTACCCTATAAAGAAATCCTAGAATTGGATAGTACTTAATGCATGACATGTTATGTGACCTTTTAACGAAGTTGACGTCCTAAGTTCAAATGTCCTCATCCTCAAATAAAAATATAATACTTGACATGCTATAGATGAAACCTAAGCACCTTCTTATAGTTTCAAAACAAAAATACTATAAAGCATTGCCATTGGTGTTTATGCTTGTTTCTGTGTGTGTGCAAAATAGTGAGAAAATCAGTAGTGACAGTTGGTTAGGTTAGTAGCTAGTGACAAAAACCATTGACTTCTAAATTATGATTATTTATTAATGTTTATGTAAAAGCAGATTTCACGCATGACGTATGCCTTATTTTGCATGCCTCAATTTCTTCTGTACTTCAATTTTCCTTTTTTTTTTTATTTTTTTTATTGAAAGGCTGTACTTTAATTTTCTTCCTCATTATTACAAAATTTATTCGCTTATCTTTACATGCATGTACATAATTTAAACTTTAAAAGCAAATCCCTCACTCAAACATGAAGCACCCTCATAATTTCTCCTCTCTCCTAGACTTTTTCTGGTGTAGTTATGGATAGGATCGTAGTAAGCAGTCAAGTTATATGATGTTAAAACAAGAAGAAAAAGAATAGCCAAGTAACTGCACAGGTATGTTCTAAGCAATGTCTATCTTGAAAAGAAAGCGAAAGGCTCTCAATAATGAATCCTTCCATGACTAACTAATAACTACATTTCTCTGGTAATTAGCACAAAAAACAAAAAATTGCCTACTTGCTGGTGTATATATCCTGGTGGTTTCCCTATATATGTGAGTCCTTATAGATGTACGGTTTACGTGCATGTGGGCCTAGAGCACATACAACTTGTCATTCAAGTCGTACAACCAATTTTTCAAGTCATAGAAATTATCTAGGTCGTGTAACCATTTGTCCAAGTCTTGAAATAAAATTATCTGGATCTAATAATTTCAAAAAAAAAAAAAAAAAAATATATCTGGATCAAATAAATCATCTAAGTTATATATGTACTAGTTGTCCATGTCTTGAAAATTTTCTAGATTAATTAAACAAATATTGAGATTTATAACCATGTTAAAGTTGTGAGACCAAACAAGAATTGTTTTTTTTTTTTCTTCAAATACGGAGGACTGTTGGAACTTATTGAGATCGATCATTAATAGCGGCTTAGATGACTATTCTCACAATCGGGATATGATTATTCTTACAAGAAGAGACTCATACTCATTGTTTTAATAGAACATAAGTGGGACTCCAACCCTTGAACTTTTAGAATCAAAAGAGATATTGAACCACTTTTATTAAGGGATGATGTGTAGAGACCAAACAAGAATTACACAGGTCTTCCTATATATATATTTAATGCTATTTGAAATGAACATGCAAACTAGACTGTTTCAATGAGAAGTTAGGAGAAGTCATGGAGAATTATTGATTTCTGAGAATGGCTTTCCTGACATCCTGTTGGTTTATCATAGAATCTATCTTAATCCCGGATGGATTTTTGAAGTGGTTTTATTTGAGCTTCTACATCCATCCCTTTTTTCTTGTTTTTTGCCAGCTTTTTCTTTGGCTCAAATTCCTGAACAAATGCATTCTAGTTGTCATTTTTTATCCTCTTAGAATCATTTGCAAAGTGTGTCTGTTTGTTTTCAGATTTGTTAGAGATTGTGCCATCTATGTTTTCTCCTTTGTACACACAAGAGTGATTAGTACCGTTGAAGTTATAGAAGATCAGGCTGAGAAATCTCTTGTTCTGCAAAGTTTTAACCAAAATCAACAAATTGGTGTGTTTTATTGTGTTTCAAGCATAGCCCCAGAACCATGTATGTTAGAAGTGTTTGAATTTGGTAAAAATGGGATTATAGAGGATGATGAAGATGATGTTGTTGTTCTTCATCATGAAGAAGAAAAAATGGAAGAAGAACCAACTTCTTTTGAGCACATATCATCTATTAGTCATCCAATTGATCCATCCACAAAAGATGTAGATTTAGACAATAATGATTATCGTGTTTCATCTGGCTGTAGCTCCAATAGTTCACCAGAGAATATATCAGACATGGATGAGCTCCCATCTTCACTGATCAGCATCCCAAGTTCATCAATGGTGGAAAGGGAAGACACTCGAGGAGGTGATCATCAGGAGGAATCAGATGGATTTTACAACAAGTATGCTGAAAGAATGAGATGGTTCGATGTTCTCAATCATGATCGAACATACGGAATAAGTAAGTATTTCTTATTTGTTTATAGAAATTTTCAGGTGCAGACTGTCTGTTGAAAAAAAAAAAAAACTTGAATTAGAAGCTCAATGTTGACTTTCATAGCATTTGCTTAGTGAAAATCAATGTTAAGTTCTTGTTAGTTGGTATAAGAAGATGTGTGGAAAGCCGCATAAAACTTGAAGAATGGGTCAGGCGGCCATTCTTGGATTTATATGAAGAAATAAAATAGAAGTCAAAAAGTAAATCATAAAGTGAATTTTCATCATCACCAATTTTTTTTTTTCAAATTCTTGCTAATTTCTGCTAGGTTGATTGTTTCAGGTGCAGTTCTTAACGAGCAAATAGCTACTCCAAGTTCAGTTGACAGCAATGAGCCTGTGGAATATTTTTCTATCCCATATTGGAGCAAACAGACTAGAAAAAAGCTGTTGAGAAGCGTAGAAATTGACTTTGAAATGGTCTATGTGGCTCAGTCATGTTTGTCATGGGAGGCCCTCCACTATCAATACACAAAGGTGCAGGCTCTTGGACAGTCTGGTTCAGGAAAAGGTGTGTTTTATTGTAATGTGGTTGGAGAATTTCAGAAATTTCAGGTACTTTTGGAGAGGTTTTTGGAGGATGAAAGGTGTGACGGCAAGAGGATTTGGAATTATGTTAGAGGAAGATTTGCTCTTAAGAGTCTTCTCCAAGTTCCACAGATTTCTGGTAATTTAGTCCTTTTTACTCCTTTTGAATTTTCTTCATTTTGGAAATTTGATGCACAATAGATCAGAAAATCAATCAGAATATATTGATATTAATCATTATATAAATAATCTAAATATTTATTTTTCATAATCAGAAAAATCTACTTCTAAAAACAACATATGGAATTCACCTCATGCATACTAATAATTGTCTATAATTAAACCCAAATTACTTCTATTAACTCAAAAAATAAAATTTAGAGAGCTCGTTCTTTGAAAAACTATATGATATATAAGATTATTTTTATGCTAACACAAGCTTTTCAAATAGTTAAAAGTGATTTTTGTATCTATTTTATAAAATTTTGTTAGTACAAACACTTTTAAAGTTAATGTGCTTTTTCAAATATTTTAACAGAAAATTTCTTTCTTTGAAAAATTACAAAGCATTTCCTATTAATACACTTTCAAATATTGGCTGACTTGTGATCTTGGAAACATCCTTGTTACATTGATAAGACACAACCATATACTATATGCCCAATTGGTCAGAAAGCGAATACATGCACCAAAATCTCCTCTTCAAGAATAAAAAATGCTTCCAACTAGACATATAAAACTAGAAATTCTCCCACAAGGGTCAATAGTTTAATTTATTGATAACCCACGATTAATTGAACTTAACCATATTGTTTAACTTATACATAATGTTAGATTATATATATATGTATATATATATTAGTGTCAACTTGTACTCTAACATCTAGAAAATTGAGAAAATAAGCCGTAAACAACTAATGAATGTATATATTTAATTTTTATGAAATCTTAATATGTACTCTAAAGACATAAGTTAAGATACAAATTAATATTACTTTTAAAAAAGCGTGTCTTCTATATGTTATTCTATGTATCAATTTTTTACAAGTTTAGGTAATTACATATGTATCTTGGTCTTCTATTAAGGATATCTAGAGGAGGAACGAGAAGACAATAAAGGAGAAGCCATAAGTGTAAAAGAAGTGTTGAAGGCCATTGAGAGTTGCTTACAGGCTTTTGGAGTGTTTGTGAGGACAGACAAAAAAAAGAGGGCTTGGTGGAAACTCAAAAGCTCATTGTGGGCCTATCCTCCTGTTGAAGACCCAAGAGATTTGCAACTCTTACACCATCTCACTAGTACACTCCAGAAGGTAGCTATTGATTAGATCCATATAGTTTTGTAAAATATATATCTAGAAAAAAATACATATAATTATGGGTGTGTTCATCATGCACAGTGAATATTATGGGTTCTGATTAATTAAAATCAATAAAATTATCATTAAGGATAAATTAATAATCAAGAACCTTACGAAAAGAACAAACTAAATTCTTAATTAGTAATTGCAGTGCTTATTGAAAATTATTATATAGATTTGACGAACAAATCAAGAATTAAGTTTATGTTGAAAAAAAAAACATAATTTCTTGTCTTTTTTATTTTTAATTAGTAAATGCATATAAATATTTTAATCTAAGGATTTATTTTTCCTTCTTCTATAGAAAGAAATATGGTTGAAAGATTTACAAGGGAAGAAGAGGTATTGGTTCAACAGAGTAATGAAACCTCTGGAAGAATCACAGAGAAAAGAGATGTTCTTCACAATGATAGACATGAAGCTGGTATCAAGGGTTCTTCAGATGTCCACAATCTCCTCTTCCCAGCTCAACTGGTGCCAAGAAAAGCTCCAAAACATCAACTTTGAAGATGGAAAAGTTTTCAGGACTTGCACTACTGCTCCATTAATATTTCCACCTTCTTAAAATCTTCTACAATAGAGAAATTTTACAATTTCAGGTTTTGTTTATATAAAATGGGTTGTGAGCCTGTTGAGCCTTGCTCCAGGGTTATGTGAACTAAAATAAAAATCATGTAATATAATTATTGTACATAATCTAGGAGTACATGTGAATATTTTGGTTGATTAACATTGCTGGCATTTCTAGTATTTTGACAACTTACTAATTGACCCTAACTTATCAATGCTAAAGTTTACCGTTCTTAATTGATGTGGATCACGACTTAATTAGACATATAACACCATTTTCGGTCTTGAAATACTTACTTTTTATCTCCACAAATTTGAAAATTTAATTTTTGTAAACCCTACTAATAACTTCAGCATGCATGTTCTATAACTTTATTGGATGGCAAATAGTTCACTTAAGTGTGGCGTTACATTAAATTATTCAATCACAACCTCTCTTAATTTAATTAGTCTTCCAGTTTAATGTCACACAAATTTGTTGTTCCCATAACCATTGAAACAAACTTTATTGTGTTTCTTCATGCAGCAATTAATTAGAATCTGCAGAAAGTATTTCAAAATGAAGTTTAAATGTAATGTCACAGAAGATAGCTATTGTTGTTTAACGTGATATGATTAATCAGTACTCCAAAATGATAATGCAGCATAAGACAGTACCTGATAGCATTTTCACCAAAACATAATTAATTTTAAGGCACTAACAGATTTAAAAAAAAAAAAAATTGTAATGTGCATTTACTATTTTTCTAGATGAAAGTAGGATTAATTAAGTTTTAATGCATATAAATGTTTGACAAAATGTATTGTGAACATCTTCACTAGAATGGTGGGCCAATATTCTATATATCAATATGAGCCCATATCCAAAGCTCAGATTCTCTTGAAATCAGGTCAATCGCATGATAATTAATAGCTTGACCTTGGAGACATATGACACATTAATTATGTCTGAATTTACTACTCTAAAGCAATTATTGTAATCCTTGACTTTCATGCAATAAGAAATCAAATCTTGCTCAAATTTCTAAATCCTCCAAGAAGAGAAAATTTTTGCAACTCTTGTTGTTATAATTGCTTAAAAAAATTATACATATAACTTCAATAATCAGTGTATATTAACTTTAAAAAATTAAGACGAAATCAAATTCATCCATTACATTTGAATTGAATATGAGAGATAATTTATTTTAGGAAAGAGAATGTAATGGATAAATTTGATTGGTTCGTCCTAATATTTTAAAGTTAAAATATGCTGACCATGGAAGTTGTGTACATATATATATATATATATATATAGAGTACATTCTAACATACGCCTGAGATATGTATACACTTGACAAAAAAAATATATTATTGCATTCTAAAATGTGTGATTATAATTTATTATGTATGATTACAGATAAATATGTATTATTATAATCAATAAATATGATCACATTTACTGATTGTGATTAATATGATCATTTTTACTTATTGTAATCATATATGTTTAGTTGTAATTATATATAATAAATTACAATCTTTTTTTTTTTTTTGGTCAAGTGAATGCATATCCCAGATATACCTAAAAGGAACCTATATATATGTATATATATATAGAGAGAGAGAGAGAGTGTGTGTGTGTGTGTGTCCGCTTTTATAATAAGTGCTTCCTAACTTTAAAAGTTAAGATGAACCAATCAAATTTATTTATTGCATTTAAATTAAATAGAAGAGAGAATACAATAGATGAATTTGATTGATTCGTCTTAACTTTTTAAAGTTAGGACATACTAATTATATACACATATATAGTATATTCCAATTTTAAAAAGTTAGAACGAATAAATCAAATTCATCAATTGCATTTGAATTAAATAGGAGAGAGAATTTGTTTTAGCAAAAAAAATGCAATAGATGAATTTGATTAGTTCACTATATATATATATCCAATCAATATATTTTGATGCATATCTATTTTTGCCAATGCATTTCATTATATTATTAAAAATCAATACACACTAGAACATATCTAGTAGTCCTCCACTATATTGTTTTAGGAGAAGCTTGGTTTATATTTGAGAGGTGAATTTTAAAGAAAGAAAAAAAGTAGTAACATCCAATCAATCAAGAAGTTAAAAAGGACATTTAACTTATTATATAAATTAATTTGACACAAATATTTTATATTTAGATTTTTTTTTTGGGAAAAGTTGTAATAAAGTTTATAGATTGCTAATTATGTTCTCAACATTGGAAGTCTCAAAAGTTTAGAAATACAAATTTTACGCCAAAGCAAAAAGATGTGAGAATGTTTTTTCATGAAAAAAATGTCAAAAAGTTATTTTTCCAAACATGTTTTAATTATGTGAACTCCTTTGGCATGGCGCATCACTTCCTAATTAATAAACAAAACTTGCTATTTTCTCACCTTTCAATGAAAGGCCTCCTTTCCTCCTAAAAACACTAGAACCACTGAACCACTAACTTTTCATTTAGTCAAAAAAAGAAAAAAAAAAAAAAAAAACATTAGTTTATGCATCAAAGAATAAAAAAAAAAAAAAAAATTAATCTTCAAAAAAGAACAAAAACAAAAACAAAAGAGATTAGGTAATCATTCACTTCAAAGTTCAAAAGTTAACAGTCTTTCCACACTATATATGAAAATAATAGCTGTTTTAATTGTAATTACACAACTATTTTCATTGACACAAACATACCACATATATCTTTCCAACACGAGGTTTTGAAATCAAAACAACATCAATGTCATGGGTTTTGTACTTTTGTTACCATTCATGACTCATGAGACCTCCAAATGCTCTTCTTTTTTTTTCATGTCCTCTTGTGGCTACACGTTTTAAATTCATTGGAAAATGACCTATCAGAAGGCCACGATACGATCTTTACATGCCTCTTATCTAATGGCCATGAAGAAAATATTTTGCTATTTGCTTTTGATCCTACAATCCTTTCCACTTGGTATTTAAACTCATATCTTGAATGCATTATCTTAGTAGCATGATTGCTACATTTATATTATCAAATTATAGGTCCAAGTCATAATTTCCTCTTGAATTTAGATTTAAGTACAATTATTGAGTAAATTGAAAACCAAATAGCCAACCGTGAGCCAGTTTTTGCTATTTGCTTTTGCTCTCTACTGCTATATTATTCACTATAAGTGCGTTTTTTTTTTTTCCTTTTTGAACTCACTATAAGGGGTTTTTATCCGCAGCAATAGAATTAGATGTCTACTTTGAGAGTTAGGAGCCGCTCTTAGTCCTTTTTATTTATTTATTTTTTAAATTTTCGTAATCTAGTGACACAACAGTTTAAAGATAATAGATGACTTGATGGTTATATTTTTTCTTTCTTACACATCACTCAAACTCTATCTTTTCTTATAAAAGGTGTAGATAAAAAACACTTCACCCCTAGTAGAAGTGGTTGAATATTTATCTTGACCCTAAGAGGTCAACGGATTTAAGTTTTACTTTTATCCTTTAAAATACATGTTGTGGGTTGTGAGTCTCCTCTTAATAGGATTTGTTCCCTCCCCGGTTGTGGGAGTAATAATCTGAGTGGAGATATCAGTGATCCATCTCAACAGGTCTCAATAGTCCTCCAACCCGTAAGGTGCTTGTTGAAAGATAGTTTTATTCTCAAACAAGAAAAAAAAAAAATACATTTCCTATTTTAGAGGTTTTGTTTCCTTGTCCTAACATGATTTAGGGAGAAAATTGCTCCTTGCGATTTTCCTTGATTAGGAAAGAAATCACTCTTGTGATTATCCTTGATTTTCCTTGATTAAGAAGGAAATCACTCATACGATTATCCTTGATTTAGGGAGGAAATCACTCCTTGTTTTTAGGCAACACCAAAATTAAAAAAAAAAAAAAAAAAAAAAAGGAACCTATAGTTGTAATCAGTAGTAGTGTTCTGATGAGTTTTAGGTATAATTGGGCATAGGTTGAGAGAAAAGTCAGCTCGTTATAACTTGTAATCTTCATATTTTATAGTAAATCTCCGATATTCTCTCTACTATTGTAGATGTAGGCATAATTAGTCGAACCACATAAAATTCTTGTTATGTTTATTATGTACTTGTTTGTTTGATTTGCTTTCGTTATTTATTCTCTAGTTTATTTGTCTTGATTAAACTCAAGCACTTATCTTAATAATCTTTAATGGTTCATAATGAGTGGCATCAGAGCTAGGTTCATTGTTAGTTATTCTTAATTAGAATTTTGAAGATGTCTTCTACAAAGTTCGAGATTGAGAAGTTAAATGGGTCTAACGTCTTTGATCTCTAGAAGGTAAAGATGTGAGCGCTTCTTGTATAATAAGGATGTGAAAAGGCATTGAATCCTAAAAAATTGTTTGAGGATTTGAAAGATAAAGATACAATTTTAGAGAAGGCATATAGCACAATTTGGTTGAATTTAGCAAACGAGGTTTTGAAGTCATTAAAGAGAAATCAGCTTTAAATTTATGGAATGCTTTGGAGAAGAAGTTTTAACGAAAGACGTACGCAATCATCTGTATTTGAAGTTGAGCCTATGTAATCTCAAGATGAAAAAAGGTATGTCCATGAAAGACCATGTGAATGATTATAATGAAATTGTCCTAAATTTGAATGGAGTATGGTTGAAGAAAGAAGACGAAGATCAAGTCCTTATCTTATTAAAATTTGTACCTCATTCATATGATACAATTAGGGACACATTATTGTATGGTTGTGAAACAATTTTTATCAGCCATGTAAAAGATGTCTTGTAGTCGAAAGAATTACAGAAAAGGAGTCTAAGACATTACATGGGGAGAATCAGAGTGTGGCTTTAGTTATTATAGAGGAAGGAGTAAATAGATGGGTTTGAGTTCAAAAGGCAAGTCTAGAAATAGAAGAATACGATGTTTTCATTGTCATAAAGAAGAGTACATTCGTAGAAATTATCCATAAAGGAAAGGAAAGGCAAAGGTGGAGAATAAGGATATTAATGCCAATGTGATAGTACAGGAAAGGTCTGATGATGATACCTAGTGTCACTTCGCTTTCGCAGTTAATCCTGGGTAACTCGGAGGATGAACGGATTCTTGATACTGGAACCGCCTACCACATAACATCTAATTGGGCTTTGTTCACCTCTTACCACAAAAGGGAGGCAAAAGTCAAGTTAGGGGATGAGAAAAGGATTGATGTGATTGGTAGAGCAGTTGTTAACATCAAGATGTATGATGGTATTGTGAAATCTTTAAAGGCGATACAAGTTCCTAATCTCAAAAGAAACCTGATTTCCTTAGGTACTCTTGATGAAGAAGGGTATAAATTTTGTGGAGAAAATGAGATCTTAAAGATATATAAGGGTGCAATTATAGTAATGGAAGGAAATCAACATAGGAGGTTCTATTAATTGCTTAGGCACTCAGTATATGATGTAGCGGTTGTTTCTTATAATTCATCAGATGAGTTAAACAACAATTCTATAAGGCTTTGGCATACAATGCTAAGGTATATTGATAAACAATGGTTGCTAACCTTGAGTAAACATGGAGTGTTGGATGGGATGAAGACCGAAAAATTGGATCTTTGCGAAAACTGTGTCTATAGAAAATATCATAAAGTAAAGTTCAGTATTGGTACTCATTTCACCAAGGGAGTTCTCAAATACATTCATCCATATTTATGGGGTCCTTCCTCAAATGCCACACATAGCGGTTATAGATATTTTCTAACTTTTATTGATGACTACTCAAGAAACATGGGTCTATATCCTAAAGCATAAAGATGAGGTGTTTGTCAAATTCAAGGAATGGAAAGCAATAGTTGAAAAACAAACCAATAAGCATATTAAGGTGTTTATAACTGCCAACGACATGGATTTTTGTTATGGTGAATTTGATAGATTCTACAAGGATGAAGGACATAGTGAGGCATCACACGATATACACAATAGAGTTGTAAAATGAATGAATAAGACACTAGTTGAACATGCACGGTGTATTTTGAGTCAAGTTGGGTTGGGAAAAGTGTTTTGGGCTGAGGCAGTTAACAAAGCTTGCTATTTGGTCAGCGAGTCCCCATCAACATCTATTGATATGAAAATCCCTTAAGAGGTATGGTCTAATAAACTTGTTAATTATTATGGTTTAAGAATATTCGGATGTTTTACGTATGCTCATATGAATAAAGGTAAAGTTGAGCCTAGGGCAGTTAAGTGCATATTTCTAAGGTATGCAATTGGGGTGAAAGGTTATAAGTTATGGTGTGCTAATAATAACGAGTCCCTCTAGATTTTTTATTAACAGAGATGTGACATTTGATGAGTCTGATATGTTAAATTGGAAAAAGAAATCTGTAGATTATAGTAGTAAGGACCATGGTATGATTAACAATGTAGAGCTTGAGATCAATACAGATGAAGAATCCACCTGATCAATCTAATGATGATGGCTATACAATAGTTAAAGATATTGTAACTGGCAGAGAGCAACAAGGGTAACCTTACAGTATGACTCTAAACTGTGCGAAAATGTACAATATGAATAAACCTTCGAGGCATACAAATTCTATGGTTTGTACTTGAACTATAGATGGTGAATCCTTGAGTTATGATGATGTAGTTAATGCAAAGAGTCTATAGAGTGCCTTGGAGCAATGAAAAAAGAGATAGAGTTTTTTGAGAAGAACAAAATGTGGGAGTTGATTAGATTGCCAAAGGGAAAGAGGACAGTTGATTGCAAGTGGGTCTTCAAGAAGAATGAAAAAATTCCTAATGTTAAAACACCTAGGTTGAAAGTTATGTTAGTGGTGAAGGGCTATACTTAATGAGAAAGGTGTGGATTATCATGAGATATTTTCGCTTATGATAAAACATAGTTCTATTTGAGTTATTCTTGCGATAGTATGCAATTTTGATTATACGTTGGAACATCAAAACTACTTTCTTGCATGGTAATTTGGATGAGCAAATTTATATGACTCAACCAAAGGGATTTCGAGTTTTTGGTAAGGAAGATCATGTGTATTTGCTTAAAAAAAATCCTTTTTATAGGTTGAAATAGTCACCCAGGCAATGGCACAAGAGCTTTGATGCTTTCATGATTGATAATGATTATACCAAAAATCAATATGATAGTTGTGTTTACTCTAGAAAGCTCCTCGATAATTCTTATGTGTATTTGCTTTTATATGTTGATGACATGTTAATTGCAGCCAAGGAAATGTTTGAAATCAATAAGGCTAAAGGCTCAGTTGAGTGGTGAACTTGAGATGAAGGATTTGGGTGTGGCTAAGAAAATTTTGGGATTCGAGATTCATAAGGGCAGACATGCAAGAAAGTTGTACTTGTCACAACAAAAGTACATCAAGAAAGTTTTGCAATGGTTTGGTATAGAGAATTCAAAACTCATGAATACACCTTTGGTGGTGCATTTCAAGTTGTCTTGTAAACAGTTACCGAAAACTGAGGAAGAAATGGAGTATATGAAGCACATTCCGTACTCAAGTGTAATTGGTAGTCTTATGTATGTCATGCTATGTACTTGACTTGATATTTCACATGTTGTGAGTATTGTTAGTAGGTTTATGAGTAAGCTTGGAAAACTATATTGAGAAGCTGTGAAATGGATAATGTGATACTTGAGGAGTTTATCGAATATTTATTTGGTTATGATGGTAACAAGTCTACTGGTGGAGTTGTTGGCTATGTAGATGCAAACTCTGCTGGTGATCTCGATAAAAGAAAGTCATTAACTTATTATGTTTTACTCTCTTTAGATGTATTATAAATTAGAAAGCAACTATTCAGCCTACAGTTGCTTTGTCTACTATCGAAGCTGAGTGCCTGGCATTAACCGAAGGGGTGAACTAGGCTATATGGTGCAAGGTTTTGTTGATAGTCTTGGGTTGAGTTTGCAGTTACCTACAATGTTTTGTGATAGCCAAAATGCAATATTTTTGGCTAAGAATGCAATGTATCATGAAAGGACCAAACACATTACAGTCAAATATAATGTCATTGGAGAGATCCTTGGTGATGGAAGAGTTGCATTGGAGAAAATAGTCAGAATAGAGAATCCAACAGATATGTTAACTAAGTCGTTGCCTGGAGACAAGTTCAAGTATTGCTTGAACTTGGTTTGTGTTTGCAAAGGTTAATTTACTCTTAGGGGTTGTATAGTAAAGAGATGTGATGTGAGATTATTTTTCAATTGATTTGATTGATGTGTTTAAGCATCAATCCAAAACGGAGGTTGTTGAAAAATGGCTTTATTCTCGAACAATGAAATGAAAGTTTTTTTCTTCTATTTTGGAGCTTTTGCTTCCTTGTCCAAACATGATTTAGATCATTGATTAAGAAGGAAGTCACTCTAGTGATTATCCTTGATATAGGGAGAAAATCACTCCTATGATTTTCCTTAATTAGGAAGGAAATTACTCTTGTGATTATTATTGATTCAAGAGGAAATCACTCATTGTTTTTAAGCTACACCAAAATAAAAATGAGAAACCTAAAGTTGTAATCAGTAATAGTGTTCTAATAAGTTTTGGGTATAGTTAGGTATAAGGTTGAGAGAAAAGTCAACTTGTTATAACTTATAATCTCCATATTTCATAGTAAAATCTCTAGTATTCTCTCTACTACCATGGATGTAGACCCAATTAGCCAAATCACATAAAATTCTTGTTGTGATTATTTTATGCCTGTTTATTTGATACGCTTTTGTTATTTATTCTCTAGTTTATCTTATCTTGATTAAACTTAAGTAATTATCTTAACAATCTTTAAATGTTGACGACAGTATATGTGTTCAAAAACGAAAAAGGTCTAGGAAAACAAAAACTAGGAGAGAATCTAACCCTTATTCGGATGAGCTTTCAATCCAATTGGTGTCAGTTTTAAAAAAAAAAAATGAAGCAACAATCCAAAAACCCAAAATATGTGGCCGTTTTGTTGACAGAATCTGATCCTCAAACCAGAAATCTCAAAACTGGTTCCATATAGCTCTGATTGAGATTACCAATGTCTTGTAAGTTGTGTTCCAGAATTGTTATAGCCAAATTTCAATTCAAGCCCCAAAACACAAACAAACACTCACCCATATTCTCTGTCTCTCATTTTCCAGGGTGGGTCCCACTTCAAAAACTTCCACCAGGAATTTTTTTTTTTTTTACCTCCATTTTCACCACTGAAACTGTGTTTGTATATAACTTGTTAATAATTGATCACTACCCAGTTAGTTGGGTGCTCCTCTAAATCCACTTTCCTCAATTGGGTTTCTTCCTCACTCAGTTTCCTCAACTGGGTCACTCTCAGTTTTCACTCAATCCATTTCTGTCTCCTGAACTAAACACAAACCAAAAGCCTTGATGGCCTCTATAGGGTCTTTTCCTTTCACCGTAGAAACCAAGTCAGAGACCTCTGCTGCTTTGCTTCATACTGAAAACCAACGTCGACCCACTTCTTCTTTCACCACATTTAGGCTGAGAAAGTCTCCAGTTTTTGCTGTTTTCAATGATTCGATATGTGGATTTTCTCTTAGGTCTGATAGAAGAGAAGGGCAGTCATGGAGGAGTTGTAAGCATGTTAAAGCCACAGGGAAGGGTAGTCAACCGGAGGATTCGCTTGAGGCCACCATTAATGAGAAGAGCAAGAAAGTTCTTGCTATGCAAAAAGAGCTACTTCACCAGGTCTATTTCTGTGGATTTTTTTTATTTTTTTTTTTTCTGTTTAATTCTGTTGTTGATTTATTTAAAGCTTTGCCCTTACATTTTTGGATTTTTTTCTTTCTAGAATTATAATGTTATAGGGAATCAGTGAAAATAAGTAGCTTGAGAGGAATCAAATTCAATGGTGTGTGATAAATTATTGCTTTTTCTTGACTAAGTTTGTTTTTCGGAGCCTTTTGTAGAAACAAAGTGCTGCATTCATATGCTGAAGACTATTTTTTGAGGGGGGCAATTTCATAAGAATAGAAAAAACTTAGCTAATATGATCTATTGGTTTTCTCCACTTATGTCCATGTAGGGACCATTGTAAAGTGTACATGTTTTTGCCTCTTTTGTTTAGATGGATTTTCCACTGCTGTTTACATTTATGAAGCTTCTTACAAATAGCTTTTGAAATGTTTTTGTTGGATTTCGACTACAAGTTATCCATCTGTTAGGTCCTGTATATGTTATTTTTCCCCACCTATCCGTTTCCATTTTTATATGTTCTAGAGCCAGTCAAGCTTCTAATTATGTAGGTCTATGGATCAATTTTCATTACACCAAATTTGGTGGAGGATTCAATTTAATTTGTGTTTATGCATGGGGTGAGGTAGGTTGGAGTTTGTGGCAAAGTTTTAAAAACAAAATTCTATAAAATATCAGCCAACCAACTTTGTTTTTTTTGTTTTGGTCGCCAGGAAATTATTTATCTCTTTTCATTAAGAATTCTTTTGTGTTGCTCTTAGCTTGCTTGTACCCTGTAACATCAATCTTAAAAATCTTTAATTGAACTTGTTAAAAGTTTCGACTTTTGTTTGATGCATGTGGAACCGTACTCGAATTAAATTATGGGCCAACTTGTCACTTGTTATAACCACAATCGAGTTCCTTTTTCCTCAATTCTACAACATGAATCAAGTAACTCTATATTGGTTTCGACTCAAATACTGCAGCCAGTTTCAGTCTAGTAAGCATCAGTGTTTTGTCAAATATACAACTTAGAATCAATTGCATTTTGATTCTAGCTACTTACCTAGGATCTGTTTTGTTTTTGAGGTACCAAACATTTGTGAAGGTTATCATTGCTGGCATGATAGGATGGTGGTGGAAGCTTGATTATAAGTTGAATAAATATATTCACATACAGGAGTGATGAAACCTGCTTCTTTTTATGATACTCAAGGCCCGGAATCCTATATACTACTGTTTCCTGGCATAACTAATTCCATCTTAATGGTAATTAATATTAGTGTTTTATTCATGGTTGGGAGAGCCAAGGCCCCTTGACTGCAATTAATTAATTGAAAAGGGATGCATACATACATGCATACACATACATACGATGTATGTACATCATATGTATTTATGTCCTGACCACTCTTATTATTTCTGTCACACATAAACCTGCCCAAAAGGAAATTTTGATCTCCATACCGGTTCATTGTAATTATCTTGTCATTTACAGATTGCCGAAAGAAGGAAATTGGTTTCATCTATAAAAGGAAGCATTGCTAATCCAGAAGAAGAAGTGTCTTATGATCAAAGAGAGAACTCTTTATCCAATTTGGATCTCCCTTCGGCTAGCGCTAGCAATGTAGTTAAAGGCCAGAGTACTAACTTTTCTTTAAGCAGCTATGACGACTCAACTGTTAAAGAGTCTAATGTAGGTGCGAAGGAATCTCTAAATGGTGTTCCTCCTACAAGGACATCCATCAATGTTTATTCTCCCAAACAGTTGAAAGGCACTAACTCAGAGGTACAAGAATTCCTACATTCGGCTGTTAACAGAGACTCTAATGTAGGTGGGAAGGAATCTGGTATTGGCCATACCTCCTAAAAGGACATCCATCAATGTAGATTCTCCCAAACAGTTGAAAGACACTGATTCAGAGGCAGCATGGTCTACTGAATTGCCTTCCTTTCTTACACGTACCTCTGAAATTTCCAGTCTCAAAGATGAAAAACATAAAGATTTGAAAGCTTCGAGTTTACAAGAGGTTGCCAGTGAGGCAACAGATCCATCTGTTGAAGAGGCGAAACCCCCTCCGCTGGCTGGAGCAAATGTCATGAATGTTATATTGGTAGCTGCAGAATGTGCTCCATGGTCAAAGACAGGTATATACCCTTGATCCGAGATGGCAATACCATTCACATGGAAGATTTTCCTTCTTTGATGTTACTTGTCCAAGTGTTCTTACAAGGATGAGCACATTAGAAAATAAATGTAATAATAGGAACAATAAGATAGTTGTAATTATCAATTAAAAAAAAAAATAGTTGTTATTCTCTTATTCCATTCAGAAAGATTGCATGCTAATATAATAGGAACACTAAGATAGTTGTAATTATCAATTAAAAAAGAAAAAAATTTGTTGTTCTCTTATTCCATTCTGAAAGATTGCATGCTAATATAATCTTTGCTGTTTATATCACTCACATAAACACTTCAGAATAGTGTACATTCACATATGAAGGACTGTCAATACTTTTGTTTTTTGAAATTATTTTTTTTCAATTGAATCCCTTCTCTATTTTACAAAAATCTGTTCCTGGCTTGATGTCGATAGCATTCAATTTATTATCATAGATATTGGTAATCATTAGAAGAAACATGGATAGCTTTCAGTTGACTGTTGAAAACTGTTCCAGTGTCCTATTTACTGAGTTGATCTCTAGTCTGGATCCAATGTCTCATCCACAGGATTTCTTACTCTTTATTCGTAGTGTTATCAAGCTAGCTCTAGCAATTTTCCCCTATTGAAAGCCCAGTTTTTCTTTATTTATAAATTGGCCTGTCAATCTGTTACCTCTATTTTGAGCACCAGTGAATACACTAGTGTGCGCATGTGTGTACTGGAATGTATGTGTGATTTGTATGTGATATCTTAAATATGGAAATTTCTCATAGGTGGGCTTGGAGATGTTGCTGGTTCATTACCAAAAGGTTTGGCTCGGCGTGGACACAGGGTCATGGTAATGTAACTCTTCTTTTAATGTGTAAAAGATGGTAGGAGCAAACCAATCAATGAAGGATGGCTTTTCTGAAAATTTCCCTGCTTAAAGTGAAGAAATAAAATATAAGTTATTGTCTTGTGAACGACACTGAACTGACATATAGGATGCCTGTTTTGACTTCTAGTCAATATGGTTGTGCTTCTTTTTATTGTTTTCCATGTACAGTCATTTCAGTAGCATTTAAGTCATTGCACTATGTTTTGCTATCATGATGGAAAGACAGATATTTGAAGACTATTGTTTGAATAAATTGCATTGCTAAGGCTGCTGATTATCATGAGTTTCCTTTTTTTACTCTACCGTTTGTTTTGGAATTAAGAATCAATAAAACTGTATTATATATCTTGTTTTTATTTTTTCTTTTTAAAGTCTTATGGGTTCTTTCTTTCCTTCTTAGGTTGTGGCACCAAAGTATGGCAATTATGCTGAACTTCAAGATTTGGGAGTCCGGAAACATTATAAGGTGGATGGCCAGGTATGTTAGAGATGTGACTGTAAACTGTTTGCGATCTGATTCCTTGCTCATAACGGGTTCATCCCACAGCAGTTGTGTAACAACATGTACTTTTGCAGGATGTGGAAGTAGCATATTTCCAGACCTATATTGATGGTGTGGACTTTGTTTTTATTGACAGTCATATGTTTCGCCATATGGAAAATAATATATATGGAGGAAAGCGGGAGGTACGACATCATCTCTTCCTTAATTTTCCAACCTAACTCCTTAAGAGAGTTGAATATGTTCTCACTGACGAATGATCAATATTGATTTAGTTTTTGATGCTGTTGACATACCATAGAAACCTATAAAGATAGAACGCTGAATTAGTGCTAGCTTTTAGCATCTGATCTGAAAATGACTATATGTATGTAACCGAGTGCTCTTTTCTCCTAAAAACATTATCTCTGCTTCATGTCTCGATTACTTTGATGTGGTGGAGGTGTTTATTTCTTCGTTGATGGAGTTTTTTAAACGTTTTCTTGTCTTCATTTTGAATAAATCCATCAGTTATTGAAGTGCAGTAATTTGTTTTAGCATTCCTTTGAATATCATCATTAGCAAGCATTTTGAGTCTTACACATTTTTAGTTTTACGGTGCAGGATATTTTAAAGCGCATGGTATTATTTTGCAAGGTAGCTGTTGAGGTAATGATTAGAGCATCCCTTGATAATATAAATTGAAAAAATTGCATGAGTTCCTATGCAGGTTGAGCCGAACTTGGCACATCTGATTTTGTTAAATGGGCATATACCCTGAAGAATATTCTAAATAACATACATTAATAGACATGCAGTTTGAAGAAATATTTCAAGGCTGATGGTAATATATTATATATGCCCTGAAAGCAAACCGCTATTATTTTTGTGTTGGAAGAAATTAAAGGAAAAGGGTAGTATAATACAATGGTCATAGTCATAGATCCTTGTAATCAGATGAGTTTCTTTCAATAGCAGCCTATACATTCTTTTAATTTATGCTTCACTATGTTAAGCTCATATGGTGGAGTAAAGTAGTGACTGGTGAGCCTCACCACTTGGAGCCAGCTGTTAATATTGATTTTTCTTATACATTCTTAGACTTCATATCTAATCATCTCTTATGATCCACGTGAAAGGTCTTTCTACCTTTCTTGCTTAAAGCGAAACTGGTATATATTGTACTGGTCGGAAAAGTATGATGGCTCAAAGTAGAAGAGTGTTATATAAACTTAGGCTTGGTAAATGTAAGATAGTCTTTTGGAGGTTGTTAACACTTGTTGGAGAAAAGAATGGTGACACAAGTTCTCTCCACTCAGGTATCTGAATAGCAGCTTGCAGTCACCCACTCTTAAAAGCTAGAATTGTTTTATATGTACATCTGTTTTTTTGTTGTAACTCCTGTTCTGAGCTATGTTCCTTGTTGAATATAATCATTTTTGTTTTGATAATTTTATCCTCTGAAGTGGCATAAATTGGAAAATTGGTGATCTTCAGGTACCGTGGCATGTTCCATGTGGTGGTGTATGCTATGGAGATGGAAATTTGGTATTCATTGCAAATGATTGGCATACAGCATTGCTCCCAGTGTATCTAAAGGCTTACTATCGAGACAATGGTTTGATGAAATATACAAGATCTGTGCTTGTGATTCATAACATAGCTCACCAGGTTTGTTGTCTTGTTTGCTTTATGTCATTTGATAATAAGCATTTTGTCTATAAGTCTATATACTGTAAAGAGAGCATTAGTTTCTGTCAACATTCTTTATGTAAAGTTTTATTTTTTTTCTTTTTCTCTTTTAGAATACAAGATTTGATGATGTTGATAACCTTGGCGACTATAAAAGTTTCAGAAAATCGTGAACAAACTTTATTTTCAACTAAATAACAAGACAAAATGATAAAATTCATTAATGTCTTCATAAAACATTATAATTGTTAAAGCAAATGATCA
Organism: Nephelium lappaceum; assembly: GCA_021234005.1. NCBI lineage: Eukaryota > Viridiplantae > Streptophyta > Magnoliopsida > Sapindales > Sapindaceae > Nephelium > Nephelium lappaceum. Next base: position 14,304,893 of record CM038011.1, on the reverse strand, counting down.
ATTGGCGTAACCATTCATTAATTTTTACAGGATTGAGTATGCATATGACTTGTTTTGTTCTTTGAGAATCAAAAAGGAAATCAGTTGTGCAAATTCCTATAGAATGAAATTCCATGTGCATTCATATTCTCTGACTTAATTCATTCTTTAGTTAAATATTAACTAACATTAGTTTATCAGAATTTCCTTACTATTTTTTTGTGCATGCTGATACATACATGACTTATCAAGTTGAAAGACGCTAATATCTCTTGAACTAGTGATAAATTAATTATGTTTATCCGTCAGAGTACAGATGATTCCATTGCTGCCAGATTGCACTTTAAAATTGAGTTGATATGGCAGAATCTGAATACAATTGATAGCTTTCAAGTTGATTATGATCACGTCTGCTTACCACTTTCTAGTACTTCTAGTCCAAAGTTTGAATGCTTTCATTCGGTGAAAAAGAAGTTTTATTATTATTCTTTAGTACCCTGCTTTCACATTGATTTAAAAATGGATCTTCCTCTTGCTTATTAATAATATGCTGTATCCAGGGTCGGGGGCCTGTGGAAGATTTCTCCTTTGTCGATCTCCCAGAACATTACGTGGATTATTTCAAATTGTATGACCCTGTCGGTGGTGATCACTCCAATATCTTTGCTGCTGGTTTAAAGGCAGCAGACCGCGTGGTCACTGTTAGTCATGGATATTCTTGGGAGCTTAAAACTTCTGAAGGTGGTTGGGGTCTGCACGATATTATAAATGAAAATGACTGGAAACTGAGGGGCATTGTGAATGGGATTGATACAAAAGAATGGAGCCCACAGCATGATGTACACCTAACATCAGATGGTTACATTAACTACTCTTTAGAGACACTGCACACCGGCAAGCCCCAGTGCAAGGCAGCCTTACAGAAAGAGCTTGGTTTGCCAGTCCGTGAAGATGTACCATTAATAGGTTTTATTGGGAGGCTTGATCATCAAAAAGGTGTTGATCTCATCGCTGATGCAATTCCATGGATGCTGGGTCAGGACGTGCAACTAGCCTTGTTGGGCACTGGCAGACCAGATTTGGAAGAGATGCTTAGGCAATTTGAGAACCAACACCGTGACAAGGTCCGGGGATGGGTTGGGTTTTCTGTGAAGACTGCTCACAGGATAACTGCTGGTGCAGACATTTTGCTCATGCCGTCTAGATTTGAGCCTTGCGGACTCAACCAGCTTTATGCTATGAACTATGGAACGATTCCAGTTGTTCATGCTGTTGGTGGTTTGCGAGATACCGTTCAGCCTTTCGATCCCTTCAATGAGTCAGGGCTTGGGTGGACATTTGATAGTGCTGAAACAGGCAAGCTGATACATGCGTTAGGAAACTGTTTACTGACTTACCGTGAGTACAAAAAGAGTTGGGAAGGACTCCAAAAACGAGGGATGATGCAAGACCTCAGCTGGGACAACGCTGCTCAGAAATATGAAGAGGTGCTTGTTGCTGCCAAGTACCAATGGTAAGTCTTAGGAGTTCAATGTCTATAAACATGACTTTTTGCAAGCTCTATGTAGGCTGATGCTTTTAGACCTCCCCCATTTTGAAGTAATTCCAGTGTAGATTTGTGTCAGCTGTGGTTCATTTCATGTATGGTAAACCAATTTTTTGCTTTTTTCAAACTCTTTGTCAAGCCTTTTGAGGCTGCTCAAGGAGGCTCAGCTATTTCCGTTATTGGGATGATGATATGGGCCTGCAACCTTTTTACCTTATGGTACATTCCAGATGTAATCAGCTTTCATTTTCCTGTTGTTGTTTGCTGTACCAAAAATGTGGATGAAGAAATGTAAAATGCTATGGGCTAAGCTTCTGTCTTCTCTTCACCGTCCAAAGTATATCAACTACTGTGACACTCTATATTTCTCCATCAAAAATGCATTAATAATAATATTCCTGTTTTACCAAAGGTTTGTTATCTCTATTAACCTGTTAAAAACCATTTTGTAATAGTCTATTGACAAAATAATAATAATAATAATAATAATAAGTTAATAAGACTTGTTCCAACTTTGGATTTTGTTCAACCCCAATGAAACGGTGAAATTTATTAGAACCTTATTTAACTCAATACAACTGCTACCAGAAACTGGAAAAATGCTTTAATGCCACCTGACCTACTTATAACAATAGTGTGTCCAGCCCCCTTTATTTCATGCCATGTGACATGAGCGTCCCTTGCATCCCTCGTGACCGACAGTTATACTACATGACATAATATAAGCAGACCAAATGTATACACCCAACACATTTAAAATGCTGAAATATTTTGTGCTGATGGTGTTTCAATGTAACCTTAGATGGTGTTGCCCTTTTTATTATAGTCATGGTAATAATATATCAGATGAATAAAAATTTGAGCAATCAACCAAAGATAATGCTTTTATTGATTTTATCAATCTGAAGAAAACAGGAATAACAAGCCCCAAGAAATCAATGAAAGATCCCCACAACCATGTCAAAAGGCCAAAAAAAAGAAAAAAAGAAAGGAAAACTATCCCACAGAACTATCAAAAAACCTGGGGTATATATAAGGATTCCAAGCCGAACACAAAATACAACACACCTTCAGATACCAGCAGAGAAATCGTACTTACTTCCTGACTCTGATGAAGCTTTATGTAAAGGAAACTCTCCTTTCCCGATCAAATCGAAGATAGGAACGAGTTGAAAACAGCCCCGCAAAGCCCTTTGATAAGCAACCTTCAACAGCACAAGGAGAAGTGGAAGAACCCAATTGGCTATTATGTTTAACAGCTTCCATGCAGCCGTCACAAGAAGACTTGGAAGGATTGGAAGAGTCTAACAAACTACTATGCTTAACAATCTCCATGAAGTCAGCACCAGTATTGCCCGGTGGATTGTCTTCCCAGTTCAATGATTGGAGAGCAATTAATCTGTTTCTCTTGGAAGTCCCTACATGATTCAGGTGTGCAACATCAGAGCAGGGGATTTCTAGTTCATCCTTTTGAAGGTCGGGCAACTTCCTTTTCAAACCAGGAATTATTTTCAATCCTGCAAAAAGATCTTAGAACTTAAGTCTGTTGTTTTGAACATTAACATACGTATAGAAAGAGAGTTAGCTATAGATTTTTTTCAACAATTCACATACCAGGAAGAGGGTCTTCGTATAAGGGATGAGGGTCAGAATCTCCACAGGTACAAAATGAGTTGGTAATTTCATTGGATCCTGATACTCTGCAAGACAAAATACACTTAAGCAGACAGTTATACTCCATTGTAGTTTTGTTTACGCACCTAATTATAACTTCAAATGTGCAATTCTTTTTAAGGGAAAAAAGAGGGGTAGCCTATGGTAAAGTACTTGTGCCAATCATGATACAAAACAAATTCATGATACGAATTTCAAATAAATGGATAATACCAATAAGAGAATGAATTTCATAATTAATCAAACCTGTACATATGCTCCACAAACTCATCTATCAGAACAGGCCAAGCACCTACAGAAATAATAGGGACAGACTAAGCATAACTTGAAAACAAAAATTATATATAACACAATCTCTGCTTATCTTAGTTTACGTATATAGATTGGGAAAATTTAATACCTTCAGGATCATATCCTTCCAGATTTTCATGTACACACCGGCTGAATGCTAAAACTTGTTGCCAAGTATCCTCAGAGATGTTATGCCGTTGATTTTTCTACAAGAATTCCAAAGATTAGTTCACTTGAGCAAGATAAGTAAGCATATATAATCTGAACTCATGGCATTAATTATTAGGCATTATTTTACACTTAAATGCACAGTCAATATACTAGTTATTGTAATTATTTTTATTACTAGGAAATATGAAGGAGAATAAGAAGTCCACAACTCAAAAAATCTATGGATTACAAAACTTAATTACACATATGGACACTTTTATAATTTCTACCCCAAACCTAAAAATTATCCATAAGAAATACATCCCTTATAAAATATACAGAATACAGAGCTATCCCAAAGCCACTTGCCAATTTAGAAGGATAAAGAAAAACTAAATATCCTACAATTCCTAGGAGATGAACGCCCAAAACAAAGCCAAGAATCTAATTCTATCCCATACACGTGTGTTCATTTTGCATGCTGGATAAAATTGAATAATTTTAAGGGATGAGATTTGATTAAATTAGTATTATGCTTGGTTTAAAACATGGGATTGAACCGTACATAGTAACATCTTGAATTTGATAATAATATCAAAATGAATAAACAAATGCTGATGAAATATTTTTTTCTAGATGATTAATTACTAGTAAATAAATGCAAATTAGCAATATTTAAAAGTATTTAAAAAACAATACATTTCTTGATCATTATTTAAATAAATTTATATATATTAAATTTATTTGAAGGAATTGCACAACACCCCCCCGAGGTTTGGCTAAAAACACTCTAAAACACAATTATCATTTTATTACACCAAACCCCCATGTTAGAAGTCAACTTTAACTGTTAACTAACAATTTAGACAAAAAGACTATTTTACCCATTAATAAGATAAAAAACAATTAAAATATTAAAAATCAAAATAAATACAATAAAATAACTTAAAAATAATTAAAATATTAAAAATTAAAATAAATAAATTAAATTAAATTAAAAATAAAAATCCTTCTCCTTCTTCTTCTTTATACGCTCTCTCTCTCTCTCTCTCTCTCTCTATATTTTTCCTTCACCCTTGTCTCCCTCTTCTCTTACCGTGCGTTCTCGCTATTGTTCCCATCGCCGGCCGCCTTCACGGACGGTTCCAGGTGCCGTCGTCAACCTCTACCGACTGTGTCGTTCTCGCCGTCACCTCTCCCGTCTCCCTCTTCTCTCACCGGTCGTTCTCGCCATCTTCCCCGTCGTCAGCCCCGCCTTCATAGACGATATCCAGGTGTCGTTGCTGCCTTTACCGATTGTGTCCAGGAGCCGTTACATATCTGAGTGGATCTTCTCCTTTTTCTGATCTATCTTTCTCCTCCCCCATCTCCCTTTCTCCTCTTTTTTTCAGCCGGTCTCTCTTCTTCCCGATTCGCCATCTTTGCCGTCGTAGACTGAGGTTGAATCGACAGTGGAGGTTAACTCCAGATAAGTTGAACCTTCTATTTTTTTATTGGTGTTGGTTACAGAGTTGGTGTTTTTTTAATTTTTTTTTCCGGTTTTCTTGAGGAGGGTGGTGGTTTGTGGAGGAGGGGACACGGAGGGGATTTGAAAGATTGTTAGGGTGTTTGGTAGGGAGGGAGTTGGGATTTTTTTTTGTTTTGTCGTTGGAGGTGGAAGCTGGTGGCTTGGTGGTGGTGGTGCAGCAGAGAAAGGGGGTTGGAGATTTTGGCAGCCGAAGCAAGTGGGAGGAAAAATGACTTCACATACCCTTAAATCTATCTTGTGAGTTTGCTACTTGTGACTTCGAATGATGCTCTAGTAAGAGCTTTTGTGAAGATGTTTGCTACTTGTGAGTTTGTAGATGTGTGAATCAACCTGACCATCCTTGAATCTTTCTTTTTTTAAAAAAAAAAAAAAAATGTTGAAGTTCTGGGTAGAGCTTCAAGTTGAAGCTCTACCTAGAACTTTAAAATATATATATTTTTTTCTTATTTTTTATTAATTTTTAATTGTTTTTTTTATTTTCTATAATTTAAATTGTAAAAGAAAATTAAAAAAATAGTAAAAGTCTAAAATACCCTTAAATTAGATGACTTTGACTAATCTTAATGGTTTTTTGACTAACGGAATGGGGGTGTCGTGTAATAAAAGGGTAAATATGTTTCTGGATGTTTTTAGACAAACCTCAGGGAGGTATTGTGCAATTCACTCAATTTATTTTAAGATGGATTATATTAAACATTTAATTGATGAAGATAAATTATATTGAACATTTAATTGATAAATAAAAGAATAAAAATATTTAATAACCTACTGCAATGAGATTATTTAATAACGACGGACGAGGTGGGTTTCAATAATCCTGTTGCAAACGCAATCTTGTCGGCCCACAAAAATCTCATTGCGCTGCAACAGGATTATTGGAAACCCACCCATCCCCTCATCATTAAACAATCCCACAGAAGAGATATGGTTAACTATATGTATTTTATTTTTCATTTTTCTAATTCATCAATTAAATCATATTATTTTAATAAAAAGTAACGGTTTCATTATCAAAGAATCCCAATTCCCACAGCCAAACAAGGATTCAAATGTCATTTGTCACCTTTCTTCAATGATTCTTACATTTCTTTCTTGCCAAATTATCCACAACAATGCAAGAAAAGCAAAGATTCACTATCACTTCAAATGTTATATGCTAAACCTAAATTCTCAAGATCTCTACCAATCATAGCAATAACGACTGTGTGCAAGGGTAACAGAGAACAATGAATTTCCATGTAGGCATGGAATTAAAAGATCATGACAAACTCCATAAATTGGAAGCTTAGTGTATCAGTAGTACCTCAACAAAGTCACACCACTGGTTTAGCAAACGAAACCGTCCAGCTAAAGCTAACCTCCAGGCAGCAACTGCTCTGCTTACAGCTGTATATTAATTCAACAAAAGGTAAAGGTTAACAGAACCCAAGAGATACATAATTAATTCTAAATGATTTCCCATATCCTAAATTGTTACTATATGAGAAAATTAATGGGGGGGAGTGGGGAAAGTCAATACATTAAAATAAAACAAATGATAACTTACTGATATTCTTTTGACCATTTTCACGGCACATGAAGAAAACAAAATCATAGAACCGTGAGAATTCAGAAAAGTCTACCTACAGAGTTAGATAGTCAAAGTTAATACCATGATATGCCAATCACACTAAAGAGGAAACAAATAATACACTGATAGAAAACAAATGAAGATTACTTATAAGAGACTAAAAGGATTTAAAAATAAAATAAAAATTATCACTAAACATATTATAAAATTTATTCAGTTTAAGAACTTAAAGGAGATGAAATATCATGTCACCATTAAGTTCAGCCTTGACATGAGCTTGAAAAGTTCATCAAACACCGAAAATCTGTCAAAAGGAAAAACACCAAAAGGATTAATAAAAGGTTCAATGATGTAATAATCGCCAGTATATTTGCATAAAATTTGACATTTTGCAGCTTAAAAAGGTGAAAGCTATTTACTCATCCGTCCAGCAGAGAAAAGCAACTTAACCAGGTAACAACCAATAACAACCTAACAACTGGTGAAAATTAGACTCTTAAGTCAATGTTACACCCAGGTGATGAATCCAGCCCTTAACTTAAAAGGTTGGTCAAGCTTCTGTTGAGCTATCTTGGCAAACCCACCTCGTTAGACCATTACTAGACATATCTCATTCGAGCTTCTCAGCTTCAATGTGTATCTACTAGCAATTCTTACAACAGTTTTATTGAGAAAGGACAGTCTGGCACATGCAGTGTTCTAAAAGTCAGCCTAGGCAGCCGCTTAAGCACCATCTAGACGCTAGGTGGCTACCAACCGATCCGAAAATAGCTTAGGCACCACCATTAGATGGCACACGACAGGAAACGACTTAATTGAGCTTAAGCTGCGCCTAGGCGGTCTCCACGGCACCTACGCTGCAGGGCAGTGTTTTAAAAAAAAAACCAAGGCGGCCATTTCAACCCTTCAATGGAGAAAATCCCTTAGCCATCTTCTCGCTGGAAGTAAGTAGGAAGTTGCTCAACGAGGAGGGAAGAGGGTCGGAGCAGCCGCCTAAAAGGGAGAGGAGGTGAGAGAGGGAGAAGAAAGAGTGTGGAGTTTGTCATGGAGAAAGAGGGTTTAGATGGAGGAGATAAGAAGGAAAGAAAAAGAAAAATAAAAATATGAGGAAATAGGCATCATATTTGGTGGAGAAGATAAGAGTGGAAAAGAAGGGGAAACCAAGAGTTGCACAAAGAGAGAGAGAGACTGAGAGTTGGAGAGAAGAGATAGAAATTCAATTTCATTTAATTAAGGAAAGTCGACTAGAGGAGTTGGATGTGCCCATTAATTATCTACACATTTAAAAATATATATATTTCATTTAAATTTTTTAATTGTCATTCATTGATTCTCATTTCCTCTATACTATATCACCCTTAAACTTATCAATTTTACCATTTTCATTTCATGAAGGGGATTTCTTTTGGTTCATGAGTTCATTTAATAGGCAAGAAATTCTAGGCACCACCTAGACTTTGCCTAGGTGCCACTGCCACCTAGGCACCGTAGGTGGTAGACACTGGGCACATGTAACTAAACTATTAAGTAACTAGGAAAGTTTCAATAATTAAGTCGCTAATATTAAATTTTAAAATCCAAATATGGATTCATAGTTTATATAACTAACGTTTTCATATCCATCTTCATACTAGTGGTGATACTTACTATTACAAGCAAAAGCAGACAAATTTTAACCTTAATCTTTTCATTGGTAGAAACTCATACAACCATATAATTTTGCTTGTTGATGCGTCCCAATTAAAACAGACGAACAAAAAAAACATCTTTGTAGCCTTTTCTCCCTCCACCTAGTCAACACCTAGTCAACAAGAACCATATATTGATCCAAATAGATTTGCATCCTCTTACCTCAGTTCATAGTTGTGAAAGGCGAGAGGCACATCAAGGCACAAAGGTGCCCTAGAGCCTAAGGTGCACAGAGTAAGGCATGCCTTTTTGAGGCAAGGCGAACCTTTTTTCAAAAATCCCTATATATTGTATAAAAACTAATTCATAAAATAACTAACTAAATGTAAAAACTATCAATAATAAGATAAAATTCATAAAATAACAATTGAACATCCAATCATCATTCATTATCTTCAAACGCATTTTAAAAAACTAGTAACTCAAAGCACATGCAATCCTCATCATACATTAATACTAAGTACTAACAACAAAAATTCAAGGAGAGAAGAGGAGATTTGGGCTGGGCAGCAGACTTGGAGGAAGTTAAGGCTTTTGAATCATGGTGAATGAAGAGTAGAGGAGAGAAGAGGAGGCTTAGGCAGTTAGGTGGCAGATTTGGAGGAGAGAAGTCGACTTGAAGTCCTTGAGTGATGGGAATGAAGTCGACAGACATGGAGGAGAGAGGTCGGCTATTTGCAGAGTTTTAATTTTAAAAAACATTTTTTTTAGGGTTTTACAAGGCGGGCCTGGGTCGCACCCTACACCTTGCACCTTGGCAGGTGAGGCGCATGCCTGGGTGAAAGCACTGCACCTGGCCTGCCTGGAGATGCAACGACTGCGCCTTGAGGTGCCTTGCAGCACCTTTCATATCTATGCCTCAGTCTCTAAGACTCCCAGTGTTCTATATGTTTAAGAAACAATTATTATCTCTCTTAAAAGTTTTTACTAAGTCTGCAGTCAGACAGGGACAAGCCAGTTACAGCAACCCAGAAATTTTACCTTACAGAAGGTTTATATTCATAAATCTGGTATCCTATAGTTCATTTTTTATATTTGGTGTGCCCAAGATTTGATCCTATTACATTTGCGTCCAAACACCCCAACATAAGATCTCACAAAGATTGGATTCCAAAATAACATCAGCAAAATGAATCATGACCATACTGATGTCAAATGTACCAAAGCCCTAAGCTAGCTGAAACGTGTCAAGTCACAAGACCGGCAAGATAGCTCAAGTGCTCAACCAGGGCTTCACATGTCAATAAACTATGAAGTTGGTATGCCCATGTCCACATAGTTCAAGTCTAAAGACGAAGCTTCACTGCTTCATTGGCCACTAACCAAACCGTCTCTTAGAGCCTTAAAAAGTCACACAATCGTTCATTACTACTACACATTCGTACCTTGTATGTACTCTTGACTCAACATATTTTAAGAGCTCAGCCAATGCCTCCCTAGAAAACTTAGCTTTCTGTGATTCATCGCCTTGTCTATAACCTTCTTCTTTACAAACATCCGCGTTTTGTGATCTAATCTCTGCAAGAAAAGCTCACAAATCAATTAAAAGACAATTACTACATAATTAAAACACATAAACTCATGCCATTACTTCTTTTCCCAAACTTTAAACCCAATCAAACTGTACCGAAAACACCCTCTTGTTCCCTCCTTTCAAAAAAGTTACCGAACATCAAATCAAACATCTCCAAACCCAAAACACTAGTACTCCACACACTCGAATATCGAAACAACAAAAGATAAACAAACAAACAAATAAATAAACAGAATTCCATCTACACATTAGTATGATTTCCACAAGAGAACACCCAAAAAAAGTACTGAGTTTGAACAAACACAAAACAACCCATTTCAACATAACTTCAAATCAACTCAAAAAACCAGCCAAAATCAAATCTTTTTCGTCACAACACACACATGCAAGCCCACCAACACCCACCCCCCCGCCGCCCCCGCCGCCCCCCCCCACACCCCCCTCTCACCCACACACACACACACACACCAACAACAACATCAAACCCATAAATAAAAATAAAAACTTTACTATACCCACATGCAAAAACCCATTTAAACATGAAAAATACATCAACAAATAACATCAAGAAAACACCAAAAAAAACAAAAAAAAGAGAGAGAGAGAGAGAGAACTAGGCAAGAGTGAAAATTTGCGGTACCGCAGTATCGGAGGTAAATCTCAAAGATCTTAAAGCGATTGGAGATCGAAGGAGAATCCATGGATTCTGATGGTGGGTTTGGAGGTAGATTTCGTTACTTTTAACTCTCAGCTCTGTGTGTTATTGATAAAATTTCATACGCAATTTTGATAGCGTTTGGATTTTGTATTTTTTTTCACACCAGTTGTAATTTGTAGGCAAGAAAGAGATAGAGAGAGAGAGAGAGAGAGAGAGAGAGAGAGAGAGACTGTTTTGGTGAACATTTACTTGGATTGGACCAAACCGGCTTTGATGGAAACTTTCTTTTTCTTTTTCCTCTTTTTTTTTTTTTTCCTTTTAAGCTATTACGATTTATTCGGATTTCGAAGATACGAGAGGAACTCATAACTTCAACGGTGTAAATATAAGAGCATCTCACATGATTTTAATAAAATTAAAATGTCACAAAAGATATGACATTGTGTTGATATAGACTTCTCTAATATAATTATCAATATTCACAGGTCAAGTTAAGGTGATACAAAAAAAAAAAAATAGATAATATCAACATGATCATCTATTTTAGAGACTTTGCTAGACAATCATTTATTGTTGACTCAATAAGTCAATTTTTTATTCAAAACAATGTCCGCTCTCATTCTGGCGCAATAATAGAAAGTAATGAAAATTTAGTGCTAAAAAAAAAGGGAACCTCTTCTTTAACGTCTACTCTATTTGTTTCTCTCGATGACTTTCACTGTTTCCAACCTTTTCATTGGGATCCCTCCACTTCTCGTCACAATTTTCTATAAATTTTCTACAAGATATCAAATCTTCTCTTCTTTTCTTCTTTTAAGACTCAGTTTTTAGGTCTAATTTTTTCAAGGTTATATTAGGGTTTGCTTTATCTCTTCACTATTTTCAACTTTTTTCATTACCCAAAATGGAAGAAGTCGGTGACAATTTCCAAGACTAGTAAGGGCTTCAAAACTCAAACTCTAAGTCTGGCTTAACCCTAGCTAACTCACCAAACAGAGTTGTTGTTGCAATGGAGGGGGAAATCGATGGTGATTACTTAGAGAGCATGACAAGATCAGATTATGTTGAGGACATAACTTTAGATCCAACTACAAGCCTTGATCGCCCTGACTCACATCACACAATAAGATAGATAATGAACCAATAACCCACAAAATTTGGTAAATTGATTCTTTAGAATTAGATTACATAATTGACCTAATCCTAACCCAAACAATTCTAGACAATAATACTTAGAAGAGCCAAAAGAAATCTAAAATAGATCATATAATTAACATAATCCTCACCCAAGCAGTCTTAAGTAATAATACTCAAAAAAGCCTTAATCAAAACAGGATAATTGTCTCGCAAAACTGCAAAATTTTATTGATATCTCAAAAGCCAAAAGATTAATAACAACCTAAAACTAATCTCCTAGTTATAGTTAACTAGTTCTAACCAATATTTCAAAACTCGATACTCGTTACTCGCTACTCGACCAACAAATCAGCGATTAGCAAGTAATCGACGAGTAGTCGGAAAGCACTGTTTAAGGAGGAAATTATAATTTTTAAAATTCAAAAGTATAAATTGAAATTTCTTTAAATATCAGGGGTCATGACCAAATTATCCTCACTATATATAAAACACACCACACGATCAAAACTCAAAACCCTCATATATCTCTCTCTCTTCTCTCTCATCTCTTTTCTCTTTTTAACATCATCATCGCCATTGTCGTTCCTAGCTTGTCGTCGTCGTTGTCGTTCATAGCTACGGTTGTACGCTTTGGTGGTGCATGGATTAGTGGTATTGGCTGAGTATTGGTCAATGACGATAAACGCTAGCGCCATTGCCAAGCAAATATTAGAGTAAATACCGGGGAACAACAGCCACGCATCCTACTCTCTTATCACTATATTTTCCACATCAAGCGCACCGATAGCCTCACTGTTCTCTATATGGTCGTCGACACCACCAAAAGTGAGTCAATTATGTTTCGTTTAGTTTGAATTACTAGATATTGGATTTGTTTGATTAATTGATAGCTCAATTTTGATTTTTTTTTTCTGTGGTTTTTTTTGGATGTTTCCGACCAATTTTGTGATGGATTGTAATGGATGGACTCACCAAGTCGAACCAGTTGAGCTGAGTACCCACCTTCAGCGAGCAGCACCTTCGATGTAGGGGTTCTCAGATCTACGAGTGTTGATCAGTGAGAACCCGACAAGAACTCGGCAAAACTCATTGAGTTTTTAAAGAATGGTTCTAACTTTTCTTGGAAATAAGTCTTCCGTAGGAAATTAAATCCTAAAAGAAAACAAATTAAATAACTTAAGGAAATAAAAACCTAAAAATTAATAAATTCAAAACCTAAAAGAAATGAAATTCGAATAAGTTAAGGAAATAATAAAAACCTAAAAGGAAATAAATCCAACTAACAAAAGGAAATAATATTAATTAAATTAAGTCCCCATGTTCTCATTATTCCCCCATTACTCAAGAATACCCTTGTCTTCAAGGGTAAGATCTATAAACCTCAATTTTGTCTCACTATAATCTTCCCTAACACTTATTACTGCACAACAATGAGCATCATCTGTGTACAATTTGCCATCATCAGTTTGTGGCCCTGCTTGATCCCTTGGATTAAAAAACTGTCCAAGTTCTCTTCTTACCTCCCAACTTGAATTCCATCATCATAATCTCAAAGTTAGTGAGTACTATTCTAATACTCTTTGACCATAAGTTGCCAAGTACCATATCCATTCCCACTATTGGTAGGACATGCAAGTCAGCTACAATTCGTACCCTTGGCACATTCATCTTTACATCTCAAACCATTCCGCACACCTAAGCTTGTCCCCATTGGCCACCCTCACATTAATTAGCTCTAAAGTAACTCATCTTAAGCTTATATTTGCAATAATGTTGGTTTTAATGAAGTTGTAAGAAGATGTAGAGTCCACAAGCAATGACACTTTAGATGTACCAATCTAAGTAGTGAATCTCATAGTCGATGGTTTTGGAGCTCCTAACATGGCATCAAGAGATAACTCTACTTCTTTCTCACTTTCAACAATATTAGTAACCCAAAGCTCTCCCTTAACTTTAGACTCCTCTTCACTATTGTCATCTCCATCTTTAATATCGCTTGGCTTAACTATCACAAATACTTGATCGGATTTGCAATGATGATCCATGCCCCATTTTTCACCACGTTTGAAACATTGTCCTTTCTTTGCCCTTTCTTGCAACTCTTCTCTCGAAAGCTTCTTAACTTCTTTCTTTTGCTCTTTGGAACTCCTCTTTGTCACTACTTTCTCTGTCATTTCTCCCTCTTTCCAAAGAGTTATGTATTGCAAATCCTTAAAAACTTTGTTTCTATTGTTCTCCTTGAATGGCCTATTTTAATTATAAAAACTGACAGTCAAAATCTTTGCCATCCTTATAGATTCTAGTAGCCTCTATGGTTGCTTCAATTTAAGTCCCCTAGCTAACCACAATTTCCACCTCTCAATAAATGCACTGAGTAACGTCTCCTTAGACCAACCCCTAACTATAGTCTGTAGGTGCGAACTCTTCAATGTAACTCTATACCTTACTCTTCTATTTGAACTTGGCTAAATGCCCATAATGATTAAAGATTAGTAATGGCCTTCATTGATTTAGAAATTCTCGTTCAAATGTCATCCACCCCATACGCTGACCAACATCATCATATTGCGCCTTAATCCATCTCCACTAGTTATTTGTCTTACTATCTAGATAAATACAAGTCGTCATAACCTTATCATCCCTTGCAACCTCATAAACCCTGAAATAATACATCATTTTGTCTAACCACCCATATGGATCTCCCTAGTCAAAGTGAGAAAATTCTACCTTTGGCTTCTTCAATCCTCGATAGTAGTGTTGATCCCTTCTTCTCACATCCTTAAAAGTTGCTTCATAACCCTATCGATTCCTATGTTGGTTGTAATTAGGCACTTAGTTGTAAGACCTCTTGCTCAGGCTATGATAATCATCCTTTGATTCCTCATCCTCGTCCTCATCAAATAGGGGTTCTTTATATTGTCCTCTCACGTGACCCACTACTTTAAGTGGTTCCCTTTCATTAAGCCATCTTTCCATTCCTATCATACCACGCTCAATCTAATCTCTTTTTCATTTCTAACTCGATTCCTATTCAAGTTGGTTTCCTCAAACTCGTTGGTCGTTGAATTCGCCTCATGCCTAGAGATATAATATCATAATGTTATTCCTTGAGTTCACCCATAGTCGTTCACTGATCTCCTCTCCTCAACCATTCTCCATTCCATCCATTCGAAACCTTCACTAATGGATCTTCATATATCCTCAATAGTCTTTGTCAATTGTGCTATTGAAGTAGACATATCCTCCACCGTTTTAGACACTCTCGACCGACCCTCTTCCAAAGGCTCAAACCTTGCCTAGTTGGTCATCAAAACATTCCCTGTCGAGTGAGAATTGTCGTCAAACTCCATCTCTAAATTATTTATTGTTGAAACTCTATTTTTTTTTTTTTCAAAAACTCTCATTGAACAACTCTCAACGAAATCTCTTAATACTCTCAACAAAAGCATCAAATTGTTAAGGACCTAACTTTAGATCTAATAACAAACCTTTTTTGCCCTACCTCATGTCTCACGATAGGATAGATAACAAACCAATTAGCTCACAGAATTAGGTAAATTTGCTCTCTAAAATTAGATCACATAATTGACTTAATCCTAACCCAAGTAATCCCAAGCAAGAATACTCAGAAAAGCCAAAAGAAATCTAGAATCAGGTCACAGAATTGACCTAATCCTAACCGAAGCAATCTCAAGCAAGAATACTCGAAAAAACCGAATCAAAACAAGATGATTGTCTCACAAAATAACAAGATTTTATTAATTTCTCAAAAGCCAAAAGATTAATAACAACCCTAAACTAATCTCCTATTTATAGCTACCTAGTTCTAACTTTCCTAGGAAATAAGTCTTCTCTTGAAAATAGAATACTAAAAGAAAATAATTTAAATAATTTAAGGAAATAAAAACCTAAACAAAAAAACCTAAAAGAAAAGTAATTCAAATATGGTAAGGAAACAATAAAAACCTAAAAGGAAATAACATTACTTAAATTAAATCCTCATGTTCTCATCAGATTACTTCTCTTTTGATAACCAAAATAGATATGCAAAGATTGATGTTATGAGTGAAGAGAAAGACTCTATTGAGTAAGAAAATCCAAGTTGGATTGATCCTCGGTAATAGACTTGGTAGTCGGTTAACAGCTCGAGCGAGTTATGGTCTAATTCAGGTAGTGATCAGTCTAATGAGCATAAACTTGGTGAATTCCACGTGGGGTCATTGAGAATGGGTGGTTTTGATGGTGGTGTCAAAAAAGGGACTAATATGAGTAATGTTGTCATTGTTGTTGTTGTTGACTAGGTGAAGAAGCAATCGGAAGAGAATGAGAGTGAAGTTGCTTGTAGGGGATCTAATGATTAGATCAATAGAGAATTTGAATTGTGAAGTTGAAACTTGCTTGCAGTTAATGAGTAAGAAAGTTATGTGGTTAAAAAATAAAAATTAAAAAACCAATAACACCTTTTTAGAGTGTGTGTTTTAAATGGAAGAATTGGAGAACAATTTTTAATTTGATTATCTATCAAGTGAGATTTATACCATATAGGAAGCAAGTCTCTTGACATTGATGACATAACACTTTATTTTTTTAAAACACAATTTATGAAAGCATTGAAGATAAGGATTTCGAGGATTTCAGTGAAACTCACAACTTTAATGGTGTAAATATGAGAAGATACTATCAGGCCAGTCTCATTTTGCCTTTGAAATTTATCCGTTAAGTACCCACATATTTAAGTATTGTGTGTATAAGTGTCTGTTTAGATCTATCACGATCACACATTAAATAAGCAGTCCAAAAACCTAAGCCAAGATTGCATTTACAACCTAAAATTTTAACCCATACTAAGATCTATCTATGAACCATTTAGAGATGTTAATGGGGATGAATGGGAATGAGGATGGGCCCTCATCCCTACTCCCATTTCTTCTCCTTTCCTCCATCGTCATTCAAATTCCCATTTGGGGGAAATAGGAATGGGTGTGTTTGGGGATGGGTTCCCCTATCTCCGTACCTGTTCCCCAATTTTTCTATCCACATTTTATCTAGTTTGACCTCAAATTTAAAATATATATATTTAAAAGTACAATTCACACTAATTCTATAGAATTTCGTCATACTAAATCTGTAACATTCCAATAAATGAAATGCATAATATTGTAAAACCACCACATATAATAAAATCATAAATTTAGGAAATTGGGAAATTGATTAGATATAAATAGTTTTTATATTTTCATAACTATAAATAGGGGAAAATTCCCCCTATCCCCGTCCTTAATGAGTTCTGTGATGCTAAATTGCATAATTCAACTCATAACATCAATGGTATAAACATGAGAAGAATACCAATGTACCCACCTTATTTGGTCAAAAATATTCATTTTTTTATAGGCTTTTAAATTAAAATTTTCAATCATTAATTAGTATTTATTTCTATAACAAGGGATTTACATGCAATTACCCTAATCATTAACGAAAATGTGTGAATCTTCTCAGTTTATATGAAATGAAACCTAAGTAGTAGTACCTTATTGTTAGTTGATTTAGTTATACTTAATAGTTTGACTATTTATTTCAAAAAAAAATAAATAAATACCCCTCTCTCTAAACATTATTATAAATAAATTTAAAATAATTTATATATAAAAATTAAAGAAAAAAAAAACAAAACAAAACAAAAAACAAATCACGGGAGATCAGCTGATCTCCAATCTCCTTCAATAATACTGAATTGTATAATTTGATCCCACAACATTAATGATATAAGGGTGAGAAGTATACTAGTATGCTAAACTTATTCGGTTAGAATCATGTACCTTTTATAAGCTTTTAGATTGAAATTTTCAATGAATTATATCTACCTCTATAATAAAGGAATTGCATCCAAACACCCAGATCCTTAACGAAAATATGCGAACAATCCCAATTTACATGAAATGACAAATGAGTACCCTGCCATTAGTTGATTTAAGTAAGATTTAATGATTTGACCATCCATTTCAAATGAAAAAACATAAATACCCCTCTCTTTAGAAATTATTACAAATAAATTTTAAAATAATTTATTAAAAATTAAAAAATATATCTATATATATAGGAGATCAGCTGATATATAATCTTCTTCAATGGATAAACATCTAGGTAGATCTCCATAATAAAATTTAAGATAATTGAACCTAGATCTCCTCTGTGGAGATAAAGCTCTCAATTAATGATTAAAGGTCACAAATCTCCTCCATGGATTCTCCATAAAGATTAGTTAATGGAGATCCTAACCTCCATTAAAAGAGATCAGAATCTCCATTAATGGAGACTGGAATCTCCAGTTATGGAAATATGTTCCTCAATCTCCTCCATTTTTTTTTTTTTTGGAAATTCAATCTCCTCCATTTTTGTTCCCCTCTTTTATCTTCATTTTTCTTCAATTTTTTTGTGATAAATTTTTATTGTCATTTTGGTTTGTTAATTCTAATATTGTGATGGAAAATAATGGGATGTTGAGTGATTTTTTAAATTAATTTGAGAAAAAGATTTTGGAGATGATGAAGAAAATAATTTTGTAGAAGTAGATGGTCAAGTTGGAGATGGAGAGGTAGATGATGTTTGAAGATAATGGAGAAAACATTTGTTTTTGTTTTTAAAGAACTTCATAATTTTGATTATGTTCTAAAATGATGATATTATCATTTTTAAAAGTATTTTGTATTTATGGCATGTTGTTATGGGATATAACAATTTTTTTATTATTTATATATATTTTTTTTTCACGTTGAAATATATATAAATACATATTTTACGCCCAAGATGTTAAGCCACCGTTATTTTGGTAGTCAAAGGTACCAAACTATCATTTCGTATAAACTGAAATTATTCTCACATTTTCGTTAATGGTTAAAGTACGCAGGTGCATGCATTTCCCTCTGCTATAATTAATTATATTCTTTATGATTCTTATCATTGTGGAAGATATATATATATATATATATATATATAAGAGAATACAGTACTCTGAGATGTACAAACTCAATTAGTGACATTACACACCATCTGGCATGACAAACCAATCACACACAAAATCGTCACGCCATGTAAGTTGTATCTTTGATCAATAATTTATTAAAGCAAAACAGTTTAAATTGTTGTGTCGTACTTGTGAATATATCCACAACGTGAATAAGCTTTCTTATTGAATTAAATTACAAAACGGTTAATACCCACTTAGATGCAAAATATATACTAATTATGATGATCAATGTGTTAATTAGGTCATGTCAAATGAACAGTTAAATATCATACCAAGGTAAGGCATTGTATTAGTATTGTTTTTTTTTTAATTAACATGAAATGGTTGTGTTATTAAAGACTTTGAATAAAAAATAATTCCAAAAAACTATGTAAGGTTCTTTAAGATTAGACACAAATTCATAACTTTTGGGAGAATTACTAGAACTCCTTGTAGTTTACATTGATCTCTAAAATCTCTCTTTAGTTTTGATTTTCTCCAAAAGCCCCCTCTAGAGTCTAGAATGTGTTACCCTCTAAAATTTTGTTGTCGTTAGTAGTTTGTAAGTAAACAGTCAAAAATAGAAGGGTAAAAGGTAAACTACTAAAAATCTAAAATTAAAAATTTTTCTAACAAATATTTAAATTAGTAGTTGGGGCTCAGCTTCGTTCGTCAAAAAGCCTGGCCCCTTGTGTAGTAGAATGCAGCATCTACACCCCAATAAGCAACGTCCTACCTTAATTGTATGGATTTCCTCCCCACCTTATGTGGGTCATCCTCCCATCTTTGCGTAGGGTGCTCCGTCATTATAAAAGTTGTTCCCTTAATAACATCCAAAAGTCAAATCTCGTCTAATCTCGATTGATCCTTAGATTTATACCTGTCATCAAGATATTTAAATTAAAATAAAATAAAAGGGGGCTGAGCACCCGACAATTTCCTTCCTACAAAGATGGTAGACGTCGGAATTAAAGAAGCTAGAGATGTTGTTTTGCCTTTATAATATTTTTCTTCATTTTTTAACTTTTAACTTTTAATATTTTGTTATTTTATAAATATCTTGGACAGTGGAGCAATCTTTTCCAATTTATGTTGAAGGGTAAAGAAGACTTTTTCGTTCTCAATTTAGAAAGGACTTAATGTACGAGTGACGACGTTGTTGGCAATCTATTAAATCTCCATAGAGACTTCAATTTAGTAGTTTTTCGTTAATGACAAATTTATATTTAATTAAAATTATAATTAAAACAGAAAATTCTAAAGACACTTATTATAAGTAAATCTTTAAAATATATAATATCTTATCTATTCTTCTCTCTCTAACATTTTATAAAGGATGAGGCTATTACCGTCCAAAAAACTTCTCTTGGCGTGCATTTATTTATAACACCTATATTTTACAATATGAAAATAACGTTTTGTAAACTTGTTAAAGTCTCAAAAATAATCTAAACTATTAACCTTCAAATGAAAAGGACATCATCACTTTTATTCTTCTATTTTCTTTACTTTTGTTATAAATTGATTGAATTTTTAAACCTTCTTTACTTCTTATATGAATTGAGTAATGTATTTCCATAACTAACTCTAAAATTCCCATCAATTTCTAGTGTTGAAATACGTTAACCAATCTTTAGGTTGCTTAGAGTTAAGAAATATTATATTATTTGGTAGTGGTTTACTGAGATTAGACAAGAATTTCAGTTTCCCATTGAAAGCGTGTGAAGATTTGTTTATAATATTATTAAGGTGATGTGATGACATACAAAATTAAAATAATAGAATGCTATGAACTAATAGAAGCTTGCAATATCTGACAAGGATGGGAAAGAAGACAAGGATTCATTGGCTATTGATCTAGGGTTAGTTTAAATAATAAAATATATGAATAAATTATGGGTATTAGGAGAAATATTTTTCTTTATTTATTCTTTTAGAAAGTTGGGAGAAATATTTTGAGTAGCAATAGAGTCACCCTATTATAGACGCAAAAACTCTAACTTATCTATTAAAAAAAAAAAAGAAAAAAAGAAAGAAAAGGCCCTACCGTATCTTTTTTCAACTTATCTATTAAAAAAAAAAAAAAAAGAAAGAAAAGGCCCGACCTTTTCTTTTTTCAACATTTTTTATGCTCTACTTGAATATGGAGTGATGGTAAATGCCATGATGTCACTCACAACAAAACAATAACTAAAAGATAAATTCTAAACCAAGAATCTTTAAGTTTTTATATTTTAAGATAAAATAAAATGTTATTGAAATGACGCTTTTTTTTTTTTTTAGAGAATGCAATGTCTTTTAAATAGAAAAAAATATGGATTTTCCAAACAAATCTCTTTCAATTTATTTTTTTAAAGTATAGTGTTTACAAAATTAAGTCTGCAAAGATGAAAAAAAGTATTTTCCAACAAAATAAGTCTTTTTAGAAATTTTATTACTTAAGTGTCTTAAGTCTAAAAAGGGGGAAAAAATGGAATGTAAGGAAAAAAAAAAATCTCTAGTATAAGGGGAAAATGGAAAAAAAAAAATGATGGTGAATTTGTAGAATAACAAAACTACTGGGAGATTTTGATTATTTCTCTTAATTTCAAACAAGAATGTTTTGTATTAATACGATTTTATTGTGGGTGTGTTGTGAACTGAATACTAAAAGTTTAAAATTAGTCTTTGAAAACTTATATCTAATTGTATTAATTAAAAGTTCGATGTAGTCAGAAAGCTATTGGAAAATTTTATAGTTAATACGTCCTAACTTTTAAAATTGTTATGACCACTAATCTTAATCAATCATTACATTTGAATTAAATAGGAAAGAGAATATAATGAATGACTGGGATTAGTAGTACCTAACACAATCAATGCTTGAAATAAAGATGATGTTATTGCTCGATGTATTAAATACAACAAACAACAAATATACATCTACATATATGACATATAACATGCAAGAACAATGACCATACAATAAAACAGAAGAACTGACTTGTTGCTGAAGATAGATGCTTGCAACTTGATGCAATGTCGTTAAGACAAGATTCCACCCCTTCTTTTGTGCTTGAAGATCTAAGATGGTTGTCTTTCCAGGATTCAACTATCTATAACCTTGTTTCTAAGCATTTGAACCAAGATTCTATTTGAACCAAAATTATATTTTTTGAGTGAGAGTGCAGAAATGGTAGTAATTTCTTGTGTGAATATTATGAGAGAATAAGATAGATTTTTTAACATGCAACTACCTACATTTTATATGCATGAAGGTGTAGTTTTGATTTGCTGGAGAGGTCTTAGCAACAATTGAATAAATTGTGAAGAGTTGCAACTCTTTACTTGAAAGTTCAAATTTTCTTCTAAAAACAGTGGCCACGGTCACTTGCATCGCTACTTCAAAGTCGCTGTCAATGTGGCAGTGCTCTCTAGTGATCTCACCACTACTTGCACCACTACTTTGAAGTAGAGCTCGAAGTAGCCATGCACTCTAGTGCTCCCACCACTACTTCCACCGTTTGAAAGTTCAAATTTTCTTTTGGAAATAGTAGTCACCGCCACTTACATCGCTACTTTGAAGTTGCGGTCAATATGGTAGTGCTCTCTGGTGACCTCACCATTACTTGTACCGCTACTTCGAAGTAGCGTTCGAAGTAGCCATGCACACTAGTGCTCCAACCGCTACTTTCACCAAGTTTCCATTTTTCATTCATCATAGTTTGTATTCAAACTTTCAATATATATATATATATATATATGTTATGAACATATAGACTTAACACCACTTCATTTTTGATAATATTCCTTACATTATTTGTTACTATTTCATTATGGAAATTATTCTTCTAATTTGTCTATAAATAGGCCTATACTGTAACCATTGAAAAAATACATCAATTGAATTATTTTCTCTCTTTCTCTCTTACTTTTGCTTGTTCTCTCTTGTTTGATTATTATTCTATATTCATTGCTTTTAGGCCTTATATTATAGCACGTTATCAATACAAATCATTAATGTGATATATTCTTTACTATTTGATTTAAATAATCTTACGAGTATACGTGTTTCGTATAGATGTCATGTTATGCTAACACATCTTATGTTAGATCTAAAATAAGTTTTTCTTCAAGTTTAATAGATTTTTGTCGTTTTGTTATTTTTGTTTATATGTTTATTTAAACAAATGCAATATGAATATTGTTTTGAAAGTATATGTTAAGATTTTAAAATTCATATATTGTTAGCATGATTTGATTAATTGTATAAAGAGAAAAGATTGAATCAAAAAAATTTGTTTTATTTGTTTGATTGGTGCAAAAAGAGAGAAAAGAAAAAGTAATATGAAATTTTTCTTTGTTCCGTGTATGGAGAGAAAAAAATAGTATTATTCTTTTCTTCATTTATGTCTATACAAAATATATATATATATATATATATATATGGAAAAGTAACCACAATTACCTGCAAAATTGATATTCATGAGTACATACAACTTTTTGATTTTTTTGCAACGTCCTTCCTAAACTAACGAGTGGGCTGGATTGGATCATGACGTGGTCACTTTGACCATTTAAAAGGTTTTGAAAGACGAAATTGCCTCTGAATACTGTCGAGATGGTTGTGTATTGATTTTGTAGCCAAATAAAATTACCAATATGCCCTTGACATGAAATCGAAAAATTGAAAAATTATTAAAAAAAAAAAAAAAGAAAGAAAGAAACGTTAGTGGAGGTCCAATCATTGATGGACTTTCCATCAACGGTGGAGATCCAAACCAAATGGGAATGAAGAACAACATGAAGAACTTGAAATTCGTCTTTAATCCTAGAAAACCTCCATTAAAAATCATCTTCAATCTCTCATCCCTCTTATCTTCAACCAAAATTGTCATCATTCCAGCAAAATCATCAACATCAATCACCAACTCAAAATTATTATCATTGATCAATCAACAAAAACCAATGTTCAATCACTAAAAATACCCTAAAACAACCCACAATCAACCCCAAAACAATCCAAAGCAACCTTTCGAACCCAGATTTTGCGTTTGAATGTTCTGGGTTCGAATGAATCATTCAAACCTAGAATCTAGGTTCGAATGAATCAAGAGAACTGGGTTTGAATGAATCATAAATGATTCTAAAACCCAGTTCTGGATTCGAATCATTCAAACCCAGATCTATGTTCGATTGGGCTTTTTGTGTTTTTTTTTTTTAAAATTATTTTTTAATTTATTTATTTCTCAAATCAATCTTCACTGATCATCTTCAAATATACGATAAAAATCTAATCAAAAATGTTTTAATTAAATTCTTAATTTTTATTTAATTTTTAAAATTTTTTCTAAAACTAATCTCTATTGTCCATTTTCAGATGGACGATGGAGATCAGATTAAATTGATCTTTAATTTATTTGAAGTTTTTAAGATTTATTTTAAAAGAAAATTAAAAAATAAATTTATTGAAAGACATTTTTATCTTTTAATATTTTTTACACAGTCAACCATACCCAATGACAGTCAATCTAATCAACCCGTTACTCAGAAAAGGATGTTGCAAAAAAATCAAAATGTTGTATGCACATGTGAATATCAAATTTGTAGTTAGGTTGTGGGTAATTTTCCCTATATATATATATATATATATATTTGCTCTTTGTGAGATATCGATGACCTTGGTGTTTATTTAAATAATTTTATGAACATTGTTATATAAGAATTGCTATTTTTAGATCTTCTACATTCAAAAGTAAGTTTAATATAATTGAATTTTTATATCTTATTTAATATAATATTACTTCTAGATTTCTTATATGCAACTTGAAGTTTGCAAACGAAAATTAAAACTAAAAGTTTTAGTTTTCAAATAAAACCAGAAGTTTTATAATCTCAATTTAATTAGAACCAGAAGTTCTATAATCTCAATTTAATTAGAATCAGAGGTTCTGAATTTTAAATTTCATAAGAACCAAAAGTTCTATACTGTAAATTTATTTAGAACCAGAAATTCTATACTTTCAATTTGATTAGAATTATAAATTCTGATACATTTATCTATTAGAACCAGAAGTTCTATAGTGCTAATTTATTTGAAACTATAAATCCTAGTTAAATTCCAATTATATTTTGTTGGCTTTTACACTCAATGTGGACAATTGTATATGTCAAATAAATTATAGTCATCTGAAGCAACATAATTGGCCCTTGCCTATTTTATAGAAAAAGTGTATCTTAGACCATGGATCTAAACACAAAAGGCAACAAAATATAAAAGTTTGTGTTTTATGTATGAAGCCAAGGTTATGCAAATACATATATGCAGAAAGCAATGTGGCTCTTTCATGCTATGAAAAGTTAAATAAAGATCGAACAAATTTGATCTTGTGATGTTATGTTCTTGCTTTTTGTATATGATATAATGGTTCTATCAAATTCGCTTGAATTGATTGGATTCTCGATGAACTATTTGAATCCAAATTTTAGTACTTTAAATCTGAACCAAAAGATCCAAATTCTCAATAAATTCATTCTTAATTTTATTTGGATCTTGAAACCTGAATTTTCAAATCCTTACTTCAGTCCTAGATTATAATTTACTTAGATTTTAGAACCAGAAGTTTCAAAATTACAAATGAAAAGGATTGAGAAAAATTAAATAAATTCAAATTTGATACAAAAAGAACCCATCTCAAACCCAAGTATATAGATTTGATAATATATTTCCTCATTAACGATGAGTAGAGACTTGAAGATATTTTATACTTACTTTTGTTCATGATTTCAGGTTATATAGATTGTGAAATTTAGGTTCATAAATACATTAAAGTATTCAATTTTCTATTTATGGACTTTAACACATCGAAGTATGTATTTTAATACTTATGTATTTAATATAGATTATTTGATCGAGTATATATATAACGATCATATGTCTCATGTTATATGGTTAAAATATTTTGGCACTATGGTTAAATCTCACTTTTTCGGTGACAACATGAGTCTGATAATGGTTTGAGCTGTTAGACATGAAAACTGGGCGGCGATGGCTGTTAGAGTTTCCTTATAATGATTTTGTATTGGGTTCTTTTATAATACATTATAAAATTAAGATATGATTGTAATTTACTCAAAACCTAAAATTGTAGATCTAATTACAGTGATTGATGTTATTTAAAAAGAATTTCAGTCCTACTTCTATTAAAACCTAAAGTTTTGATTTACTATCCAATTTGGACATGTAATTATAAAACACAATTACATCATAACTTGAAGTTTTAGGTTTTTGAGAATAAATGGTAAAATATTTTTATTTTTCTAATATTTTATTTAATTATTTTATTTTCTATTTCTCATAAGATTTTTTGGTTAGCGAATGATATATTATTTACATCTTTCTTCTTTCCTCAAAGCAATATATGAAAATAAGGTACATGATATATATATATATATTATTATACATTAATTGATTATTAAATATTCATTACAATTTATTATAATTGTATTTTAAGAAATTGTTCATTAATTTATTGAAATATATATGAAGGATTACGATTATATATCTTGGTATAATGATTAATTTATATTTTTTAAAATATATATATGTATATATGTATGTATGAGTGTATGTATGTATATATGATCACTAAATAAATAAAGTCGGATGATTGAAACAATTTGTATTTCTTCTCTTGAAGTAGCAATGTTAGTGATTATAGGGTGAAAAATCATTTATCTCACATGGTTAAATTAATTAATATCACTCCTTAAAATGAATGTTAAATCATTTAATAGTAATGATGGTAATTATGGTCAATAAAGCCTTGGTGATCATAACAAATTTTAACTACTTAAAGTGGAATTCACACCAAAGCAAAGTAAGCAAAACGTTTATTATTGGTGGAATATGAAATTATAATAATTGTTAACATGAAGTATATGTAAATATTATATTAATCTTTTACCAATATATAAAGGCTCCAGAAGAGCAAATTTGCAAATTACAAAGTGAAAAACAACAATTTTGTATAGGTTAAACTTTGTTACTTTAATATATCTTCAATGAATCTATTTAGATATACATTAAGAAAAATATATATTATAATATTTATACTATCATATGCCAGAAGCATATTTTATGATTAAGACTATGATATGATTATAACTATAATATGATCAAAAATTGTGATGAATCAAAAGGTTTTTCATCCAATAATACAAAGAAAATGATGATATAAAACCTAGAGATTCTTACCTAGTAAATGTCCCTAAAGGATAATAATTGATATAACAATCTGATTCCTAAAGGACACTATGTGTTTGGTCCCTGAATGACACTATATAACATTTTAGTCATTGAAGAATAATATAATAATCTAATATATCCCTGAAGAACTAGTAAAATAGTATAAATAAGTCCCAAAAGGACATTATGAATATGCAAATAAATCCATGAAGGATAACAAAATACGACCAATAAATAAATTTTCTTGTCGTTAGGAGAAGAATAAGGATAAAATTAGAAAACTTAATAACATGAAATTACAATTGGCATGCATAATTTATTATGACAATTATTGTATAAGTCATGTGAACTTGAAATTCAAATGATCATTTATTTGAAAATTGCATATTCGAATGATATTATACTCATTATCAATACAATAACCCGAGTAATTGTTTCTAAAGAACAAATTACGTAAATGACAATAAATAAATCATTCATTATACATAGAAGTGTGAAAACTAAATTTTGTTATAAAATTATTATTCCTTGAATGAATAATAAAAGATCATGATTATTTTAAAGATTACGCTCGAACTATATATAATTTTCATCATATAAATAACAACTCCTGAAAAGTTAAATATTTTTGAAAAGATAGAACTTTTTTATGTAATCTCCCCTTATGAAACTCACAAAAGGGATCTTAATTGTATATGGAAGTGAGCATATACCTAACTATAAATATTATAGTTTGTTCAAAGAATATGCAAAAGTTTACAATAGTAGCCCCTGAAAAGGTATATGTACTGAAAACTTAAAGAAAATTGAGATCTCATATTTTATTGTTCTATATATTACAAAATAATGATGAAGATATTGAATAATAAATTATGAAAATTGTTGATCAAAACAAAAGCAGAGCTATACTTACGTAGTTTTATTAGACTCGTCATATGGACGCTTGAAGACGTCATATGTTTTGATCGAAATAATTATTCATATAAAAACTGAGATAATGAGATATAATTGTATCTCAACTTAAAAGGTTAACTGCAGAAACCTAATATTGATAATGTGAAAATAAAATGTCTCATAGTTAATTTCATATAATGAGAATTAATAGAACCTGTAGAGGCTAGTACCCCAGAAGTGGTACAATCTCTTGAAGAGATACAAAATCTTGGAAATACAGAATTTCCTTGAAGAATTGTGGAATCATGATAAAATAATCATTAACAATTTATTTGCATATACAGTAGCTATTAAGATTATAAATGATGATCATGAACCACATAACGTTAATGAGTGTTGAAAAAAACATGATTGGCCTAAGTGGAATAAAGCAATTCAAGCAGAATTTACTTCATTAGTCAAACATGATGTATTTGGACCAATAGTCCAGACGCCTAAAGACATCAAACCCATTGGATATAAACGGCTATTTGTTTGAAAACTAATGAGATTAAACGTATTCACATGTGATGGATACAATTATGTTTCGATTTTTAATTAGTTTGGTAGTTTCCAAAAGACTTGAAATGTGCCTTATGGATGTGGTAACGACATATTTATATGGGTCATTAGATATCAATATATACATAAAAATCCTTGAAGGATTTAAAATGCCAAAAGTATATAATTCAAATTATTGTAACTTATATTCAATAAAGTTACAGTGGTCTTTATATGGCTTAAAGTAATCCAAATGAATGTGATATAATCGTTTTAGTGAATACCTCATAAAAGAATAATATATTAATGATCATGTATGTCCTTTTGTGTTCATAAAGAAATCAAAATTTGGATTTGCAATTGCAGCAATATATGTTGATGACATGAATTTAATTAAAACTGCTGAAGAGCTCATAAGAATTGTTAAATATTTGAAAAGAAAATTTGAGATATAAGATTTTGATAAAACAAGATATTGTCTCGGCATGAAGATCAAACACAAATCAGAAGGGATACTAGTCCATCAACTTGAAGACACTAGAATCTAATCAAACATATCTTTTAATAAAGAATTACAAGAGTAATAGTTGTATATCTTTCAATAGGAGTTTATTAAGTCAATAAGGACATATGTACATTGCACTTTTTTTTTCATTCAATTAGATTTTGTCTCATTGGGTTTTCCTGATAAGGTTTTAAAAAGACAATCTCTTTAAACACATCCAAATACTATTGCATTTAGAAGATTATTGTATTTTTTATCCAGCAGATCATAAAATATCTTTTACTTAGACTTTTGTCCCATTAGGTTTTTGACGCAACCCGACCCGAATACCTCTAACTCTAATCCGGTAGGTCACGTCGGGCATCCCAACGGATCCCTCAGACCTGACTCGTCTGGCTAAGCGAAACCCATGGAGCGAACCCTAAACTCTCTGATATTTTCTGAAACATCGTTGGGTCGGTTTTCTTTAAAAACTAAAACACGTAGGAAAATTTTTTCATTTTATTTCAAACCTTTACAAAACATTTTATAAAAATTTGAGCAGTATCCCGTTTGTTTTTCGGACTTTGCCACCCTCAAATTATAAAATTCAACGCTTCGACTAAAATTTATCACCAACCCAACTTTTGGTTGCCCGTAGGCCTCAATCATGCATTTGATTTTTAAATCAGCTCAATAAAATCCAAACACAATTTAATAAACCACATTTAAATCAAAAGAAATTTAAAAACAGTTATGAGCGAATAATTACAAATCCTTTATACACTTTCAAAAGAGATTTACATGAAAATAACTTATGCAAAGTCAACTGCTCAAAATATCGTCGTGTCGCGCTAGCTTGCCCGCTGGAGGTGACGTCACTGCTCGGCTACCTGCTAAGAGTACCTGATGAGGTTTTTATATAAAACAGAAAAATAATGAGCTAAAAGCTCAGTGAGTGATAATTTATATTTTCTTTGAAAATCTGATTTTCAAAACTTGCTCTTCTAAAAACATTTGAAAACTATTCTTTATTTTTAAAGCATTTCAAACTCAAATCTCTTAAACATCACTTAAACAAGAGAACTTATATATAAACATAAGCTTACTTTTAAGTTTAAAACTTGTAACTATAAATCATAAATAACTTGAATAATGATTATAAAATTTCTTTTTCCTCAAATCTGCTTTTCTTTTAAAGCTGTTTCCTGATATCTTTCAAAATTACCATAGTATCCCTAAATCTGGGGTCTCTCGAATCTAACGACTATGTGCAGAATTTGTCAGCTCTAACCATAGCTCGTCAACTCTGAGACATCTCGCGGCTATGTGCGAAATTTCTCAGCGCTAACCATAGCTCATCTGCTCTGAGACATCTCGCAATTATGTGCGGAATTTCTCAATGCTAACCATAACACGCGAAACACTACCCCACATCAGTAATGGCGACTCGACTGACAGATTCAGACACTTATCCCCTCAGGTTAGTGACTTACCCTTATCCATGACTGTGTCAACTGATGTAGGATAGACTGGCCGGGTCTAAACTGATCTGTAAGCTCTAAGAGTATACTTATGGGTTTGAAAATACTTTTCTTTTCTGCTTTAACTTTCTGGTGCAAAAGCACAATCTCTTTTCTGGGTGCATAAAACACAAAAATCTAATTTTTGAGTGCAATAAGCACTAAAACTCATTTTTTGAGTGCATTAAGCACTAAAACTCATTTTCTCAATTCAAACTTGAAAACTTAGTTTTTGAAATTTCATTTCAACCACTTTATATATATGCATATAAAATCACACTTTCATTTCAAGCTAATGCTCATGCATATATCAATGCATTTAAAATAAACTCAAGCAATCACTTATCAAATCAAATTTAATAATTTGAAATACTTTTAAAATCTTTAAATAAAATTCACTCATAAAAATGATGACTGAAAATAGCGTGTGCGGAGCCCCTACTCTTCTCGCCTCTATCGTCGAGTGCCCTCATGACCTACACAACATATGGAAATGTAAATTTACATTCGCGTCAACTTCTAGAAACTCAAAATAGCCAAATTACGTAATCGCCCTTAAATGACCATTTTTAAACGTAACTCTCCATTTTGATATCTAATCTTAATCTTTCGCTTTTAATTTTGAGTTTAATAGCTTCAATACTCCTAATTAAACTTATTAGGATCATCCGAACACTTAACGAACGCCCTAAGAATTAATTTACGAAATTGCCCTTCAAATTAGCTTAGCGCATGATTTGGTTTCTCTTTAAATCATTAATATTTTCTTAGTTCTCTAAGCTCCCAATATACTTAAATCCACTTGTTTTCCAACTTATTTTTACTCAAAATCAACCAACAACCAAATCATAATAAAATCCAATTCAAACTCAACTTAAATCACCAATAAAAATTGTCAACGTAAATCAATTTCGAATTGAATAACTTACCCATTTTTCCTCTCACGTTGACTTCGCTTTAGGGACTGATTTGCGCTGTTTTTGGGTGGGATTTGGTTGGATCTTCCTCTCCTTCCTCTTTCTTGTGCGATCTCTCTCTCTCTCTCGACTGATCTCTCATTTTTCTTCCCCGATCTACCTTTTCTATTTTGGTTCTGCTCAATCGCGCGCTACACTGGTTTCAAGCTGAAATCGAGCTCAGTTGAAACTGAAATGGCGTCAATCAACTATGCTCGACGTCGAGTTCTATAGGTGGTCGGACGGCAGCTCATTGTCGTCTTCTCCCGTGTCGATCGGGTCTGGTTCCATTTCGCTTCAGCTGCTCGTCGATTTTGCCATGGATCAGCTCGGCTTCGGTTGGGTTCTAATCGATCTTGGTCTAGTGCACGTCGACAGCTCCTCCTCGTCGTCATCGGTCATCGATCTTGCGTGATCGGGTCTGGTCTGCAGGTTGGTGAACTCGGTCAACTTCGGGTCTACTTCTGCCATCGCGATGCTACTCGGCAGCTGGTTTGGCGACGGTAGCTGGTCGGTGACGAGGTCTTCTTCTTCTTCTTCTTCTTCTTTCTCTTCTTCTTTCCTCTCTTCTTCTTTCTCTTCTGGTTCAGCGAAGCTCACTGAGTTGATTTTTATGAGTCAACCAACTCTTTGGCTTCTATTTTCCTCCCCAAATAAATCCTATAATGACAGTCACGTCTTGATAAAATTGCGGTCTCCTCCCTTAGCTTTTTACTTAATTTTACTTGACCACAATTATTAAAACTTATCTTCGATTTAGTCCCTTATTTCCTTAAATATTTATTCAATTTCATTCACCATTTTATCCTTCTGTTTAGTCTCCAATCGAGTTTAAATCAATCTCTAAGGGTTCCCTATACTCTTAGGCGCTTCCATAGACCATTTAGAGTCTCTAATCGATACTTAAGGACTATTCATAGGAAACCCATAAAATTACAATAGAGAGCTTACAGTTTTTGCCAAGAAAATTTAAATAATGTCATTCCAAAAGTTTCATCAATGGGAATATGTCATCTCTTTTTGGAGTTTCGTATCCTGCATTTTTTTTTCCTTTCTACCAGGTTTTATCCCATTAGGTTTTACTGGCAAAGTTTTTAATAAGACAATATTTTGGCATGTCCAAAAATCTCAAAGAATATTATCAAGTGATATACGTCCAAGGGGAGTGTTATGAATATATGGACTTAATACCACTTCCTTTTTTATAATATTCTTGACCTTATTTGTTGCTATTTCATTATGGGAATTATTCTCTCAATTTGCTAGAAATAGGCCTATATTGCAACCATTGAAAAAATACATCAATTGAATTATTTTCCCTCTTTCTCCCTTACTTTTGATTGTTCTCTCTTATTTGATTATTATTCTATATTCATTACTTTTAGGTCTTGTTTTATAACAATATATATATATACACACGTACACACACCATCAATGCCTTCTAACTTTAAAAAATTAGAACGAATCAATCAAATTTATCCATTGCATTTGAATTAAATAGGAAAGAGAATTTTTTTTATAAGAGAGAACACAATGGATAAATTTGATTGATTCGTCTAAAAAATTAGGAGACACTAACAGTAAAAGTACTATATATATATATATGTATATATAGTCTTTCTACTATAATGATGAATTAATTTTAAAAATTTTAGTTCCAATATTGTGAGCCATTTGATGCATGAAATTTTTCTTTATAATTAATACTTGACATTAATTAATTATATATAATTAATGTATCACAATATTGTAACTAATATTATTTAATATCGGTTTATTCTTATAGTAGAAAGATTATATATATATATATATATATATTTGTTTGTCTATTTATATAAAATTAAGATATTACACCCATTTGTATAAGTCAAATATTCTATAAAAGTAAACATTAACATAAATAGATTTCAACAATTAAATTAATTAGTGTTAAAAATTATCATTTCTTTGATTAAATAAATCAGTATTTTTTAGTTTTGAAAAAAAAAAACCGTATTTTTCAATTTTATTATTAAAAATATCATTAGAAATGATAAGTGATACACGCATTTATGATTATTTTATTATAAATGCAACTAAAGTGAATTATATATATATATATAATGTTTTTATAATCAGGTATGTCTGATTTCAAAAAGTAAGGACAAACCAATTAAATTCATCTATTACATTTTCTCTCTTAAAATAAATTTTGTCTCCTTTGTAATTCAAATACAATTGATGAATTTGATTGATTGGTTCTTACATTTTAAAATAAGGTATACCTGATTTTAAAAGTCATATATATATGTATATATATTTGGCATCCAATGTGCATTTAAGTGGGCCTGGTAACCAATACTCTGTCTAGGTCTAATAGAGATGTCTAATAATGGGGTCTTATCTACTAGACTAGTACTCAGAAGGATAAGATATACTATAATTAGCAGCAAATAGCAATTCTATATAGTCACCATTGGTGCAATTTTTTTTTTTTTGATTAGGTTTCATCTATTTACCCAATCTAAATTGATAACTTGTGCTATTCAGTTTTTGCCAAAAATATTCATGACGTATAACATTGAAATTCCTCAATTACTCTCTCTACTTTAATTTCAGACATTTTCAATGGGGAAAAAAAATCTTAAAGTTACTTTCATCTATATAAAATCCAATTGAGATACAACAACCTTGACAGCTATAACCCATAAGTTTGCAAATTGAGGCCTCACTACAAGCCATTCTGCAGAGCATAACAGTGACATAGACACTGACAGAAAATTCAAATTTGGAGGCTTGAACGCATCTATCCTATCATCCGCATGTGTCGGCATATTTAAAATGTTTCTTATATAATTTTCATTAAAAAAAAAATTATTATTAATATACCAATTTCAATTTGAATTTATGCATGTCATATTTTTATAATTATAAACGTAAGAAAGTTGTAATATATTCATCTCAAAAGTATTTTATTAATCATTACAATTAAATTTGACATCAACATTCAAAAGTTTATCAAGAAATATAAAGATTTAACATTTACATATAGCCTAAAAATATACCCTGGTAAGATCAAGAAAAATTCACTCTCACTATACAAAGAGAAAAACTCTAACACAAATGTAAATATATATGATGAAAATTGAATTCTTGTTAATGACGTGAAAGGAAAATGTTTTATCTACTTGAACTAAGAATGAATATACTCTGTTAGAGTATCTATTGTGGTGGTCCAAGAAGTAACTTGTTTTATAAAAGTTATATAACAAGAGGTGCAGATTGCTAGACATGTTATTTCTGTTGAGAATTGATAAAAAAACCACATGATTATTCCTACATTTTTTTCTGATGTCTATTTCAACCTTCCATCTTCATCATTTATATTATAAAATTATGCCGACAGTCACTCCATCTTATGCGATAATAAGTCCAAAAGTAAACAGACAAAACATATTTGTTACCAGTATTTTTTATTACCAATTTGATATATATAATATTTAAGAAAAAAAAAATGACATACAGATTTATGGTAATTTTTTAGTACAGATTCACTATCATTTGTCTACACCATCCATACAAAATTTAATTTATTTCGTTTTGTATGTGTTGGATTATTGGATTGTTGGGTCGGGTCCACCCAAAATGACCTAAACTCATGACCCGATCCAAATCCATTTGAATTGGATTGGATCGAATAACCGCTTGATGGTTACTGGCGGTTATCAGAAAATAACCGTCACCTCTATAAATACTTGAGGGTATTTCATTTTGTTAAAAAATAAAAAGATAGAAAATCAATTTCAGAAACTTCACATACACATCATACCACACATATGAAAGAAAAGAGAAAACAAATAACAAGACAAATTACACTGTGATTTGAGGTTCCTTTCCGACTATGTGATTGGAATCTGACCAGTTGAACAATCCAGGATTCAGGACAATTTTCACTGCGTAGAAACGGGTACGCTTTTGGTTTCTGTTTTACTATTTTATAGAATTTATATACTGTATGAATTCTTTCAGTATGAATCTAAGAAAATTGAACTACACTGGGAAAAATATTGAAAATGTTTCGAAACAGGTCCTATACTTTCCAATTTTTCTATGTTTCTATATATTTTTAATGTCTTCTAATAATACTCAAAAAAAAAAAAAAAATACTCCCCAGATCTTAAATTTTTTCAACTTTGTTTTTTTTATATCTATATTTCAATTTTACTTTCATCTGTGCAAATTTGTCATCATCAATTCAATTTCAACAAATTATGTATGGTAACGACATAAGAAAATTTGTATATACACACGTGCACACATGTATATGTACATATAGCATCATTTTTTAAGGACATCTTGAAACTTCTATTTCAGTATCATTTACTACAACCACTTAATTTTAGTAGTTTCATCACTATGGTAACATCAGTTAGAAATGAGTGTGTTAGGAGGAAATTGGATCCTCCCCTAAATTCATCGAGTCCAAAATTAAATTGATGAAATCAATTGAATTTCAGGCCCAATAGATAGATTCATAAAACAAAATTATCAAGGAAGTTAACACAAACCCAAACCTAAGCCCAACAAGCTAAAGGAGGAAAACATGTGCCCAAGCAAATGAGCGGGAAACCATAAGGAGGAAAAACTTGAAATTAGTCTCTTTGATGTCAGCATGGCAGTAGTTGCAACCTACAGTTCATACTTAGGCCTAGTGTATTAAGGGGCAAGGACGTCAATTGGTAGGTGAGAAAATGAAAGGTTATGCTTGCACTTCTAGCGCGAAGACCCAAGAAGCCAAGGAGAGGCTGACACTTGTACACGAAATCTGAGCCAAAGAGAGCAAGAAGCACCAAACACGGAAAAAAGAGGACGACCAGCCAAGGGAGGCTCTGAAATAGGCGAAGTGTTGAAAGGCATGTGAAAGAGATCAAAGAAAGGTATACACAAAGAAAATGCGGTAACCAACCTTAAACCCTAAAGGAACGAGTATAATAAGTGGTTACTATTCAAAAGAAAGACAAGGGAACAAAAGCAATTAGAATATTAGTAAGAAGGAAAGTGGACAATGGGAATAAAGTGAGAACAATATATTAAGGTTAAAGCCTCGGGAATCTCATCGTAAAGTGACCCAAATTCCCCTTTTATACTATCATGAGAGACCCCTTCCCTTTTTTCTCAGTCAAAAGGAAAAGGTAAATTGGCCTAGAGAAGAAGGAAACACCTCAAGAGAGAGAGGGTATTACGTATTTGAGGGAATCTTGAATAATTTACCCCTCTTTGTATCTTATTTCCTAATTGAGCCAATAAAATAGCAAAGCTCTTCCTTCGCAAATTGTGTTTTGATTGTATTTTGTTCATGTTGTTGGTGTGACCATTGAGAACAATTTCCACATCAATAGAGTGATTGTAGTTCATATATATATATAACATATATATATATATATATTTGATATTGTAAAGTTCTAGTGTGATTTTGAATGTTACAAAATCAATTCCTACACACAAAAAAACAAAATAAAATAAAATAAAATACAACATTCTACTTTTTCTTACTCACAATTACACATATATTAGTGCTATTTACATGCTCCTTTTAAAGTACTAAGGTTCCGTTTGGCTCATGGGATTGGAATGGAATAAATTGGATTGAATTGGATTGGAATGGAATGGAATGGAAAATTACTATCCTGTATTGGTAGAACTTGGGATTAGATTAAAAATTATACCATATCATGTTTGATGTAAGTTGGAATTGAATTGGAATAAAATTAATTTAAATTTTTTATTATATAAAATTAATTTTATAAGAAAGCCTGAAAAAAAAATAAAATAAAAAACAACTATAGTTGAACCCAATGTCTTCAACATCATCAACCTATAGTTCATTAATATTATCAATTCAATTCATCAACATCATCATCTCCCACAACAACAATATCAAAATATCAAAACATGAACCAAAAAAAAAGGCAAAAAAAAAAAATGAAAATAGAGTGTTTTGATCGAACCCAGAAGCATGTGTTCTGGGTTCATCGAACGTAGAAAACCTAGAACCGCTGGTTCACAATCATAATAAAAAAAAAAAAATGAAGGTGAAGATAGTAGTTCTTGTCGCTGCTTGTTCGTTTGCATGGAGGAGGAGATGAGAGAGACGAAAAGCGGTTTGTAGTAGTAGTGGGTCGGCATAACAGAGTTTGTGTGGAGATGAGTGGAGATGATAGAGAGACAAAGTTTGTGGAGATGAGTGGAGATTAGAGAGAGACAGAGTTTGTGGAGATGAGAGAGAGGATGAAATAAAAATTTTAAAAAAATTAATAAAAAATAAATAAAAGGATCTCATGAATTTAGGAAATGGCAAAGACATGCCTAAGCTTGGGATTTCAATTTCCAAGTAAAGTAGGAATTGAAGTAGGCCCGAGAATGAAAAATCAATTTCCTTCGCTAGCTCCAAATGTGAAATGTGAGATAATGGAAAAAAATAAATCTCAATCTTATCTCAAGATTCCACGTACCAAATATACTGTAAAAGGTACAAGAGGAATGGTAAATATAAAGCTAGTGGCAGACAGAGAGAGTACCAGTAAACAGAGGACAAAATTCATGATGCTCAACCTTGTTAATTGCAATAGCTGGGCAAGCACTTTATGCTTGTGAATCGAACGCCAACCACACAAGATGGCCTTTTCTTTTATGCTCGTGATGGGATGAATTTAGGGCCTATATGTGGCATTGTTAGTTGAATTGTCCCATCAATCTCCCACAAGGAAAAATAAAATATAAATATAAAGAGAAAGAAAAGAAAAAATAATGTTACATTTATTAAAAATT
Source organism: Nephelium lappaceum (assembly GCA_021234005.1). Taxonomy (NCBI): domain Eukaryota; kingdom Viridiplantae; phylum Streptophyta; class Magnoliopsida; order Sapindales; family Sapindaceae; genus Nephelium; species Nephelium lappaceum. The sequence continues at coordinate 14,266,700 of CM038011.1, read as the reverse complement.
TATTCAAAAATTTTGTTCAAATAATATCGGATGATATATTAATGATATGATAATTACAAATAAGCTTATTATATTATTTGAATAATAAATTTAAATAAACTTTTGAATAGTATAATATTACGCGCTAATAAAAAGACACTAGATAATGAGATGCTAAATTTTTCTTGCAGAAATTATTACCATTTAACAAATAAAACTGGGCATGGGGAATATTATTTTTCCATGATTCTCAATTAAAGTTTTTTTCAATATATAGTCATTATCCAGTGAATTCTAATCTGGTGCTAAATATTATCTTTTAATAAGGTCTCATAATTATTCTTCCCAAACAAAAAACATTTAACTCTATTAATATGTCACTTCAGTTCATAACTGATATGATAAGGGCATTTTTCCTTCGTATCAACAATCAAGGTTCAAATCTTATTACATATATTTACTAAAATATATGAAAAGTTTTCTTTTTTATTGTAAGCGTAGATTTTCAAACCACATATAATGTAAAACCTTGATAACAACAGACCCCCGGTCATCGTTGTAAATAGATTTTCAATTACCTTTTAATAATTATTTAAATTACATATGTTAATACATGGAGACTATTTTACCTAATGGATAAATATGGCATCTATTAATAAATATTGATCGACTTCTGATGCCACTGAACTTCATATAGCAGCTCAACCTTTTAATAGAAATTACTCAAAAGAAATATATTCTCCTCATCTATTGTGTTTTTGTACTTAAAAGTCAGTTGTACACGATTTAAACTGCATAATAGGATAATGGACTTCTTGGTGGTTTCTGAGATCAGGAATTGTTCGCTAATGCAGTGCAGCTCTAAACCTGCCAATGAACTGAAAATTGTCCAAATTTAATGCTTTCCTATAAGCTTTGAAATGGTCTTGTTTCCACAAAGCTGCAGCAGCTTTAAATATGGTAAAAATTCCATTCCTCATCACATAATAAAAAAATAAGAAGTATTATAAGATATGTAGTGGTGATCCTGGAGAAGGGAGGAGATTGAAATTTCAAAGGAGAGGACAGTCAGAGAAAGGGTGAAGAGAAAACCAGAATACATGAAGTAGGAAAGACATGATTTATCATCAAATGCACACAAGGAAGAATTTCGAAGAAGGAAAATAAAAATGATGTTGTTCAAGTAGGTTCGAATGACAATAAGTCCCACCCTGTATTAATATTCATAAAGATATGAGTAGACCTCTCCCAAAGCCTAAGAGCAGTCATCTGAGCTATACTACTAGAGTTTCATCTGAATTGGTCTCGACAATCCTCTAATCCAAAAACTATGTCAGAAAACCAAAAATAAAAGTAGCTCATAATCGAACACTAGCAAGCACAACGTAATGACATCCGAATCTACTGAGCAGAAAGTTCTCTTTAAAACTCTTCTGCTATTCACTTCATGATTCCTGTTATGAACCAAAGTACATAAAATGATTATAACAAACGAAGGGGTCTCTCACTTTCTGGAAACACATACAAGAAGGAAGAAAAGAGCAGTAAAATAAATTCATGCATAAGAATGTTCCACCAGGTGAGTAAAATGATGCATTATTAATTTCTCATGGGACATCAAATTGGAGAATATGACCGACTGGATCAAACCAACATTAACTAGTATGTTAAAGAATATCAGCACGGCCTTTGAATTTTGAAATAGAGATTTGGCATGAGAAGGCGGTACGATCTTCTCAAACAAAATGAAATGCTACAAGAACAAACAATGTCATTTTCAGCCAAATGCTCAGTATCAATATGACTTCCATGTCAACTATTCTCTGAAGCTTCACCATCTTTTTTTGCATTTCAAAACTGGCCTAGAGTTTCAAACCTTCTCTTTTACTAGGACACAACTTTTGGGCACTCATGCCAAGGCAATATTACAGCATCACACCAAAATCCCAATTAGTAAACCATCTTCAAGTAACCTATTAAGGTAGAGCATCAAGTAAATATCACTAAAACAAAATGAAAACGTTTGATACTGTCACAACTAAATCAGATATATCTACGAGGGGTTAATAGCTTTCAATACCAGACAAGTAGCAGATCCAGTCAGTTTAGTTAGAACTGAAGATATTGATATAAGCACCATCCTTAATGGAACATCTACAGTCTTTTCATTTTTATCAAAATCCGGTTGTAGCTAACTACTATTAAATAGAATTAGAAGGTGAGTGGCTGAAGCACATTTTGATCCAACCAAATGCTGCATCAACCACTTTTTCACTTCGATATATTCCAATGCATTAAAAGATCAGACAAGGTTGCCAGCAACATAACCATCAAACCCTTTTGGTAAAGGTTTCAAATAAAATAGATGAAACTAACTGAGAAGCTTGTAAGTAGGGTAGTAAATGGAGTAACCCAAAAGAAAAAACTAGCCATTGTCACACCAAATGAAAAGTAATTACTGCATATCATGGAGCATATAAAATAAATTGAAAAGTTTGATAGATGTGCCAAGAGAAAAAACATCAATGGTTTAACTTTCATTTTCATTCATCCAAACTTCAAAAAGATAAACAGAGAACAATGAATATAGATTTGGGAAAATGGCCTAGTAACCAGCTATCATGGTATATGTTTAATCTTCAAAAAATTATCTGTTTGTGGCTCTGTAAACAAAATTTGTTGCTCAAGCCAAAAAACCAAATTGAATTGCTTTCCATCTCCTTGGTTCATGATATAACCAATTCCTATAGGATTGTATTCAAGGACAAATCTAACATGAGTCAGAAGCAGTGAGCAAGCAAAGCAAAAACTTCAGTTTTGGGCATAGGTAGATTTGGACATGGGAACCGTTCAAATAGATACAGACTTGTATTCTCTCACAAGATATTGTATCTTAGTCAATGTTAACAATAAACAATGAATTGCCAATAATCTAAATATCAATTACATATCCTAATTATCTAATGAGGTAACCATACACATGTAAATATAAAAGTTGCATCATTATGCTTGTGTGTCTTTCAATTTTAAAATTCATCACCAACAGAAAGGGAAAAAAATCCGATTTAAGTGCACACAGTAAAGCTAATCCAATAATACACAAATCATGAAAATTTTACATTGCAGACAATCAACAAAAAAGAACTCTTTTCAACAGAATAGAAATCTTTAAGCTTCAAACGACATTTTGATGTCCCTCAATGGATTTGTCATGCTCATGCAGAGTCAACGCCTCAATCAATTCACAAGCACAATAAATCTCCTAATGAACCAAAAGCATGTACAAACTTTCATGGTTGAAAGTTGCAAACATATAACCAAGAACACAAAACCATCAAACTTCATAGTGCCACCTACT